>CM038624.1:49804383-49834383 GCA_021554675.1 Leuciscus idus | reverse complement strand
CACACACACACACACACCCACCCACCCACACACACACACACACACACACACACTCTCTCTCTCTCTCTAACACACACACACACACACACACACACACACACACACACACACACACACAGGTTGAATGTTATAAATAAGAGCATATGTTGTTCTTCTGAAGGTGCATGACCTCCTTATATCAGGAGCCAGACTGGTCCACCAAACTAGAGACTGTGAAAGACAAGATCATCCAGAGACTCAACGGTCCTGCAGTCAGCCGGGGAGATAAATTAAAAAAACTGATGCTGTATTTTATCCAAAAAAACCCCAGTTTAACTGACCTCTGGGCAGTGATGGTCGTCGCGAAATTTGTGAAAGAGGTCTGTAACAATTTATTACACAGCCCTTCGTGATTTACATGATTTATAATCTTAATTGGGGTAAATGTGCTAATGTTGAATATTTTTAATAGATTGTTGATAACAGGACTTGCCCTTGAAGCTCAAGGGAAACATTACTGTAACACTACTGTAACATTGATCTGATAACAAACTACTGAAGATCAACCTCGCCGGAAATATACTCAAATCTGAGATTTATCACAAATCTTCTTTTATCCTGGAAATAAACAATGTTTCAGTTCACAGCTACAACTGAAGATATCAGTGATAGTGTGAACAGTCATGCATGTTCACTTTTAACCAACAATGTACTGAGAATTGAGAGTTTAAAATTTAGACAGCAGAAGATATACTTTAAAATCAGTTTTTTGGGGATTTTTTATCCTTTTATAAAATTCTCTATATAAAATCTCTCATTGTAAAATGAAGTGATACTTGAGGCTCCATTTTGGGTTTCCCAGATTGCCATACTGCCACTTTATAAAGAGAACTTAGCAGTGAACAAGTTAGGTTTTATGAGTAGGTTTTATCACTTGAAGTTGTTGATAATTGAAGAAATTACAGTTATCTTATAATAACATGATACTGCAAAAAATGTTTTCTTCAGATAGACGAACACGCACCCTCAGATCAGTGGGACAAGCTGAGTAAAGACCCGTTTCCAATCTACACAGCGATCGACAAGCAATGCAAACAGAACCAAGAAGCAGGTCTCTCTCTCTCTGTGTGTGTGTGTGTGTGTGTGTGTGTAAGACAGACAGATAATGTGTTTGTGTCAGCTGTTATATGGATGTGTTTCTGTCTGCAGACCCCTGGTTTGAGATCACTCCATGTGAAGCCGGTTATTCCCTCACTGGAGCGTTTGTGAAAACATCCAGCTTTGGCAGCAAGTTTGAAAATGGGCGTAAGATCAAGGACCAGCCTGAGATTGACATGCTGTACCTGCAAGGTAACAAACTCTGTTACAGGAGAGTTTATTTGATTCTTATTGTTAATATTAGATTCTACAGATTCTCTAGTACACTGTACGTTGAACTGAATTAGAGAATAGTTTAAAATAGATAAATAGTCTCTGGGATGTATTGATCAAGGCTGCATTTGATAATTCTCAAAACTGAAATATTAACAATAAAATAAAAATTATAGATGTTTAAAACTCAGTTCACATTTTAAGGGCTCAAAGTACATAATTGTATGAGATAAACACAAATTAACTGAATGTTCAGTTAAAAAAAAATATGAGATTCCCCCTCAGTTCAGATCTGTCCTTTTCTTGAGCTGTGTCATAAAAATAGTGGAGTCAAAATAAGGTGTGGCAAAATGTGGTGAGGACACGTCCCACCCGTCTCCACTGTAAAACAAATGTACAGGCTGTTTTCCCCCAATTATTTTAAACACTTAACTGTGTTTTCTGCAGCTCTGTGTGGCAGCGCTATAGCTGATGGAGACGAGAATGACAAATTCCTCTGGGAACAAATAAAAGGTGCAACTGATATAATTTGTTTAAACATAAAAGACAAAAGTAAATAAAAGAAATTAGAAATGCTAATAAGCAAAAACACAAACTATAATTCTATGTTGTACTTAATAATTTCCCCTTCTTTTACAGAGTTCTCTGGATCTAAAAGTCAGCTGGATAATCTGGATGGTTTGGCTTTAATAGCGATGAATTACCTCAGAGATGAACTCAACAAATATATTAGCAAATCAACAGGTTTTGGCCCTAGTTTAATCTTCTGCCCATTCGATAGTTTGAACTGTCTCTAATATTATGCACACTGTACATTGTACTACTACACTTTTGATTTTGTAAACCACTTTAACCAACAAATCATTTTCATCTTGTAAGCAACTGAGATGTACTTTATTTTAAGTTTCCATAAAACGTCTGATCGTGATCAGAACCAAAACGAGATTTACAGCCTGATGTCAAAGAAGAACCTTTTCACCAGAGGTTCCACCTTTGCATTCTGAGGCCAGTTCTATCAGGCAATGACTTTGTAGGCAGTGTTTGCACACAAAGATACTACCTCAAAACTGATTTCAGACAGGCTTCTGAGGCAGCATAATGCTTTAATGATCTACAACAAAATAGAGCAAGCAAATATTTAAATGCCACAATAGCGCTAGAACTTACATTTACATTTTACATTTACATTTATTCATTTAGCTGATGCTTTTATCCAAAGCGACTTACAATTGCTATATATGTCAGAGGTCGCACGCCTCTGGAGCAACTAGGGGTTAAGTGTCTTGCTCAGGGACACATTGGTGTCTCACAGTGGATTCGAACCCGGGTCTCTCACACCAAAGGCATGTGTCTTATCCATTGCGCCACCACCACCACTCCCACCACTCCCACCACTCCCACCACTCCCACCACTCCCACCACTCCCACCACTCCCACTCCCACCCCCACTCCCACCACCACTCCCACTCCCACCCCCACTCCCACTCCCACTCCCACTCCCACTCCCACTCCCACTCCCACTCCCACCCCCACTCCCACCCCCACTCCCACCCCCACTCCCACCCCCACTCCCACCCCCACTCCCACTCCCACTCCCACTCCCACCCCCACTCCCACCCCCACTCCCACCCCCACTCCCACCCCCACTCCCACTCCCACTCCCACCCCCACTCCCACTCCCACTCCCACTCCCACTCCCACAACTTACTTGCTAGAAATAACATAAAAAGTGGAAAAAGATGGTTAAACGCGTATATTTACACACAACTACATTTACACACAATCTCCGAGAGGAGGCCCCTTCGGTTGCCAGACAATTCAAGTGAAACATAACAAAGGCTGATACTGCTTTCCACCAAGATGTTTTAATGTTCTAATTCCTTAGCAACCAAACATGTAATTTCCAAAGAACCATATTGTCAGTTGAGAAAAAATATTCAGCCAAAAATGGTATTTAATTAGAACCTTAAAATAATCAAGAGATTATTCTTAGAATAATCTAAGAACCTTTATTCTGATGAGTGTATTTGTTGTCGGCACTACAGATGTTAACCTGGAGAAACTGTGGACCTGGGGCAGGAACTATAACTTCCTTTACGGCATGAAAGGTGAGAACAGACTCGTTTGTTAATTTGCAATTCAGTGCGAATAATAAACAGACTCATTTCACACTGTGATCGCTCACTCCAATACTGTCAGATGCAGCAGTGCCCCCCGCTCTTCTGAAAAGTGAGACGAGAGACTATATAGACGGAGGACTGTTGCTGAACTCACCCTACTTCTCAGTGCTGAGAGAAGAGAGAGACATCGACCTCATAATTTCCCTGGATTTCAGTGAGGGTGATCCTTTCACGGTATTATATAATTCTCTCTATATAATAATGCTCTCATAAAATCTTATTTAAAGGAATGGATCCACTATAAATGTAAAATCAATCATCCTTTATTTGTCCTCATGTTGTTCCAAACCTGTAAAACTTTCTTCAGTGGGGCACAAAAATAGATTTTTGACATTGACAGGTAATTACAAACACTGTGCATGATTTACAGTAAAAACAAGAAAGAAAACCGTTTTCATTTTAGCCATTTTTATGTGGCATATATCTTAATGAGTTCTAGGCCTAATACCTGGAGAGCTTATTTCCATTATGGAATAAAAAAAGTTTAAAATGTGGCCACATTCACACAGCAGCATAATACGATTGTCACTCAGTACTGTATGAGTCCTTAATACGGTTACATTCACACACATCTCAGTTATTTACAGGAGTAACAACTGCATTCACACTGTCATTTTTGACAACCACATTTATTACAGGTGTGTGAGCCTCAAAATTCCCTGATCTTACAGTAGCGTCTCAATTACTGTCTGTTTGGATCTAAAGACTGAATCTGAAA
Organism: Leuciscus idus; assembly: GCA_021554675.1. NCBI lineage: Eukaryota > Metazoa > Chordata > Actinopteri > Cypriniformes > Leuciscidae > Leuciscus > Leuciscus idus. Next base: position 49,830,135 of record CM038624.1, on the reverse strand, counting down.
CCTTCAGATGACACACAGCTCATATCTCCATCGTTGCAAGTTACCGAAACCACACATGAAAACACACAGCACGGGTCGCACGGGTAGACACGCGTTCCCTATCGCTCAGTAATGTTCGACATTACGTCAGAACGACTGATGAATTGGGATCTCACAATAACCTTCGAGTGGTAACAGAACACTGAGATTTACATCGCAAGCCGCTCCCTCACTTCCGGGTGTATAAGGCAGCGTGCAAACACTCACACCAAGCCTTCGCTTCGGAGCAGAGCAGACGTTGTTTCAAGAGGTTGAGACAGAATTTTCATTTCCGGATGAACTATCCCTTTACATTACATTACATTTACATTTATGCATTTGGCAGACGCTTTTATCCAAAGCGACTTACATTGCATTGCAAGGTACACATTTTACATTCTTATTAGTTCTTGCTTTCCCTGGGATTTTAAGCTGTGGTTTGCCAACCTGTACTGGGGACCCCTCCCTCACCAATGCACATTTTGCATGTCTTCTTCACCTAACACACCTGATTCAACTTATCAGCTCATTAGTGTGCTCATTAATGTATCCAAAAATACTTTAAAGCAGGGCTCAGTAGCTTCGGGACTTCTTCGCTGTATTCTCGCTTTTTGCTCGCAGGTTTCTCTCTAGAGCTCCCCCCACAGCTTCGGAATAGATATTTGACAACACTGTTGTAAAAACTCGTTGTTGATTCTCAGACACCAGAGGCTATAGATCAACGACATCAGAGCAGATGGGACGTTCTTTAAAACGTCTTCTTCATTCGGGTTCGGACAGCGTGAGGGAGCGCAATAATGACAGCATTTTAGCAGATTTCTTTTGTCCGTAAAGCAATTGTTTACATCGCGAGACCTGATATTACGCGAGACTTCGTGACGTGGCGGCTGGCGGCCCGCCGGCTCAAAGTTGCAAGTGCGTATTTTCCTCTCACGGGCACCAGGGGGGTGCGAAACGACCACCATTCAACCCGAAATAAGTAATATAACCATTCCAATGACTCCGAAGCTGTTCAGTTAAGGTAAAAAAAGTTACTTAGTTCACCTTTAAGTAACAGTACAACCCACTGAAGAGATGTATGTCAATCCCTCACAGTCTTGCTTTCATTACCATTAAAAATCAAAGATGGCACTACAGTGAATAAGGTCTCTTCTGCTGCTGTGTGAACGTGGCCATGCGAGAGAGCCGCTCTGTGCAGTGCAAACGCATGTCTACAATGTGTTGTGGGGTTTTTTGTGTGTGGTTTCGGTAACTTCAGATCCAGTTACTGTTCTTCACCGGAGCTGCTCCCGCTAGTTTTTTTTGTGTGTTCACTTAAATGCTCAATTACTATTCCCAAAAGTTATGTTTACACTGTCTGTTTTTGGGATTGACAACCACATTGAAATGTTCCATTCACACAACTCAACTAACCCTTTAAGTTATACTGCAATATACTTTTCAACCTCAGACAGTGAGGGAAGCTGCTAAGATGTGCAAGAAACGAAAGATCCCTTTCCCTGAGGTCAACATTCCCGAGGACAAAAAGAAACCGAAGGACTTCTATGTGTTCAAAGGCCCAAAAACTCCAACCGTGATCCACATCCCTCTCTTTAATGTGGGCAACTGTGGAGGCAAGTTATGATCTTACAATGTCCTGAATAAAACAGAATAAAAAAAAATGAAATATCAGCTGTGTTCTGATTTAAGTGTGTTAATGTTTCATCAGATAAAATTGACAACTTGTGGAAAACATATAAGACCTTTCGTGTCACTCCTTACGAGCCTGAGGAGATCACTAAACTGATGGAGGTCGCTGGACAAAACATCACAAACAACAAAGACAAACTGCTGGAGCAGATTCGTCTGGCCACTGAAAAAAAAAAACTGTAAATAGATTTAATTAAAAGATTTAAAAAATTTTTGTTTAATTAAGATGTTTTATTTAGAGACACCATTGTTAGTTCCCAGCATGCTTTGCAAATGGCTGGAAATGGAGAGTAAATAGCACAACATTTTTTACAGTTTACTTTTTTATTGAACTAATGAGAATCTGAATATTGGCTAAACTGCTCTTCATATCAGTCATTTTCACATTTACATTTTTACATTTACATTTATGCATTTGGCAAGACGCTTTTATCCAAAGCGACTTACATTGCATTTCAAGGTACACATTTACATTCTTATCAGTTTTATAATAAATAGTTTCATAATCAGTAGCCTACTTAACATACGTTAGCACTATTACTTTTTTCTGCAAAATGTGATTTGTGTGGAAATATCAGATGTTAATCATTTCTGTTTAAACAATATGCTACATATGTTACAATTATTTATGCATGCAATTTGGCCATTTTGTCTTTCCCCCCCGAAAGGCATCTGGAAACAAATTTAGCAGTTTTTAAAGTTTATTTAGAACCTTTAGCAATTATTGAAAGGTTACTCAAATGCTAAAATTCACACATTTTTCCACTAAATTGCATAAAAACAACTTCTCTGTCACACAACATGGACGTTCTGCCTGGCTGCAAAACTGCATTGTAAATGACATCAGCAGTAGATTCTGCTCAATAGCCTGGCACAAGTCATGATCGCATGGTAACAACACACACACGCACACACACACACACACACACACACACACACACACACACACACACACACACACACACACACACACACACACACACACACACACACACACACACACACACACACACTAATTTATACCAATAAGTGTTGATCAGTTAGGTAGCATGTTAACTAATTTTCAATATGCCAATATATCAATGTATCCATAAGAAAATACATAAAATGTAATTGTTCAATAATATGTTGTATTCAATAAATCAGATAATAAAAATTGATAACGCTTGTCATTTAGCAACTTTTAACAACAAATCTGCAGCCTGTATTTGGAATACCGTATTAATCTGCTTCTGTTACATTATATTAATAAACTGTATAAACAATGTTTTGTCCTGGTCATTCGATATTATACAGCAAACAGAAGAAATGCTCATTGTTATAAACTGATGGTTTTGGTCCTAGATGCTGATTGGACAATCCAGAGTTTGTAATAAAACAGCTAATGTGTATAAGCTATTACTAATTATTATTGCTTATATTTATTTCCTATTGACATTTTGTTAGTATTTTGGACAGAGTGTAATATCCCATTATAAAAGTGTTCAATACACTAAAAAAAGAATCATGGCATATATTTGCATGTATTTGATTTTAAATAATCATGTTTGCAAAATGCATTTATTAAAATTCCTTAGAATCAGCATAAATCTGTTCATTGTGAAAACAATTAAATCAGTTAAAAATATGAATGGTTTAAATATATCTTGCTGTGGAACAAGCAAATGCATGAGACTTGTTTAATAAATAGATTTAATGATAAATATATAAACCTGTTGATTGTGTATTTAAAAAAATCAGTTTATTGGTACTGCTAAATAAATCTCATTCTCATTTATATTTTGTATGACAAATTTGTATGACAAATTATGTTTATTAGTCTATTATACTATTTAATCCAAATGGATGAAAATTTTATATGACATTAAAATGCATCTTAAATACAGGCCTAAATATTTTTGGCGGTAATAGAGTTCAGAAATTTGGAAGCAGTAAAGGGTTAAGTTGGAAAGTTCTCATTGTACCTCAAATTACCGTTTTGACGTTACACAATGCATCCTCTTAAAGACCCCCTGAAATCAAAATGTAAGTTTTTTAGCTTTTAGTATGAAATGTTAGCATTAAGTTTATGATTAAGCTGGTGTGTTCAAAACCAATGACAAAATTCGTATTTAGGAGATATAAGCATTCAAAACTTACAGTCCCTCACTTCCGCTAAAATGGATCATGGAATTTTATGACTTCCCCGCGAGCTTCAGCTTCAGCTTGTTCATCCAGTAAACTACTTCATTTCGTTTGTTTGTCAAATAAGAGGTGTTCGTGTGTGTGTGTGTGCGAGCGAGCGAGCGAGCGTGCGTGCGTGTACCAGGTAGATCCAGAGACTCCGCTGAGATAAAGCACACAGTCCAGAAGACCTGTTTTCTGGAGTTGATCCAGGGATCCCAGCAAACCCACCATGGCTCTTTCTCCTTCTCCAGATCCCAGTAATGCAATGTTTGGCACCTCATTCTGAAACATTAAGCATGAGCCATTTTTTACAATCTAGAGCAGGGGTGTCCAAACTCTGCCCTGGAGCGTCACTGTCCTGCAGAGTTTAGCTCCAACTCGCCTCAACACACCTGTCTGGAAGTTTCTAGAATAAGACCTTGTTTAGCTGGTTCAGGTGTGTTTACTAAACTCAGCAAGACAGTGGCTGACCCTCCACTGTTCTAGAGAGTGAAGCTGATGTTTAACATCTGATGTTCATCAGCCAGTCAGAAATATGTAACATAAAATGTTTCACCTGGCCACAGTTTATCTGAAGCTTCTTCAGGCTTTGTTGAACAGCATTTCTCCTTTTGACCACAAACTCCTCCTTGTTTTTATTCAGAGAGTGTTTGATTCTCACCTCACTGCAGACTCAGAGACACACAGACAGACCAGTAATGAAATTATGTTTTATTAACAAAGTTCGGGAGGAGCACGTTCAGATAATTAACACGAGGGGAGAGCACTCAGCAATCAATAATAAGACATATAGACTCAGCAGTCTCACCTCAATCCATTGACAGTTTAGCAGCCTCCCTCCACCCCCCACGGGGGGAGTACTCTGGATTCGGGCCGGACTCCGAGCTCGAAGCCTTCCCCCCGGACAGCACGCCAAATAAGCATTAAACTTTACTCCCTCTAATTATATGTAAGTGTTAACTCGTGAAGTTAACATGACTTATTTGATATATTTAGATATTCTAGATTTGAATACAGTTTAGTCTGCAGTTCATTTTAAACAGTTATTGTCTGAATGTTATAGACTTTGTGCATGTAATGCAGTATCACTAAGTAATGAAGTGTAAAGCTTCCATCATTCTAGGAATCTGAGCAGAATTACCTTTCCTTGGGTTTAGATGTGCTCATCTATAAAACAATAGAGTCGATATTAATGTAAATTTCTATTATTTGAAAACTATAAACACATTTTTTAATCGTAAGATATATAAACTAATCCCTGCAGTAGTGTATTTTTTTTTACTTTGATATAATCATCAGATAAATAACATTATTTGTGTAATGATTCATGTCTGTGTTCCTCTGTCTTATCCCGTGTTTAACAGCTCTCCCGTTAAGTTGATTAGTCTCCCCAGGTGGTTCTTATTTACCACGCCCCCTTATCTTGTTTAGCTTGTCTGTCTGTGTATTTAAGCCCTGTGTTTAGTTTAGTTTTTGTCATTTCTTATTGTTGCACCATGGTGGTTGTTCTCAGTCCTGAGTTTTTGATATGTGTATGTGAAGTTGAGTTTATTTAATAAAAGACTACTGCACTTGGATCCTGCTTCCTCCTCTGCTTCAACCAGAATGTAACAATTCGATTGCTTTATGTCCTAATTATTGGATTAAAATATCAGCAGTATGTGTCAAATACAATTATTTATAGTATTTAAATAACATTGTACAGATTTTGTTGTATGGAAAATAGAAGAGTCAGTTACAAAAAAAGAGAAAGAAAATGATTAAAAATGCAAGCTCCAAAGTATACTAGAATATTACAAGTAAAACTAGAAAAAAAGTTTGAGACAAACTTTAAGTTGGCTTGAGAAAGCCGGACCAGAGAGTTTGAAAAAGTTAAAAGTAGTTTGAAGTTTAAAGTAGTTTAAATTTTGATTGATAAATTAGTTAGAAAGAAAGAAAAAATATTAGTTAGAAAGAAAAAGATAGATTAGTTAGAAAGATAGATTAAAAGAAAGATTAGTTAAAAAGAAAGACAGATTAGTTAGAAAGCAAGAAAGCAAAAGAAAGAAAGAAAGAAAGAAAAGTGGATTAGAAAGAAAGAAAGAAAGAAAGAAAGAAAGAATAGTGGATTAGAAAGAAAGAAAGAATTGTGGATTAGAAAGAAAGAAAGAAAGAAAGAATTGTGGATTAGAAAGAAAAAGAAAGAAAGAAAGACTAATTAGTTGAAAGGAAGAAAGAAAGAATGGTGGATTAGTTAGAAAGAAAGAAAGATTAGTTAGAAAGAAAGAAAGAAAGAAAGACTGATTAGTTGGAAGGAAGGAAGGAATGAAGGAAGAAAGGAAGGAAAGAAAGAAAGAAAGAAAGAAAGAAAGAAATATGGGCTTGGTAGAAAGAAAGACTAGTTAAAAAGAAAGAAAAAATATGGGCTAGTTAGAAAGAAAGAAAGAAAGATTAGTTAGAAAGAAAGAAAGATTAGTTAGAAAGAAAGAAAGAAAGAAAGAAAGAATTGTGGATTAGAAAGAAAGAAAGAATTGTGGCTTATAAAGAGAAAGAAAGAAAGAAAGAAAGAAAGAAAGAAAGACTGATTAGTTGAAAGGAAGAAAGAAAGAATGGTGGAATAGTTAGAAAGAAAGAAAGATTAGTTAGAAAGAAAGAAAGAAAGAAAGAAAGAAAGAAATATAGAATTGTGGATTAGAAAGAATGAACGAAAGAAAGAATTGTGGATTAGAAAGAAAAAGAAAGCAAGAAAGAAAGAAAGAAAGAAAGAAAAAAGAAAGGTGGATTAGTTGAAAGAAAGAAAGAAAGAAAGAAAGAAAGAAAGAAAGAAAAAAGAAAGAAAGAAAAAAGAAAAAAGAAAAAAGAAAGAAAGAAAGAAAAAAAGAAAGAAAGAAAGAAAGAAAGACAGACTGATTAGTTGGAAGGAAGGAAGGAAGGAAGGAAGGAAATATGGGCTTGGTAGAAAGAAAGACTAGTTAAAAAGAAAGAAATATGGGCTAGTTAGAAAGAAAGAAAGAAAGAAAGAAAGAAAGAAAGAAAGAAAGAAAGAAAGAAAGAAAGAAAGAATGTGGATTAGTTAGAAAGAAAAAAAGAAAGAAAGACTGATTAGTTGGAAGGAAGGAAGGAAGGAAGGAAGGAAGGAAGGAAGGAAGGAAGGAAAGAAAGAAAGAAATATGGGCTTGGTAGAAAGAAAGACTAGTTAAAAAGAAAGAAAGAAATATGGGCTAGTTTAGTAAGAAGATTAGTAAGAAAGAAAGAAAGAAAGAAAGAAAGAAAGAAAGAAAGAAAGAAAGAAATATAGAAAGAAAGATTAGTTAGAAAGAAAGAAAGATTAGTTAGAAAGAAAGAAAGAAAGAAAGAAAGAAAGAAAGAAAGAAAGAAAGAAAGAATTGTGGATTAGAAAGAAAGAAAGATTTGTGGCTTATAAAGAGAAGGAAAGACAGAAATAAAGAAAGAAAGAAAGAAAGAAAGAAAGAAAGAATTGTGGATTAGAAAGAAAAAGAAAGAAAGAAAGAAAGACTGATTAGTTGAAAGGAAGAAAGAAAGAATGGTGGAATAGTTAGAAAGAAAGAAAGAAAGAAAGAAAGAAAGAAAGAAAGAAAGAAAGAAATATAGAATTGTGGATTAGAAAGAATGAACGAAAGAAAGAATTGTGGATTAGAAAGAAAGAAAGAAAGCAAGAAAGAAAGAAAGAAAGAAAGAAAGAAAGAAAGAAAGAAAGAAAGAAAGAAAGAAAAAAGAAAGGTGGATTAGTTGAAAGAAAGAATGAAAGAAAGAAAGAAAGAAAGAAAGAAAGAAAGAAAAAAGAAAGAAAAAAAGAAAGAAAGAAAGAAAGAAAGAAAGAAAGAAAGAAAGAAAAAAGAAAAGTGGATTAGTTGAAAGAAAGAAAGAAAGAAAGAAAGAAAGAAAAAAGAAAGAAAAAAAGAAAGAAAGAAAGAAAGAATGAAAGAAAGAAAAAAGAAAGAAAAAAAAGAAAAAAGAAAGAAAGAAAGAAAGAAAGAAAGAAAGAAAGAAAGAAAGAAAGAAAAAAAGAAAGAAAGAAAGAAAGAAAGACAGACTGATTAGTTGGAAGGAAGGAAGGAAGGAAGGAAGGAAGGAAATATGGGCTTGGTAGAAAGAAAGACTAGTTAAAAAGAAAGAAATATGGGCTAGTTAGAAAGAAAGAAAGAAAGAAAGAAAGAAAGAAAGAAAGAAAGAAAGAAAGAAAGAAAGAAAGAAAGAAAGAAAGAAAGAAAGAATGGTGGATTAGTTAGAAAGAAAAAAGAAAGAAAGACTGATTAGTAGGAAGGAAGGAAGGAAGGAAGGAAGGAAGGAAGGAAGGAAGGAAGGAAGGAAGGAAGGAAAGAAAGAAAGAAATATGGGCTTGGTAGAAAGAAAGACTAGTTAAAAAGAAAGAAAGAAATATGGGCTAGTTTAGTAAGAAGATTAGTAAGAAAGAAAGAAAGAAAGAAAGAAAGAAAGAAAGGAAAGAAAGAAAGAAAAAAGAAAGGATGGTGGATTAGTTAGAAAGAGAGAAAGAAAGAAAGAAAGAAAGGTGGATTAGTTAGAAAGAAAGAAAGAAAGAAAGAAAGAAAGAAAGAAAGAAAGAAAGAAAGGTGGATTAGTTGAAAGAAAGAAAGAAAGAAAGAAAGAAAGAAGAAAGGAAGAAAGAAAGAAAGAAAGAAAAAAGAAAGAAAAAAGAAAAAAGAAAGTAAGAAAGAAAAAAAGAAAAAAAAGAAAGAAAGAAAGACTGATTAGTTGGAAGGAAGGAAGGAAGGAAATATGGGCTTGGTAGAAAGAAAGACTAGTTAAAAAGAAAGAAATATGGGCTAGTTAGAAAGAAAGAAAGAAAGAAAGAAAGAAAGAAAGAAAGAAAGAAAGAAAGAAAGAAAGAAAGAACAAAGATTAATTAGTTAGAAAGAGAAAGAAAGAAAGAACGAAAGAAAGAAAGAAAGAAAGAAAGAAAGAAAAAAGAAAGGATGGTGGATTAGTTAGAAAGAGAGAAAGAAAGAAAGAAAGGTGGATTAGTTAGAAAGAAAGAAAGAAAGAAAGAAAGGTGGATTAGTTGAAAGAAAGAAAGAAAGAAAGAAAGAAAGAAAGAAGAAAGGAAGAAAGAAAGAAAGAAAGAAAAAAGAAAGAAAAAAGAAAAAAGAAAGTAAGAAAGAAAAAAAGAAAAAAAAGAAAGAAAGAAAGACTGATTAGTTGGAAGAAGGAAGGAAGGAAATATGGGCTTGGTAGAAAGAAAGACTAGTTAAAAAGAAAGTAATATGGGCTAGTTAGAAAGAAAGAAAGAAAGAAAGAAAGAAAGAAAGAAAGAAAGAACAAAGATTAATTAGTTAGAAAGAGAAAGAAAGAAAGAAAGAAAGAAAGAAAAGATAAGTTAGAAAGAAAGAAAGAAAGAAAGAAAGAAGATTAGTTAGAAAGAAAGAAAGAGAGAAAGAAAGAAGATTAGTTAGAAAGAAAGAAAGAAAGAAAGAAAGAAAGAAAGAAAGAAAAAAAGATTAATTAGTTAGAAAGAAAGAAAGAAAGAAAGAAAGAAAGAAAGAAAGAAAAAAGATTAATTAGTTAGAAAGAAAGAATAGTTAGAAAGAAAGAAAGAAAGAAAAAAAAGAAAGTAAGAGAGAAAGATTGATTAGTTAGAAAGAAAGAGAGATAGATTAGTTAGAAAGATAGATAGATTAGTTAGAAATAAAGAAAGATAGATTAGTTAGTTAGAAAGATAGATAGATTAGTTAGAAAGAAAGAAAGAAAGATAGATAAGTTAGTTAGAAAGATAGATATATTAGTTAGAAAGGAAGAAAGATCGATAAGTTAGTTAGAAAGAAAGAAAGAAAGAAAGATAGATTATTTAGTTAGTTAGAAAGATAGATAGATTAGTAAGAAATAAGTAAAGATAGATACATTAGTTAGAAAGATAGATAGATTAGTAAGAAACAAAGATAGATAAGTTAGTTAGAAAGATAGATAGATTAGTAAGAAACAAAGATAGATAAGTTAGTTAAAAAGATAGATAGATTAGTTAAATTGATTCGTTAGAAAGTATTAGTTAGAAAGAAAGATTAGTTAGAAAGAAAGAAAGAAAGAAAGAAAGAAAGATTAGTTAGAAAGAAAGAAAGGATTAGTTAGAAAGAAAGAAAGATTAGTTAGAAAGAAAGAAAGATTAGTTAGAAAGAAAGAAAGAAAGAAAGAAAGAAAAGAAAGATTAGTTAGAAAGAAAGAAAAAGAAAAAAGAAAGATTAGTTTGAAAGAAAGAAAAAGAAAAAAGAAAGATTAGTTAGAAAGAAAGAAAGAAAGAAAGAAAGAAAGAAAGAAAAAAGATTAATTAGTTAGAAAGAAAGAAAGAAAGAAAGAAAGAGAAAGAAAGAAAGAAAGAAAGAAAGAAAGAACAAAGATTAATTAGTTAGAAAGAAAGAAAGAAAGAAAGAAAGAAAAAGAAAGAAAGAAAAGATTAGTTAGAAAGAAAGAAAGAAAGAAAGAAAGAAAGAAAGAAAGAAAGAAAGAAGATTAGTTAGAAAGAAAGAAAGAGAGAAAGAAAGAAGATTAGTTAGAAAGAAAGAAAGAAAGAAAGAAAGAAAGAAAGAAAGAAAGAAAAAAAGATTAATTAGTTAGAAAGAAAGAAAGAAAGAAAGAAAGAAAGAAAGAAAAAAGATTAATTAGTTAGAAAGAAAGAATAGTTAGAAAGAAAGAAAGAAAGTAAGTAAGAGAGAAAGATTGATTAGTTAGAAAGAAAGAGAGATAGATTAGTTAGAAAGATAGATAGATTAGTTAGAAATAAAGAAAGATAGATTAGTTAGTTAGAAAGATAGATAGATTAGTTAGAAAGAAAGAAAGATAGATAAGTTAGTTAGAAAGATAGATATATTAGTTAGAAAGGAAGAAAGATCGATAAGTTAGTTAGAAAGAAAGAAAGAAAGAAAGATAGATTATTTAGTTAGTTAGAAAGATAGATAGATTAGTAAGAAATAAATAAAGATAGATAAATTAGTTAGAAAGATAGATAGATTAGTAAGAAACAAAGATAGATAAGTTAGTTAGAAAGATAGATAGATTAGTAAGAAAGAAAGATAGATAAGTTAGTTAAAAAGATAGATAGATTAGTTAAATTGATTCGTTAGAAAGTATTAGTTAGAAAGAAAGATTAGTTAGAAAGAAAGAAAGAAAGAAAGAAAGAAAGATTAGTTAGAAAGAAAGAAAGAAGGATTAGTTAGAAAGAAAGAAAGATTAGTTAGAAAGAAAGATTAGTTAGAAAGAAAGAAAGAAAGAAAGAAAGAAAGAAAGAAAGAAAGAGGGAAAGACTGATTAGTTAGAAAGAAAGAGATAGATTAGTTTGAAAGATAGATAGATTAGTAAGAAATAAAGAAAGATAGATTACTTAGTTAGTTAGAAAGATAGACAGATTAGTTAGAAAGAAAGATAGATAAGTTAGTTAGAAAGATAGATAGATTAGTTAGAAAGAAAGAAAGAACGAAAGAAAGAGATTACTTAGTTAGAAAGATAGATATATTAGTTAGAAAGAAAGATAGATAAGTTAGTTAGAAAGATAGATAGATTAGTAAGAAAGATAGATAAGTTAGTTAAAAAGATAGATTAGTTAAGAAAGAAAGATACGTTAGTTAGAAAGATAGATAGATTAGTTAGAAAGATAGAAAGATTAGTTAAAAAGAAAGAAAGATGGATAAGTTAGTTAGAAAGATAGATAGATTAGTAAGAAAGAAAAATAGATATGTTAGTTAGAAAGATAGATAGATTAGTAAGAAAGAAAGAAAAAAGATAGATAAGTTAGTTAGAAAGATATATAGATTAGTTAGAAAGAAATATAAGTTAGTTAGAAAGATAGATTAGTTAGAATGAAAGAAAGATAGATAAGTTAGTTAGAAAGATAGAAAGATTAGTAAGAAAGAAAGAAAGAAAGAAAGAAAGAAAGATAGGTTAGTTAGAAAGATAGATTAGTTAGAAAGAAAGAAAGATAGATAAGTTAGTTAGAAAGATAGATAGATTAGTAAGAAAGAAAGAAAGAAAGATAGATCGATAAGTTAGTTAGAAAGATAGATAGATTAGTTAGAAAGAAAGACAGATTGATAAGTTAGATAGATAGATAGATAGATAGATAGATAGATAGATAGATAGATAGATAGATAGATAGATAGATAGAAAAACGTTTGAAGATAGATAGATAGATAGATAGATAGATATGGTTTGAAGATAGATAGATAGATAGATGATAGATAGATAGATAGATAGATAGATAGATAGATAGATAGATAGATAGATAGATAGATGGATAAGGTTTGAAGATAGATAGATAGATAGATAGATAGATAGATAGATAGATAGATAGATAGATAGATAGATAGATAGATAGATGGATAAGGTTTGAAGATAGATAGATAGATAGATAGATAGATGGATAGATAAGGTTTGAAGATAGATAGATAGATAGATAGATAGATAGATAGATAGATAGATAGATAGATAGATAGATAGATATAGAATGGTAGTTTAATTGAGTCTAGGGCTTCAGAGAATTTAGATTTGAGATTTTGGCTTGTACACTAATGGGCTACCGTAGTCTTGGCTCAATTTGAGCAGTCTGCAATGAAAGTCTATGGGATTTTTATGATTTTGAATATTCATTTTTAAGAAAACCGTAAGTCAAACCAGTCTGAAAAGATATAGCACACCAAGTCAGAACAGTATGAAGGTCTGACCCGAGTTTGGAGTATGTAGCTTGAACGGTCTATGAGGAGTTAGTGTCCCAAAATTTGCGGTCAGAAAAAGAAGTAAGAAGAAGAATAATAACTAGAATGTACATTTCCTGAAGAAAATGTGAAGTGGTGCTTGCAGTGGCAAAACTCGCCACTGGGCAGATGCTAACACAATTAACATGTTGTGATACCATGATATACCACGTTTTAGCATTATTTACCACGATTTACCATGTTTCTAAGATGATTTACTACGATTTACCACATTCCAGCATGATTTACTATGATTAAAATGTTGTTAAAGCAACAACATGGAACTTTTCCTCTGCGGTCGCCCTACAGGTTGGAAGCGGAATTGTCCATTACCGCTGTCGTAAAATGATTTACGGTTACTGTATATGAAGCATGCAGGTTTTTTTCATATGGGCAATGATAATATTATTAATCTTCCCCCTTTCATAATTTATACATGTTTAGTAGACTAAACATTTTAACTCAAACATTTGCGATTTGCATGTCGATTGCAATGCTCAAATCTGAACGAGAATGATAGCGATAGCATCCTAACCATCTAAAACTACCATGTTAGTGTTTACTAGCTACCAGATTGATAATTCGCTCATCTACTAGCTGATTCATGAAGATAAATAAATGGAGGACCAGATAGTTTCCATAACGTAGCCAGGCAGACAACAGATTAGAAAAACTAAAGATAGTATGCAAGCAATTTACAGTTACTTACTAGTTCAACAGCATGACGGCCAAGTCAGCATCGGTCTGGTAACACTCCTCCTCCATTAGCTCACGCCAGCGAGCAAACGCTCGACCCATATTGATCCTCGTCCTGCCTTTCAGTTTATCACTCTCCCTTTTCCTCTTTCGACTCTACTCCGACAAAACCTTGGACTTCTTACGTTTCGCTGCTGCTTCAGCCATGACGAAAACAGACGTACGAAAACAAACGCGCTGGTTGGCCACATTTGAGGAAGTGGTGGGCAAAGTGACGTATGCCGTAAAGCAGTCAAATTTTGTAGTTCTTTTTGAGCGCTGGTTACTACCCGCACCCCGAAGTTACATAGTGCCAGTAAAAGCGATACAGACCCCGTCAGGCTCTGGCAGACGTCTCATTCAACCTATTGTAAGTCGATGTACTATCACAAGGATCTTGGAAATATATTATGAAGGTTGAAAAGTTACATGTTGTTACTTTAAAATGATGCTAGCATGATTAGCATGTTGTTAACTGATTAGCATGTTGGTAGCATGATGCTAGCCTGATTAGCATTTTGCTAGCATGTTTTTAGCTAGATGCTAACATGATTAGCATTTTGCTAGCATGTTTTTAGCCAGATGCTAACATGATTAGCATGTTGCTAACATTATGCTAGCTTGATTAACATGTTGTTAGCATGATGCTAGCTTGAATAGCATTGTGCTAGCTTAATTAGCATATTGGTAGCATGATGCTAGCATGATTAGCATTATGTTAGCATGATGCTAGCTTGATTAGCATGTTGGTAGCTTGATGTTAGCATGATTAGCATGTTGCTAGCATGTTTTTAGCTAGATGCTAACATGTTTAGCATGTTGCTAGCATTATGCTAGCTTGATTAGCATGTTGCAAGCATGATGCTAGCTTGATTAGCATGTTGGTAGCTTAATGCTAACATGATTAGCATGTTGCTAGCATGTTTTTAGCTAGATGCTAACATGATTAGCATGTTGCTAGCATTATGCTAGCTTGATTAGCATGTTGCTAGCATGATGCTAGCTTGATTAACATGTTGTTAGCATGATGCTAGCTTGAATATCATTGTGCTAGCTTAATTAGCATATTGGTAGCATGATGCTAGCATGATTAGCATTATGTTAGCATGATGCTAGCTTGATTAGCATGTTGGTAGCTTGATGTTAGCATGATTAGCATGTTGCTAGCATGTTTTTAGCTAGATGCTAACATGATTAGCATTATGCTAGCTTGATTAACATATTGTTAGCATAATGCTAGCTTGAATAGCATTTTGCTAGCATGATGCTAGCTTAATTAGCATATTGGTAGCATGATTAGCATGTTTGCTAGCATGATGCTAGCTTGATTAGCATTATGTTAGCATGATGCTAGCTTGATTAGCATGTTGGTAGCTTGATGTTAGCATGATTAGCATGTTGCTAGCATGTTTTTAGCTAGATGCTAACATGATTAGCATTATGCTAGCATGATTAGCATGTTTTTAGCTAGATGCTAACATGATTAGCATGTTTCTAACATAATGCTAGCTTGATTAGCATGATGCTAGCTTGATTAGCATGTTGCTAGCATTATGCTAGCTTGATTAGCATTATGTTAGCATGATGCTAGCTTGATTAGCATTATGTTAGCTTGATGCTAGCATGATTAGCATGTTGCTAGCATGTTTTTAGCTAGACGCTAACATGATTAGCATGTTGCTAGCATGATGCTAGCTTGATTAGCATGTTGCTAGCATGATGCTAGCTTGATTAGCATGTTGCTAGCATAATGCTAGCTTGATTAGCATGTT
This sequence comes from Leuciscus idus, assembly GCA_021554675.1. Taxonomy (NCBI): domain Eukaryota; kingdom Metazoa; phylum Chordata; class Actinopteri; order Cypriniformes; family Leuciscidae; genus Leuciscus; species Leuciscus idus. Next base: position 49,815,062 of record CM038624.1, on the reverse strand, counting down.
ACTAGCATGATGCTAGCTTGATTAGCATGTTGCTAGCATTATGTTAGCTTGATTAGCATGTTGCTAGCATTATGCTAGCTTGATTAGCATGTTGGTAGCTTGATGCTAGCATGATTAGCATGTTGCTAGCATGTTTTTAGCTAGACGCTAACATGATTAGCATGTTGCTAGCATGATGCTAGCTTGATTAGCATTTTGCTAGCATTATGATAGCTTGATTAGCATGATGCTAGCATGTTGCTAGCTTGATTAGCATGATGCTAGCATGATGCTAGCTTGATTAGCATGTTGCTAGCATGTTTTTAGCAAGATGCTGTTGCCAGGTGGTGGTTGCTAGGGTTTTCTGGGTGGTTGCTATGGTGTTGCTAGGCAGTTGCTAAGGTGTTCTGGGTGGTTGCAAGGCAGTTGCTAGGGTACTCTTGGTGGTTGCTAGGCAGTTGCTAGTGTATTCTTGGTGGTTGCTAGGGCATTGTTAGGTGGTTGCTATGGTGTTGCTAGGCAGTTGCTATGGTATTCTGGGTGGATGCTAGGGCATTGCTAGGCAGTTGCTAGGGTGTTCTGGGTGGTTACTAGGCAGTTGCTAGGTGTTCTGGGTGGTTGCTAGGCAGTTGCTAGGGTGTTCTGGGTGGTTGCTAGAGTTTTTTGGTGGTTACTAGAGCATTTCTAGACGTTGCTAGGGTGTTCAGGGTGGTTGCTAAGGTATTTTTGGTAGTTGCTATGGTGTTACTAGGTGGTTGGTAGTTGTCAAATATGGTTACTATGGAGTTTTTATAGAGTTCTTAAAATCTTTAATAACGAGTTCCTTCAGTACGGCACTCGGCCTGCGGCCTCGTGCCTATGGCCGAATAGGCACAAGCATGGAGCAATATCGCAAGGCTACGAGTGTGATATTGCTTTAAAAAATATAAAAAAAATGTTTTTATATTATTTATTGGTTTAGGGTGGTTGCTAGGGAGCTCAGAGTGGTTGCTAGGGTGCTGTAACTGGTTGCTAGGGTGTGGCTATGAAGATTTTAGGCCATTACTTATTGGCTGCTTGATAATATAAATCCTCTGAGGGAGAGAGAGAGGGAGAGAAACGCAGGGGTGTCAGGCCCTTTGGAGTGGTGTGTGTGAAAACGGCAGTTGGGATTCAAATGTTTTTAGAACTCCCCATGTTAAGTCAATGGGACTTTTTTGGCCGCTTTTTCGTCCGCTGTGCGAACATCGTACACCCGATCACTTAGAAAAGATATAGCACACCTCTCCTCAATGAGCCGCTCGATTTGACACCTCACTCAGGGGTCTGTGACAAACGGTGCGGGGCGCATTACGCGCCAAACTTTGTCCAGAATAATAATAATAATAAAAAAAACTAGAATGTACATTTCCTGAAGAAAATGTGAAGTGGTGCTTGCAGTGGCAAAATTCGCCACTCGGTTGCTACGGTGTTGTACATGATTGCATACGAGCCAACAACCATGTCTGTACGATGTTGTGGAGCTGAAATATGGCTTCTATATGTTGCAATATGTCACTACTTATTGGCTGCTTGATAGGATGAATCAAAAGAGCCCAACCCCAAGGCTCTATGACCTTCTGAGCCAAAGATATGATTTTGCAAATTTTGTGCCTATGTTAAGTCTATGGGACATTTTTCGGCAAATTTTTCGCCTGCCAGACGAACATCGTACACCCGATCACTTATAAAAGTCATAGCACACCTCTCCTCAATAAACCGATCGATCTGACACCTCATTCAGGGGTCTGCGACAAACGGTGTGGGGCGAGTTACGCGCCAAAGTTTTGTCTAGGTGAATAGTAATCACAACACTAGAATGTACATTTCCTGAAGAAAATGTGAAGTGGTGCTTGCAGTGGCAAAATTCCCCAGCCGATTGCTAGGGTGTTGTACATGATTGCATACGAGCCAACAACCATGTCTGTACGATGTTGTGGAGCTGAAATATGGCTTCTATATGTTGCAATGTGGTTGCTAGGTAGCTTTAAACGGTTGCTAAGGTGTGGTTACACAGTTACCATGATGATATTTACAGACTTGTTTGTTTTGGTTTCCCAACCAAAACAAACAAACACACCCCCATTTCTATACGATGTTCTGGTGCTGAGATATAGCTCATTCATGTGTTTGTACGGTTGCTAGGGTACTCCAAATCGTTGCTAAGGTTTGTTTATACAGTTTATATCAAGAGTATTTACAGGTCTGGGTCAAAAAATGCCCAACTCTGTGTTTTTACAATGTTTTGTTGCTGAGATATGGCTTGTAAATGTTGTTCAATGGTTGCTAGGGGCCTGTAACTGGTTTCTAGGGCGTGGCTATGAAGTTGTTATGTCACTACTTTTTGGCTGCTGGATAGGACGAATCAAAAGAGCCCAACCCCAAGGCTCTATGACCTTCTGAGCCAAAGATATGATTTTGCAAATTTTGTGCCTATGTTAAGTCTATGGGACATTTTTCGGCTAATTTTTCGCCCGCCAGACGAACATCTTACACCCGATCACTTATAAAAGTCATAGCACACCTCTCCTCAATAAACCGGTCGATTTGACACCTCATTCAGGGGTCTGTGACAAACGGTGTGGGGCGAGTTACGCGCCGAAGTTTTGTGTAGGTGAATAGTAATCACAACACTAGAATGTACATTTCCTGAAGAAAATGTGAAGTGGTGCTTGCAGTGGCAAAACTCGCCACTCGGTTGCTAAGGGTGTTGTACATGATTGCATACGAGCCAACAACCATGTCTGTACGATGTTGTGGAGCTGAAATATGGCTTCTATATGTTGCAATATGGTTGCTAGGTAGCTTTAAACGGTTGCTAAGGTGTGGTTACACAGTTAACATGACGATATTTACAGACTGGTTTCCCAACCAAAACAAACAAACACACCCCCATTTCTATAGCTCATTCATGTGTTTGTACGATTGCTAGGGTACTCCAAAAGGTTGCTAAGGTTTGTTTATACAGTTTATGGGGTAATATTTAAAGAGTATTTGCAGGTCTGGGTCAAAAAATGCCCAACTCTGTTTTTACAATGTTTTGTTGTTGAGATATGGCTTGTAAATGTTGTTCAATGGTTGCTAGGGGCCTGTAACTGGTTGCAAGGGCGTGGCTATGAAGTTGTTATGTCACTACTTTTTGGCTGCAGGACAGGACGAATCAAAAGAGCCCAACCCCAAGGCTCTATGACCTTCTGAGCCAAAGATATGATTTTGCAAATTGTGCGCCTATGTTAAGTCTATGGGACATTTTTCGGCTAATTTTTCGCCCGCCAGACGAACATCTTACACCCGATCACTTATAAAAGTCATAGCACACCTCTCCTCAATAAACCGGTCGATTTGACACCTCATTCAGGGGTCTGTGACAAACGGTGTGGGGCGAGTTACGTGCCGAAGTTTTGTCTAGGTGAATAGTAATCACAACACTAGAATGTACATTTCCTGAAGAAAATGTGAAGTGGTGCTTGCAGTGGCAAAACTCGCCACTGGGCAGATGCTAACACAATTAACATGTTGTGATACCATGATATACCACGTTTTAGCATTATTTACCACGATTTACCATGTTTCTAAGATGATTTACTACGATTTACCACATTCCAGCATGATTTACTATGATTAACATGTTGTTAAAATGATGCTAGCATGATTAGCATGTTGTTAAAATGATTAGCATGTTGGTAGCATGATGCTAGCATGATTAGCATGTTGCTAGCATGCTTTTAACAAGATGTTAGCATGATTAGCATTTTGTTAGCATGTTTTTAGCCAGATGCTAACATGATTAGCATGTTGCTAGCATTATGCTAGCTTGAATAGCATTTTGCTAGCATGATGCTAGCTTGATTAGCATGTTGGTAACATAATGCTAGCATTATTAGCATGTTGCTAGCATAATGCTAGCTTGATTAGCATGTTGCTAGCATGATGCTAGCTTGATTAGCATGTTGCTAACATGATGCTAGCTTGATTAGCATTATGTTAGCATGATGCTAGCTTGATTCGCATGTTGGTAGATTGATGCTAGCATGATTAGCATGTTGCTAGCATGTTTTTATCTAGACGCTAACATGATTAGCATGTTGCTAGCATAATGCTAGCTTGATTAGCATGTTTGCTAGCTTGATTAGCATTATGTTAGCATGATGCTAGCTTGATTAGCATGTTGGTAGCTTGATGCTAGCATGATTAGCATGTTGCTAGCATGTTTTTAGCTAGACGCTAACATGATTAGCATGTTTCTAGCATAATGCTAGGTGGATTAGCATGTTGCTAGCATGATGCTAGCTTGATTAGCATGTTGTTAGCATTATGCTAGCTTGATTAGCATGTTGATAGCATGATGCTAGCTTGATTAGCATGTTGGTAACATAATGCTAGCATTATTAGCATGTTGCTAGCTTGATTAGCATAATGCTAGCATGATGCTAGCTTGATTAACATGTTGCTAGCATGATGCTAGCATGATTAGTATTTTGCTAGCATGTTTTTAGCAAGATGCTGTTGCCAGGTGGTTGCTAGGGTTTTCTGGGTGGTTGCTATGGTGTTGCTAGGCAGTTGCTAAGGTGTTCTGGGTGGTTGCTAGGCAGTTGCTAGGGTATTCTTGGTAGTTGCTAGGCAGTTGCTAGGGCGTTGCTAGGTGGTTGCTAGGGTGTTCTGGGTGGTTGCTATGGTGTTGCTAGGCAGTTGCTATGGTATTCTGGGTGGATGCTAGGGCATTGCTAGGCAGTTGCTAGGTGTTCTGGGTGGTTGCTAGGCAGTTGCTAGGGTGTTTTGGGTGGTTGCTAGAGTTTTTTGGTGGTTACTAGAGCATTTCTAGACGTTGCTAGGGTGTTCAGGGTGGTTGCTAAGGTATTTTTGGTAGTTGCTATGGTGTTACTAGGTGGTTGGTAGTTGTCAAATATGGTTACTATGGAGTTTTTATAGAGTTCTTAAAATCTTTAATAACGAGTTCCTTCAGTACGGCACTCGGCCTGCGGCCTCGTGCCTATGGCCGAATAGGCACAAGCATGGAGCAATATCGCAAGGCTACGAGTGTGATATTGCTTTAAAAAATGTAAAAAAAATGTTTTTATATTATTTATTGGTTTAGGGTGGTTGCTAGGGAGCTCAGAGTGGTTGCTAGGGTGCTGTAACTGGTTGCTAGGGTGTGGCTATGAAGATTTTAGGCCATTACTTATTGGCTGCTTGATAATATAAATCCTCTGAGGGAGAGAGAGAGGGAGAGAAACGCAGGGGTGTCAGGCCCTTTGGAGTGGTGTGTGTGAAAACGGCAGTTTTGTTAAGTCAATGGGACTTTTTTGGCCGCTTTTTCGTCCGCTGTGCGAACATCGTACACCCGATCGCTTAGAAAAGTCATAGCACACCTCTCCTCAATGAGCCGGTCGATTTGATACCTCACTCAGGGGTCTGTGACAAACGGTGCGGGGCAAGTTACGCGCCAAACTTGTGGCGGAATAATAAGAAGAAGAAGAAGAAGAAGAACTAGAATGTACATTTCCTGAAGAAAATGTGAAGTGGTGCTTGCAGTGGCAAAACTCGCCACTGGGCAGATGCTAACACAATTAACATGTTGTGATACCATGATATACCACGTTTTAGCATTATTTACCACGATTTACCATGTTTCTAAGATGATTTACTACGATTTACCACATTCCAGCATGATTTACTATGATTAACATGTTGTTAAAATGATGCTAGCATGATTAGCATGTTGTTAACATGATTAGCATGTTGGTAGCATGATGCTAACATGATTAGCATGTTGCTAGCATGCTTTTAACAAGATGTTAGCATGATTAGCATTTTGCTAGCATGTTTTAGCCAGATGCTAACATGATTAGCATGTTGCTAGCATTATGCTAGCTTGATTAACATATTGTTAGCATAATGCTAGCTTGAATAGCATTTTGCTAGCATGATGCTAGCTTAATTAGCATATTGGTAGCATGATTAGCATGTTGCTAGCAAGATGCTAGCTTGATTAGCATTATGTTAGCATGATGCTAGCTTGATTAGCATTTTGGTAGCTTGATGCTAGCATGATTAGCATGTTTTTAGCTAGACGCTAACATGATTAGCATGTTTCTAACATAATGCTAGTTTGATTAGCATGTTGCTAGCATTATGCTAGCTTGATTAGCATTATGTTAGCATGATGCTAGCTTGATTAGCATGTTGGTAGCTTGATGCTAGCATGATTAGCATGTTGCTAGCATGTTTTTAGCTAGACGCTAACATGATTAGCATGTTGCTAGCATAATGCTAGCTTGATTAGCATGTTGCTAGCATGATGCTAGCTTGATTAGCATTTTGCTAGCATTATGATAGCTTGATTAGCATGTTGCTAGCATGATGTTAGCTTGATTAGCATGTTGGTAGCATAATGCTAGCTTGATTAGCATGTTGCTAGCATGATGCTAACATGATTAGTATGTTGCTAGCATGTTTTTAGCAAGATGCTGTTGCCAGGTGGTGGTTGCTAGGGTTTTCTGGGTGGTTGCTATGGTGTTGCTAGGCAGTTGCTAAGGTTTTCTGGGTGGTTGCTAGGCAGTTGCTAGGGTATTCTTGGTGGTTGCTAGGCAGTTGCTAGGGTATTCTTGGTGGTTGCTAGGGCATTGCTAGGTGGTTGCTATGGTGTTGCTAGGCAGTTGCTAGGGTGTTCTGGGTGGTTGCTAGGCGTTTTGGGTGGTTACTAGGCAGTTGCTAGGTGTTCTGGGTGGTTGCTAGGCAGTTGCTAGGGTGTTCTGGGTGGTTGCTAGAGTTTTTTGGTGGTTACTAGAGCATTTCTAGACGTTGCTAGGGTGTTCAGGGAGGTTGCTAAGGTATTTTTGGTAGTTGCTATGGTGTTACTAGGTGGTTGGTAGTTGTCAAATATGTTTACTATGGAGTTTTTATAGAGTTCTTAAAATCTTTAATAACGAGTTCCTTCAGTACGGCACTCGGCCTGCGGCCTCGTGCCTATGGCCGAATAGGCACAAGCATGGAGCGATATCGCAAGGCTACGAGTGTGATATTGCTTTAAAAAATGTAAAAAAAATGTTTTTATATTATTTATTGGTTTAGGGTGATTGCTAGGGAGCTCAGAGTGGTTGCTAGGGTGCTGTAACTGGTTGCTAGGGTGTGGCTATGAAGATTTTAGGCCATTACTTATTGGCTGCTTGATAATATAAATCCTCTGAGGGAGAGAGAGAGGGAGAGAAACGCAGGGGTGTCAGGCCCTTTGGAGTGGTGTGTGTGAAAACGGCAGTTGGGATTCAAATGTTTTTAGAACTCCCCATGTTAAGTCAATGGGACTTTTTTGGCCGCTTTTTCGTTCGCTGTGCGAACATCGTACACCCGATCGCTTAGAAAAGATATAGCACACCTCTCCTCAATGAGCCGCTCGATTTGACACCTCACTCAGGGGTCTGTGACAAACGGTGCGGGGCGCATTATGCGCCAAACTTTTGGCAGAATAATAATAATAAAAACTAGATGCGAAAGTTCGTCGAGACAAACTTTAAGTTGGCTTGAGAAAGTTTGGAGCAGAAAGTTTTTTGCTAGGCGGTTGCTAGGATGTTGCTATGGTGTTGCTAGGGTATTTTGGGAGGTTGCTAGGGTGTTCTGGGTGGTTGCTAGGTGGTTGCTAGGGTGTCCTGGGTGGTTGCTAGGGTCTTTTGGGTGGTTGCTAGGTGGTTACTAGGGCCTTTTAGGTGGTTGCTAGGCGGTTGCTAGGGTGTTTTGGGTGGTTGTTAGGGTATTCTGGGTGGTTGCTAGGCGGTTGCTAGGATAATTTGGGTGGTTGCTAGGGTCTTTTGGGTGGTTGCTAGGCGGTTGCTAGGGTTTTCTGGGTGGTTGCTAGGGTGTTTTGGGTGGTTGCTAGGCTATTTTGGGTGGTTGCTAGGGTCTTTTGGGTGGTTGCTAGGCGGTTGCTAGGGTATTTTGGGTGGTTGCTATGGTATTCTGGGTGGTTGCTAGGCGGTTGCTAGGGTATTTTGGGTGGTTGCTAGGGTATTCTGGGTGGTTGCTAGGCTATTTTGGGTGGTTGCTAGGGTCTTTTGGGTGGTTGCTAGGGTGTTTTGTGTGGTTGCTATGGTGTTGCTAGGGTATTTTGGGTGGTTGCTAGGGTGTTCTGGGTGGTTGCTAGGCGGTTGCTAGGGTGTTATGGGTGGTTACTAGGATGTTTTGTGTGGTTGCTATGGTGTTGCTAGGGTATTTTGGGTGGTTGCTAGGGTGTTCTGGGTGGTTGCTAGGCGGTTGCTAGGGTGTTATGGGTGGTTACTAGGATGTTTTGTGTGGTTGCTATGGTGTTGCTAGGGTATTTTGGGTGGTTGCTAGGGTCTTTTGGGTGGTTGCTAGGCGGTTGCTAGGGTATTTTGGGTGGTTGCTAGGGTCTTTTGGGTGGTTGCTAGGGTCTTTTGGGTGGTTGCTAGGCGGTTGCTAGGGTATTTTGGGTGGTTGCTAGGGTCTTTTGGGTGGTTGCTAGGCGGTTGCTAGGGTGTTCTGGGTGGTTGCTAGGGTGTTTTGGGTGGTTGCTAGGGTATTATGGGTGGTTGCTAGGGTGTTTTGGGTGGTTGCTAGGTAGTTCTGGGTGGTTGCTAGGCGGTTGCTAGGGTGTTATGGGTGGTTACTAGGATGTTTTGTGTGGTTGCTATGGTGTTGCTAGGGTATTTTGGGTGGTTGCTAGGGTGTTTTGGGTGGTTGCTAGGGTCTTTTGGGTGGTTGCTAGGCGGTTGCTAGGGTGTTTTGGGTGGTTGCTAGGGTCTTTTGGGTGGTTGCTAGGATATTTTGGGTGGTTGCTAGGGTCTTTTGGGTGGTTGCTAGGGTGTTCTGGGTGGTTGCTAGGTGGTTGCTAGGGTGTTCTGGGTGGTTGCTATGGTATTCAGAGCGGTAGATAGATAGATACACACACACACACACACACACACACACACACACTCAAACAGACTACCTCGCTCACACACTCACTCAGACACTCAGACACACACACACACACACACACACACACACACACTCAGAGTTTATGAGTTTAGAGTTTATAAGTGTATAAATTGATGAGTTTATAAGTGTACAAGTTTTTGAGTTTAGAGTTTATAAGTTTAAATGAGTTTAGAGTTCAGAGTTTATTAATTTATGAGTTTAAGAGTTCATAAGTCTATGAATTCATGAGTTTATTTGTTAATTAGTTATTAAATTTAAGTTAATTAGTTTATAAGTGTATGAGATTAGAGTTTTTTAGTTTAAATGAGTTTCATTGGCTAATATATATAGAATGGCAGTTTGAATTAGTTTTCAAGGGATTTAGATTTAAATATTTGTCGGTTGGTGAGTTTGAATTTTTTTAGAATGCCCAATGTTAAGTCAATGGGAGTTTTTCCGAGTTTTGATCGTCATTTGTAGGAAAACCGTAAGTCCGATCAGTCTGAAAAGATATAGCATATAGCTGCAGATCAGTTTGAGTGTCTGAGCCGAGTTTGAAGTATGTAGAGTTAAAGCTCTAGGGCGAGTTTGAGTCAACAGTTTTAGTAAGAAGAATAATAATAATAAGTTTAAATAGGATTTCAATATGTTGGCTTTCTCAAGCCAACTTAATAAGAAGAATAATAAGTATGAGTGACAATAACACTAGTGTTGCTTTGAAAAAGCACCACTAATAAGAATAATAAGTATGAGTGACAATAACACTAGTGTTGCTTTGAAAAAGCACCACTAACTAGAAAAAAAAGTTTGTTGAGACAAACTTTAAGTTGGCTTGAGAAAGCCTGACCAGAGAGTTTGAAGAAGTTTAAAGAAGTTAGAAGTTTAAAGTAGGTTAAAGTTAGATTGATAGATTAGTTAGAAAGAAATAATAGTTGGGAAGAAAGAAAGAAAGAAAGAAAGAAAGAAAGAAAGAAAGAAAGAAAGAAAGAAAGAAAGAAAGAAAGAAAGAAAGAAAGAAAGAAAGTAAAAAGATTATTTAGAAAGAAAGAAAGAAAGAAAGAAAGTAAAAAGATTAGTTAGAAAGAAAGAAAGAAAGAAAGAAAGAAAGTAAAAAGATTAGTTAGAAAGAAAGAAAGAAAGATTAGTTAGAAAGAAAGAAAGAAAGAAAAAGATTAGTTAGAAAGAAAGAAAGAAAAGATTAGTTAGAAAGAAAGAAAGAAAAGTAAGAAAAAGAAAAAAGAAAGATTAGTTAGAAAGAAAGAAAGTAAAAAGATTAGTTAGAAAGAAAGAAAGAAAGAAAGAAAGAAAGAAAGAAAAAAGATTAATTAGTTAGAAAGAAAGAAAGAAAGAAAGAAAGAAAGAAAAAAGATTAGTTAGAAAGAAAGAAAGAAAAGTAAGAAAAAGAAAGAAAGAAAGAAAGATTAGTTAGAAAGAAAGAAAGAAAGAAAGAAAGAAAGAAAAAAGATTAGTTAGAAAGAAAGAAAGAAAAGTAAGAGAAAGAAAGATTAGTTAGAAAGAAAGAAAGAAAGAAAGTAAAAAGATTAGTTAGAAAGAAAGAAAGAAAAGTAAGAGAAAGAAAGAAAGAGAAAGAAAGAAAGAAAGATTAGTTAGAAAGAAAGAAAGAAAGAAAGAAAGAAAGTAAAAAGATTATTTAGAAAGAAAGAAAGAAAGAAAGAAAGAAAGTAAAAAGATTAGTTAGAAAGAAAGAAAGAAAGAAAGAAAGAAAGAAAGTAAAAAGATTAGTTAGAAAGAAAGAAAGAAAGATTAGTTAGAAA
>CM038624.1:49791883-49799383 GCA_021554675.1 Leuciscus idus | reverse complement strand
GCGGTCTGCCATGTAAGTTGTAACGACTATGGCTCGATGGGTAAAAAAGTGACTTTTAATTTATATACTAATTAAAAGTGAAAACACTTTCTAAGTCCCACAGACTTGGAAAACTCTGTAACTGAACCCCCGTTTACGACTCGCTTCCCCCCTCTCGACAGTGTGAGCTTCAAAGACATTACTGACATTCCGATCTCAACAGAAAACCCGCTCTGAACACACACACACGTACACACACACACACACACACACACGAAAGCCACTAAAGTGCAACGTCATGTAGAAATATGGCTCTTGAATGTATACCTTCCGATATGTATGTGTGTGATTAGCTTTGCCTTATAATAGAGGTGTGTTTTGCTAGAGTAAAATCTTTAATTCTGAAGATTCATTGAAAGAATATTCACTCCATAGTGTTGTAACCCTAACTCAGACCATAAAACTTTACGACCCAAGCCTCAAAGGCATTCCAGAACACACACACACACACACACACACACACACACACACACACACACACACACACTCTGGAACTTTGGAAACAGATATTCTTCCACATAACAAGCCACTGAATGTTGATATGTATTCCTATGTTTCTCAAAGTGTCGTCACTTGCCATAACGGAAACACTGACAACTTTATTGGGTGTTTAATCAAACTTTATTTGTGTGTAATTATGCATATAAGTGTAACGTTATGTTTCCCCAATCTTTACCTGTCATAATTGATATCTCTGTAATCCTCTCCATCTCACGGAGACGAATCTTGACTGCAAGGTACAATAATATGCATTTGATTCCAGGAAATATCATATTTCTAAGTATGAATCCTTTCCCTCATAAGACATATGGTAAAAGGGGGCGTGTTTTTCTTCACACAAAGAAGACTTCTTCCCGCTACAAATCAGAAGTTTTGATTCGCTCTGTCCCCAAAACAGGGCGTAAACAGATGTCTGTTAAAAGGAAGATTCTCTCTTCTCTTCTCTCTCTCATCCTTCCGCTTCCAACTCAACTTCTTCTCCCCGGCGCAGCGCTTCTCCAAGGAACATCTGAAGGAGGCCCTGGCCTTCTCCATCAAACGAACCCATGTTCGAGTCGTAACAGCCGGTCTTTGCAACTAAGATTTCCAGCCTCTCCCATCCCGGGAGACGAATCTGAACTTTCTCGGTAACGTTAAATTCAAGTGAGCCTTTACATCGTTTTGCGAAACGACCCAGAAGACAAAGCTAGACGCAAACCAGCCGGACACGCGCACGCGCGCGTCCCCTTTTCAGCATCACACTGAAAGAGTACCACAACTCGCAAGTATATTGATTCCTATAAAAGCTGTTCCAGGTGTCTAGGTCTTAGGTCTGTGATTTAAGTTACCCTCTATCTTCCCTCTATATCTTTCTTTCTTTCTTTCATTTCATGTTTTTGTTCGGTTAAATGTTTATTGGTGTTTGCATTTTTACGTACGTTTATATTTGTAGCTTATAATCTCTAGCGTGTGCCATTTTATTAATAAACCCATTTATACTTTTAACTGTCTCTGTGTTAGAAAACCCACTTTTTATAAAGTCAATGAAACAAAAGATCTATAAAGCTACAGGCTCTATATTATAAAACTACTTTGAGTAGTTTTAATTTATAAACCCAAAGAGGTTTTGTCTTCGTGGCCAGAAGACAAACTTTATTGGAGTTTTGTAAGCAGGAATACTTCTTCTTAACTGTGATGATCAGACAGCACAGAACGAGGCATTTCCTATAATTGATAAAGTAAATGCATATGCGATTTATGAATTATGACCATGCGTTATAAATATTAATATTGCCAAAATTCCCTATATTCTTGAGCTAATTCGCATTAACCCAGAGGCATTTACACTACATGTATTATGGTGGAGAATGCGGGCAGTTTCAAACTTCATTTTTGTGGGCAAATTCAGTTTCAGTTGAATGTGTATTATTGGTATTAATAATTGTAGGCTATACGCGCGTTTTGAATTGTGAGATAAGTCGCCAAGGCGAACTCACCCAGCTGATCGCGGGCACAAAGCCAGCTCAGCTCTGCTAAAACTGCAGTTCATGACATTACATCTGTCTCTGTAAAGACGAAGCAAAACTCCTTGCAGTTGATACATGTAACATGATTTAAACCGACTAAATGAAGACGAAGGATCTCTTTTAGGACGAAGACGTAAATCTGATCGTTTTTCAGTCGTAATAGGCCTTATACAATACGTTAACGATAAGCTCCTGGTCAGGAATTGGCCTCGCGATCCAATTTCGTAAACCTACGCAAAAATCATAAAAGTGCTATTTTGATTAATGCTTATGGGAGATGAGCAGATGATAAGTCCTGCTCACAGCTGTTCTGATGCCTGGTGTGCTCACAGCTTAAGTAAATAGATGTTCAATGCCTGTTTGCTCACAGTTTCTAGTGATTAAAACACGAAGTTTTAATACCTGTTTTTATGTAAACCGTTTTATATGTAATGAGTAATTGGAGACCAGTTTTATGAATTAAGAAAAGATGATAATCCCTGTTCTTATTCTAAAACCGTCTCAATGTGTAATGTATAATGTGTAATTCCTGTTAGTCACATGTTGTGAAACTCGCGTCAGTTTTCCGCATGCAACAGAAGCGCAAAACACCACGTGATTCCACAGATAAAAAAAAATCTGCTGTCTTAACTGCTGAATCACGTCACCGACACTAGAGGGCAGCCTCTAGAGGTGTGGCAGGGCTCAAATTACGCGCCCCCCACCGACGTCATCCTGCGTGAGCGTCGCCTCCCACTGACGTCAGCCTGCGCGAGCGCAACTACGCCATCTCGTGGCGTTCTAAGATAATACCTGCTTTCAATTTCTTTTTCTCTCTGCATTCATTTTCTCTCTCAAATACTTAACTGCATTCAAGCTTAGCTTATGCTGATATTATTTGGAGTTAGACAATTCCTTTTTCTGTTTTTGACTGTCACACTTTAAGTTAAGTTCCAAAAAAAAAAAAGGGGAAACTTTTCGAATTAAAAACTTAGATTCGATTCACTCAGTTCATTGATAAGGTCCACCTAGGAAGAAGCACGCCACCGTGTGGCGATCTTGGGTCGACTTAGCAATATCTGTTTAACCCCCAGCCTGCAATTGAAGTGTCTCATTGCCACCCTTTTCGTTTGATTATTTTTATAATCAATACTAATAACCTCAGTGTTATTGTAAGGATTATAGGAAGTCATTCTGAATTTCAGTTTTGACTATTTTTAGTATTGATACATCACTGTTATCATTCTGATTTTCTTTCCTTCCTTATTATTATTATTTTGGACCTCTCCTTGCATGCTTATTTGAATTTTAATTTAAACTAGTTTGAATTTTAATTTAAATTGTGTTCACTAACAACCAGGTGGACCACGGAGAAGGAATACGCCCCTTTCCCTTGTGGCACAAACCCACTGCAGGGCCTATCCCTCTGCCTGCGTCCCAAGCCTGTGTTGTTTATTTGAATTTTATTTCATTGATAATTTTTTTTTTCTTTCCCCAGCCTTTTCAAAGGGGGGGTAGGTTATTCCGATAATTAACCATCGGTTATCATAATTCCTTTGCATTGTATCATTATTTTAGTAAAGCCTTTGCCTCTGACCCCTGCATACATATTTACTCAATTTGATGAAAACAGAAAGCCTTAATTCACTTTAAGTCTAACCTCTCAATCCCTTATTGTGTATCTATTGGCAGGACCCAGTCAGTGCACTGTGGTAATCCAAAAGTCATCCCTGGTGGTTTCCGGTGGGCGGGATCATCTGTCCGGCGTTACTGACACTGCGCCCTGTCTGGTGTTGGGACCGTCGGAGAGTCTGACCGCGCCCGCTGGTTTCCACCTGGATGACCTCTATTCACCCCAGGTAAACTAAAATTTGATAGAACCCATCCACTTATTAGGAACCACAGAATACTAGCTATTCCTTCGGGTGTATTTTAAGTGCTTGGACTCACCTTTCTCTCTCTAAGACACACCTTCTTTCGAGGTCCTGTCCCGATAACCCACGCATCTCCTGGCCCGATCAGGAACTCTCGTAGTGTTAATAAGGCTTAGGCCTCTTTATTTTATTTTATTTTATCTTATTTGATTTATTTTCCTTAAATAACGCCCCCCGTGTTATTGTTTGTGACATTTCATTGCAGACCAATGCACTTCCTTGTGTTGTGTTTCCCTCTGATCTTCCCTACCTTCAACCTTGTCTCTTTCTCCACTCTGTTGTGATTTGTTTCTTTCATTTCACTTAGACACAGAACCTAAGAGAGACCCCAGGAAAAGCTGAATAATAGAGTGACGATCAAAGCGGGCGTCGCTAGACGACCCCCCCAGGCTACCGCCTGTCCAAATTTCTATTGTGGGTTTCATCCATACCCACGAAATTGGCTCCGCTAACTGTTGACATCAGTTAGCCCCGAAATTCTCATAAACGGCATAGCCCGTATGAGTATAGCTCATTAACCCTAAAACAAACTTGCATTGTGTCTCTTTTTGTGTGTGCTGTGCTTCTCTCACCACAGTAAGCAGAGATGTCGAGCTAACCCAGTCCCACAGTACCTGGACCAGTTTGAGACCTACGATCCAACCCAGAAGTACGACCACGAGCAGCTGGCCAAAATCTTCGGAAAACTCGCACTCAACCTCGTCACCAAGGCCCGGGCCAGCGAAAGGCTCAGCCTCGACATGGAACAGAAGGCAGCCGCACTACAGCTCCAGGCCACAGAAGCCCGGAAGGACCGAGCCCACACACAGAGTCGGCTAGACCAGCTAATCTTCCTGACCGAGGAAGAGGACGAGACGGACACAACGCTACAACAGGAAGTTGAAAGACTTCAAAATGCCCTGGACGATCTTCGTCGGCACACAGACCTTACCACAGAGAATCAACACCGTTCCAGGCCAGCAGATGGCAGCACGACGGTGACGGTGCTCATCCAAAGCATCGGACCGAGCGCTCGGAAAGATTCTGGAACCAGCACCACCCGCCGTCCAGAACTCCAAGCCCAGACCGTCGAAACTGAAACCACTCTCTCCAGAACACTGGTGAGGCAGAGTCTTCTTACATCACAGATGAAGACAGTGCAGCCACGTCTGACACAGACACAGAAAACGAACACTGACACCTACTGCTTCAAGGTCCTGACTGACCTGCAGTTGAGTAACCAGACCAATGTCTGCGCCACATACATACCACCATCACGATTGCAGTGACCACACAGCACGAACGAACTTTACCAACTACACTGCACGCCTCAGAGCCGCTAAACGCTACCTCCGCTGTGTACAAAGAAAGTCAGGCGGGCCTCTGATGAACAGACTTTTCCTATGCCACCACTTACCCCTCCACCACCCTCGCAGGCCATCTGAGCTCACTGACGACCAGTGCCTCAGACAGCTGTCTGCCACCACGCACATGTTGCGTTCACAAGACTTCAATACGCATTGTGCACCTGTTGCCATCACAGCGCCACAGCTCGTAAAGCCACAAAGCACAAGGGGGGGCCAGGCGTAACAATGACGCCACATGTGCCAAAAAGCCATGCATGGGACATCAAAGCATGTGGCATACCAACCTCAGCGAACCAAAAAGACTGTCCTAAACCAACTAAGGACCTCCATCGCTGGAATTTTTTTTTTCTCCTTCTCTCTCTCTCTCTCCCTATCGCCTCTAACAGGATGCAGGCCGCAGTGGTTCGCGAGAAAGCAGCCACACTCACCAGGTCTGGCATCCGGCATCGCACGGAGAGAGCAACCCTGAGTCCTGAACACCAAGGCAGGACTCGCACTCAACACAGTCCCTCCAAGCATGGGCAACCGCCCAGCCTGAACACCTCACCTGTGTCCATACCTGGACCGCAGCTGACGCTGCGCTGTGTACCTCCACAGCAACCGACCACGCCCTGACTCCCGTCTTGGCTTTCACCCTGTACCAGACCCTACCAAATGTGAGCAGCCACAGCAAAGCTCACAAAGCCGTGTCTGGTGGTCTCCTATGGAACCGCAAAAAGGGGGTCCCGATCCGGGGCTCGCCTAAACCTCATTTGACCTGAGTCCTCAGTCATCAGCCGCTTGCCATCGACCATTGCGCTAATTTGTTGTTCGATAAAGTCCTTCCGAGGTCTTTATCTAACAAAAAGGGGGATATGTAACGACTATGGCTCGATGGGTAAAAAAGTGACTTTTAATTTATATACTAATTAAAAGTGAAAACACTTTCTAAGTCCCACAGACTTGGAAAACTCTGTAACTGAACCCCCGTTTACGACTCGCTTCCCCCCTCTCGACAGTGTGAGCTTCAAAGACATTACTGACATTCCGATCTCAACAGAAAACCCGCTCTGAACACACACACACGTACACACACACACACACACACACACGAAAGCCACTAAAGTGCAACGTCATGTAGAAATATGGCTCTTGAATGTATACCTTCCGATATGTATGTGTGTGATTAGCTTTGCCTTATAATAGAGGTGTGTTTTGCTAGAGTAAAATCTTTAATTCTGAAGATTCATTGAAAGAATATTCACTCCATAGTGTTGTAACCCTAACTCAGACCATAAAACTTTACGACCCAAGCCTCAAAGGCATTCCAGAACACACACACACACACACACACACACACACACACACACACACACACACACACACACACACACACACACACTCTGGAACTTTGGAAACAGATATTCTTCCACATAACAAGCCACTGAATGTTGATATGTATTCCTATGTTTCTCAAAGTGTCGTCACTTGCCATAACGGAAACACTGACAACTTTATTGGGTGTTTAATCAAACTTTATTTGTGTGTAATTATGCATATAAGTGTAACGTTATGTTTCCCCAATCTTTACCTGTCATAATTGATATCTCTGTAATCCTCTCCATCTCACGGAGACGAATCTTGACTGCAAGGTACAATAATATGCATTTGATTCCAGGAAATATCATATTTCTAAGTATGAATCCTTTCCCTCATAAGACATATGGTAAAAGGGGGCGTGTTTTTCTTCACACAAAGAAGACTTCTTCCCGCTACAAATCAGAAGTTTTGATTCGCTCTGTCCCCAAAACAGGGCGTAAACAGATGTCTGTTAAAAGGAAGATTCTCTCTTCTCTTCTCTCTCTCATCCTTCCGCTTCCAACTCAACTTCTTCTCCCCGGCGCAGCGCTTCTCCAAGGAACATCTGAAGGAGGCCCTGGCCTTCTCCATCGAACGAACCCATGTTCGAGTCGTAACAGCCGGTCTTTGCAACTAAGATTTCCAGCCTCTCCCATCCCGGGAGACGAATCTGAACTTTCTCGGTAACGTTAAATTCAAGTGAGCCTTTACATCGTTTTGCGAAACGACCCAGAAGACAAAGCTAGACGCAAACCAGCCGGACACGCGCACGCGCGCGTCCCCTTTTCAGCATCACACTGAAAGAGTACCACAACTCGCAAGTATATTGATTCCTATAAAAGCTGTTCCAGGTGTCTA
>CM038624.1:49466883-49786883 GCA_021554675.1 Leuciscus idus | reverse complement strand
AAAGACAGAGGTTATTTAGAAAGAAGGAAAGATAGACTAGTAAGAAAGAAAGAAAGAAAGATTAATTAGAAAGAAAGAAAGAAAAAGAAAGAAACAAAGAAATGAAAGACAAAGATGGATTAGAAAGAAAGAAAGATAGATAGATAAAACAGTTTGAAGATAGATAGATAGATAGATAGATAGATAGATAGAAAAGGTTTGAAGATAGATAGATAGATAGATAGATAGATAGATAGATAGATAGAAAAGGTTTGAAGATAGATAGATAGATAGATAGATAAAAATTGTTTGAAGATAGATAGATAGATAGATAGATAGATAGAAAAGGTTTGAAGATAGATAGATAGATAGATAGATAGATAGATAGATAAGGTTTGAAGATAGATAGATAGATAGATAGATAGATAGATAGATAGATAGATAGATAAAAATAGTTTGAAGATAGATAGATAGATAGATAGATAGATAGATGGATAGATAGAAAGAAAGATTAATTAGTTAGAAAGAAAGAAATACAGATTAGTTAAAAAGAAAGAAAGAAAGATAGATTAGTTAAAAAGAAAGAAAGAAAGAAAGAAAGAAAGAAAGATTGAGTAGAAAGAAAGAAAGAAAGAAAGAAAGAAAGAAAGAAAGAAAGAGGTTATTTAGAAAGAAGGAAAGATAGACTAGTAAGAAAGAAAGAAAGAAAGATTAATTAGAAAGAAAGAAAGAAACGAAGAAATGAAAGAGAAAGATGGATTAGAAAGAAAGATAGATAGATAGATAGATAGATAGATAGATAGATAGATAGATAGATAGATAGATAGATAGATAGGTTTGAAGATAGATAGATAGTTAGATATATAGATAGATAGATAGATAGATAGATAGATAAAAATAGTTTGAAGATAGATAGATAGATAGATAGATAGATAGATAAAAATAGTTTGAAGATAGATAGATAGATAGATAGATAGATAGATAGATAGATAGATAGATAGATAGAAAAGGTTTGAAGATAGATAGATTAGTTAAAAAGAAAGAAAGACTGATTAGTTAAAAAGAAAGAAAAATATAGATTAGTTAAAAAGAAAGAAAGAAAGAAAGTTTAATTAGTTAGAAAGAAAGAAATATAGATTAGTTAAAAAGAAAGAAAGATAGATTAGTTAAAAAGAAAGAAAGAAAGAAAGAAAGAAAGAAAGAAAGAAAGAAAGACAGAAAGATTGAGTAGGTAGAAAAAAGAAAGAAAGAAAGAAAGAAAGAGGTTATTTAGAAAGAAGGAAAGATAGACTAGTAAGAAAGAAAGAAAGAAAGAAAGAAAGAAAGAAAGAAAGAAAGAAAGAAAGAAAGATTAATTAGAAAGAAAGAAAGAAAGAAAAAGAAAGAAACAAAGAAATGAAAGACAGAAAGATGGATTAGAAAGATAGATAGATAGATAGATAGATAGATAGATAGATAGATAAGGTTTGTAGATAGATAGATAGATAGATAGATAGATAGATAAGGTTTGAAGATAGATAGATAGATAGATAGATAGATAGATAGATAGATAGATAGATAGATAGATAGATAGATAAAAACTGTTTGTAGATAGATAGATAGATAGATAGATAGATAGATAGATAGATAGATAGATAGATAGATAAAAATTGTTTGAAGATAGATAGATAGATAGATAGATAAGGTTTGAAGATAGATAGATAGATAGATAGATAGATAGATAGATAGATAGATAGATAGATAAGGTTTGAAGATAGATAGATAGGTAGATAGATAGATAGATAGATAGATAGATAGATAGATAGATAGATAGATAGATAGATAGATAAGGTTTGAAGATAGATAGATAGATAGATAGATAGATAGATAGATAGATAGATAGATAGATAGATAAAAACTGTTTGAAGATAGATAGATAGATAGATAGATAGATAGATAGATAGATAGATAGATAGATAGATAGACAGATAGAAAAGGTTGTAAGATAGATAGATAGATAGATAGATAGATAGATAGATAGATAGATAGATAGAAAAGGTTTGAAGATAGATAGATAGATAGATAGATAGATAGATAGATAGATAGATAGATAGATAGATAAGGTTTGAAGATAGATAGATAGATAGATAGATAGATAGATAGATAGAAAAGGTTTGAAGATAGATAGATAGATAGATAGATAGATAGATAGATAGATAGATAGATAGATAGATAAGGTTTGTAGATAGATAGATAGATAGATAGATAGATAGATAGATAGATAGATAGATAGATAAGGTTTGTAGATAGATAGATAGATAGATAGATAGATAGATAGATAAGGTTTGTAGATAGATAGATAGATAGATAGATAGATAGATAGATAGATAAGGTTTGTAGATAGATAGATAGATAGATAGATAGATAGATAAGGTTTGTAGATAGATAGATAGATAGATAGATAGATAGATAGATAGATAGAAAAGGTTTGAAGATAGATAGATAGATAGATAGATAGATAGATAGATAGATAGATAGATAGATAGAAAAGGTTTGAAGATAGATAGATAGATAGATAGATAGATAGATAAGTTATTAGTTAGACAGAAATAGCTTAAAGCTTAATTGAGTATCAATGGCTTCTAGCAGTTTACATTAAACATCGCCTCTTAGAGCCTCATCTGGTGATACCACTCACGCTGCTACCGGCTGTTCAATTTCAGGCGCCCGTCTTACCCCAATGGAGTCAGCCTCAGCCATTGAGGAATAAGTGCGGGCTGTCTTTGACCTCCTTCTAGGCACATTGGGACTTGTTAGTGCACTGGAGAATTCTGTCACAAAATCCTGACACGGTGGCATTGTGAACACATTACTATCAGCAGCTTGTCTGAAGAACACATTGGTATGAATGGGCTGGACAGGCGATTTGTCAAGACCAAAACGAGCCACCGCCATTTGCAGAACAGATAAAACATCATCTGGAGAAGATGGGCCTGAAACTTTTTTTCTTTTGTCAAATCAACTTAGATAATTAATGTAGTTCAGATAACGTAATATTTTTAGATTCTGTTGATTAAACCAATCTCCTTTGTATTAACTCAAATTTTTAATTTCAATGAACTCAAAATTTCAAGGCAACCAGGTAACTTTTATTTTTTTATTTATTTTTTTAAAACAACAATTATTTTTTAGGGTGTATGCACTCATGCAGGGTGTGAACTACGGGGGAGCTAGGGGGAGCTCAGCTCCCCTTAATAAGAGATGGGCTCCCCTGAAAACTTGATTTGTGAAATTTTGGGGGGTCTCAAAATATTGACAATGTGTTATTTTGAAGTGCAATTTCAGTTTTGTGTAATGTGATCATCGTGGATTATTATGTGTAAAATAGCAAAAATATCATTCATTCATGCATGATGGTGATTTAAACCTAATTCACTTCAGTAAAGATAACTAAACATGCTATTCTTGTCATGAGCATCAAGGTGTGGTGGCGCTGCGGTGCAAATTCCCATCATGTAAACATGTTAACTCAAAGATTCGTAGAACAAATAGAAACGTTGGAGGCCATTGATCTGTGCGCAAAGTCCTTGAAATCCATTCTGTGTTAAGGTAAGGCATGTTATTCCCAATTGTGTGTTGTGGCTGGGTTATTATAGGTCTGCGTGACTCTCAATGTCTTAGGCCTGATTGAACGGAGGAATTATGGTATTCTTCTGTAGCCTGACGAGTAATTTAACCGTTGTTTATGTGAACTTAAAGACAGCCTATTTATAGACTATTTGTGGGTGGCTGTTTGCTGTTTGACCTATCAATTCGTGTCGATAAAGTATAATAGGGTAAATCCTGTATAGTGATTTATCTATAGTGCTTGCATAAAGCAAGTAGTGCATACACTTGTAGCTGTTATGTATCTTTGTAAGTCATTGTAAGTCCTCGTAAGGCACGTGCAAGCGCACAAACCGCAACCAACGAGTAAGGGAAACCAGGTTGTTCGTGGGAATTTTCCCATTCATTTAAGTTGCCATCGTCAGCCTAGGTAATCCGAGGTCCATGTGCTCGATATGGACGACACAAGCTGCTTATTCCAATGGTGGCGTGGACGTTTTCCAAAATCGCATATTAAGTAGCCAACATGGCCATAGGCCCTGTATGGACACCTCTGGGGGTGCCAGCGCACTGCGGGACGGTCCACCAAGTGCTTTTGGGGTCTGCTAACTACCTATTCTTCACCATAGTCCTCCTCAGTACCACGAAGTGCCTATTATGACCCCTACCCACCTATCCTCTTCTTCATTGCCATGAAGTGCCTATGGTGCCCCCTAACCACCTAAACTTCACCATAGTCTTCCTCATTGTCCACAAAGTGCCTATTTTGACCCCTAACCACCTATCCTCTTCTTCATTGCCACAAAGTGCCTATTGTGCCCCCTAACCACCTAAACTTCACCATAGTCTTCCTCAGTACCACCTAAACTTCAAGTTCACCATAGTCTTCCTCAAAGTCCATCGTGAAGGGTGGACAGAAAGGTCCGATTGTCACAAAACTGACATATGCGTCTCGTCACGGGCCCTGGGGACGGTGTCCAGAGTTCCGTGGCCCTTTGACCTTTTTTCGTGCTAACTGGCCACCAACAGCCCAGTAGAATAAGTTGCACGTGGGACATCTAAAAAACAGGGGCCAAAAGGGGTCAAAAGGTCGCAGCGACCCCAAATTTGACACGGTGGTAGTCCAGGGGCCCCTGGTTCTAGATCCTGGGTCGCAGGGTTCTAGATCGGTTCCAAGTGTGTGTTCAGTTTGACCTTTCAAGAGGGTATGTCAGTCTATGAGTGCAAGAGGCCTGTGCTAGAAACTTAAACAAGGGGTGCAAAAAAAAATGACCCCTGAGTTCTAGACACTCGTCCTCCTAATATGTCATTCGGGGGCCCGAGGACTACCGGCGCACAGAGTTTGGGGCCTGTGGGACATCCGGGGGCCTAACAGGGGCCCCTGACACGTGCAACTTATACCATTCATTTTCACAGGTGTTTCGTGGACGGTGTGACAGAAAGGTCAGATTGTCACGAAACTGACATATGCGTCTCGTCACGGGCCCTGGGGGCGGTGTCCAGAGTTCTGTGTCCCTTTGACCTTTTTTCGTGCTAACTGGCCACCAAAAGCCTAATAGAATAAGTTGCAAGTGGGACATCTAAAATCAGGGGCCAAAAGGGGTCAAAAGGTTGCAGCGACCCCAAATTTTACACGGTGGTAGTCCAGGGGCCCCCGATTCTAGATACTGGGTTTCATGGTTCTAGATCGGTTCTAAGTATGTGTTTCAGAAAAACGGCTTGACGGAAAGGCCCGATCGGCCCGAAACTGACACATGCGTCTCATCACGGGCCCCGGGGACGGTGTCCAGAGTTCCGTGTCCCTTTGACCTTTTTTCACGCTAATTGGCCACCAACAGCCCAGTAGAATAAGTTGCAGGTGGGACATCTAGAAAACAGGCGCCAAAAGGGGTCAAAAGGTCGCAGGACCTCGAGATTCGTCACGGACAACCGCCACGGGCCCCCGAGTTTCGTGGCTCTAGATGCTTCCTGAGCCTATTAGGCCCTCTAACCCTAACTGCTGCATTAACCCTAGCAGACACATGTTCCCATAGAGATCAATGTGAGACAGAGAGATGCATAAAAAATATAAAAAAATAAACTTAGCATCTCTCGACCTAGCCCGCTTGCTATGTCGCAGAGGGCCACGTGACGCAACTTATAGTCGAGTTTGGGCCGGGCGGGAGCCACTGACATGTGCTACACAGTACAAGAAAAAACATGACATGAAAGCATGCGGCGGATGAAAACCACCTGCTACACAAAACAACACACACGGACAGAAGAGCTTACAGCCCGAGCGAACTCGAAACCGCACGCTCACACGACAAGACTAAGTGCACGAGAACGAGCGAAAGCTCACCCTGGACTTCCACCAACTGCGGAACGGCTGCGGATCGGCTGCGCTGTGTGTCGGCTTTGTGCTCCGTCATTCTTTAATACCCACCAGGTCCGGATTTGTTGAGGAACGGCTGCGGCCATGACTGACAGCTGAAGTCACGAGGACCCACGAGATCTCGCGAATTCACGTATGATCGCGCGATATAAGTGCTGAATGCTGCGGAGCTCTCCGGCATCCGGCAAAAATAGAAGCGTTGCGAATCGCCAGAGTCGTTCCGCAGTCGTTCCGCAGTCAGTGAAAATACACACATTGACTTTAATGGAAACCTATTGACTCCGCAGCCGTTCCGCAGTTGGTGGAAATTAGGGGTCACCCTGTGCGCTCACAACAGAATACAAACAGGCGGAGCATGAATGTCCGAATCCCGACACAGAACCGAAACCAAACTAGACAGATGGGCTGGGATCCAAACACCACGTCCCGCACAAGTAACAGGGCATATAGACAAGAGAGCGCACGGCTCGAGAACGCTCGAAGCTGCGCGCCCACACACAGACATGACAAAACAGGAATGTCAGAGCTCTGTCACAAAGTTTCAAGTTTAATTTATTTATAAAGCACATTTAAAACAACCTTGGTTGACCAAAGTGCTGTGCAAGAAATATCTAGATCCATCCCCAAAATTAAAAGAAACATTCACAAGACATTAAATGATGTTTTATTAACAAAGTTCAGGAGGAGCAGGTTCAGATAAATAACCAAATTATGCACAGCTGGAGATTAATCAGTAATCAACTCAATGACAGAGTATATATTCACAGCAGACCTATCTCTGTTCATTGAAAGTTTGTCAGCATCCCTCCTCCACCCCATCTCCTCACTTCCAGTTCCATCTACACTTATCAACTGGGGGGAGTACTCTGGGTTCGGGCCTAACTCCGAGCTCGGAGCCCTCCCCCCGGACAGCACGCCAAATACGCATAAACTTATTGTACTAATTATATGTAGATGTGAACTCGTGAAATGCACAAGAGTACAAATAGGTTTTTAAAAGACTTCTAAACTCAAACACTGTGGACGCTGTTTTGATAGATGACAGCAATTTGTTCCATACTGCCGAGGCTCTGTCACAACTCCATTTCAGTCTGGATCTGGGTACTCGTTACTCGCTACTCGATGATTGGTCTGTGATCTGAGCAATTTGACTGGTTTGTGTTCCGTAACCAACTCAGTAAGGTATTGAGGAGTGAGATTGTTTAACGCTTTTTACACAAACAGCAAAACTTTAAATTCAATACAATACTGAATAGGTAGCCAGTGCGGTGAACGTAGAATAGGCGTGATGTGATCCCGTTTGCGAATGCCTGTAAGCAAACGGGCAGCTGCATTTTGGACCAGTCGAAGACCAGACCAGTTGAAGTCGATGAAACAAGCTGCCCTTGATATAGCGAATTACAGTAATCAAGCCGTGATGAAATAAAAGCATGAATTACTTTTACAACATGTGGCTTCAGTATTGAAAAATGCTTGTTAGCAAAAAAAAAAACAACAACAACAAAAAAAAAAAAACTGTAAAATGATTTAATATACCCGAACCAACAATAAGCAGTTTTGTTAACTAATGTTAACAAAGATGAGTAATACATTTAATTGTATTTTGAATAAAAAAATAAAAAAAATAAAAATAAATACTATCAAAACAATTTGATGTAACTGAACACCAATACAAGTGTTCAATCAATTCAAAAGGGGAAAACTTGGGAATTATTTTGTTCTGTAATGTAAACATGAACCAAGTAACATAAATTGCAGTGAATTATAAGCAGTAGAGAGTGTTATTCTTGTTGTGTGAAGAAATTGTACAAAAGAAAATGCTACCTGATATTAGTGTTTAATTGGGTCTGTGTTTTATGATTGACAAAGTGTGTATGTTGGTTGAAAACCTCATAGTGTTCTGGAAGAATGGCTTGATTTGAGTCATGCATAAAGTGTTTTGGTAGTTTTAGTGCATTGTGGATGTGAAATTAACTGTTGTGAAGCTGAAAGTTGGTTAGAAGAACTGTGTGAAGAAGAAGGGTGGTGGTGGCGCAATGGATAAGACACATGCCTTTGGTGTGAGAGACCCAGGTTCGAATCCACTGTGAGACATCAATGTGTCCCTGAGCAAGACACTTAACCCCTAGTTGCTCCAGAGGCGTGCGACCTCTGACATGTATAGCAATTGTAAGTCGCTTTGGATAAAAGCGTCAGATAAATGTAAATGTAAGAAGAGTTTTGAAAAATTGACCTCAGTATTGAGAAATGTGTCCTAGTGATTGTAAAAACCTGTAATGTTAGTTAATGCATTAACCAAAAATAATTAATGAGTGTTACCAAATGAACACATTTTAAACAAACATTTATGGACTTTATTTTAGTATCCTTGAGATGCTAGTTTTTAGTAACATTGATTTTTTTTTATATTTTCCATTTTAATTTGCTTTTTAGTTATTGTGTTGTGTTTTTATCATTTTTATTAGTTATAGTATGTCTTTTATAATTTTTTATTTCAGTTTTAGTTTATTTTAGTACATCAAGTTAAACTAGAGGAAAATTGGAAACATTGCCCCAACTAGCTGAAAGTTTAAGTTTTAATATTTTACTTGATTTCAGTGTTTCATTTATTTATTTCAAGTAATGAAAAAGTTTTTTTTTTTTAGTTAACTATAACAACCCTGGTAATATGTTTTGAATACAGAATTCTAACTGAAACTGATGAAGGGGGTGGCATCAAATTATAGTTTCTTCATTGTTTCTTCTATAGAATAGGTCAGAACTATTTGGGCAGGTTTGAACCTGTGAATCTTTAGAAAATAAACGATTTTGTCTTAGTCACATTTCAGAAGTGAGGGGGACAGAAATGTCAAGTGTAATACCAATTTTTTCTGAACTTTTTCTAACTGACAGGTTGAATTTTTTTCTCATCTCTTGCTTTTAATTGGCTAGGAAATCAAATACGCTGTTGAACCATAGCCATTCATTTATGCTAGAACATTGGGTCCTGGAGGACCCCGACTGCACATTTTAGATGTCTCCATAATCAAACTCTGATTCAGATCATCAGTTAATTATCAAAAGGTGTGTTGGACTTGAAGAGGGGCAGTGCCGCTTCAAGTCCAACACAACTAAACGCTCCAAGACCTCAGATGGGATGGATTTTTGCAAAATCAATAAAAAGAGTTTGTTTGGCTGAGTGAACTGTTGTTAACACATGTGAGAATTTTGTATGCAATGCTTTGAGAAAATGATGCATATGATTTGTAATTTGTATGAAAATATTGAAAACTTACAATCTGTTCAGGACAATTACAAAGTGTTCAGATCACCGTGTTAGTTCTTTTGAGTGCAGTGATATGAGTTTGGATAAATGTGCCAAACTGACTGAGAAAGATTGTAAAACACACCTAAAACACATAGTTTAGATGCAGGGGTAATGTCTCCACAACACATAAAAACCAGGCAAAAATGTCTTTTTACTTGGGTATTTAATTTTTAATTTGGTCTGTTTCTGATTTCAATGGGTTTGTGATTTGAAAACTATCTGCCCCTTTACACCCTCCATAGTTCAAACACATATTAGCTTTTCTCTGAGCATTTAGACATTATATGTAAACCCCACCCTCAACCCCAACCCCCACATACAAGGAAATTACATGGAAAACTTTTTTTGTTTAAGAAACACTATAGTTGTTAAAAAACTAAAAACTCCCATTTAAAGAGAATTCTAACCGTAACTGAAGAAGGAAGTGGCATCACATTATTATGCAATATTTTTTGAGGCTATGTGAATGCTTACAGATGTTTTTACAAAATAAACTCTTGTCTTACTGTTATTCTCAATCGATTTCATATTTCTCCAAACTCGGGTCACCGCTGTCAAAACAATTAAGATAACACAAAACCTTCCATGTGTTTTTAACCTTTGTCTAATTGACAGGTTTTATTTTTTTCTTATCTCTTGCTTTTAATTACTTGCATAATCAGTCATTTGGGTTATACTTTATTTTAAGGTGTCATTGTTACAGTGTAATTATATATTTAAGTACTGAGTAATATTAATTAACTACATGTACTTACTATAGGGTTAGGATTTGGTTGAGGGTTAGTTGCATGTAATTATGCATAATTTACTGTTATTACTATGGTAAGTACATGTAACATATGTAACAAGGACACTGTAAAATAAAGTGTTACCGTAATTTGTAATGATGCACCTAAAGACTCCAAGACCTCAGATGGGATGAATTTTTGTAAAATCAATCAATCAATCAATCAATCAATCAATCAATCAGAATTTTGTACACAATGCTTTGAGAAAATTATGTATATGATTTGTAATTTGTATGAAATGAATGAAAATTACAAATGACAAGTGTTCAGATCACCGTGTTGATTGTTTTGAGAGCAATGATCCGATTTGGAGATTTGGAGAAGTGTATAAAATCGATTGAAGAAAACTGTAAAACACACTTTTCACACTATTTAGATGCAGAGGTAATGTCTCCACAACACAGCAAAACCAGCCAAAAAGGGCTTTTTGCTTAGGTATTTAAGTTTTAATTTAATTTGATATGTTTCTGATTTCATTGGGTTTGTGGTTTGAAAACGATCTGCTCCATATAGTTCAAACACATATTAGCTTTTACACTTCTATGCATTTAGACATGGTATACAAAGTACAGTAACCCTACGGTCCACACCCACCCCAAGGAAATTACATGGGAAACTTGTTCTGTTCTCTGGAGTTCAGGTTTATCACCTCCACCTCCCACGATGATATCTAGACCTTCAGAGTCCTATAAAAGAGCCTCTTCTGTCTGATCTGAGAGTCGACGGCTGCTGTGCTGATATTGCTGAAGCATCACGATTTTACAAGACTTTACAGGAACAGTGAGTATACTGTATGTTTTAAAGTTAGTTTTTAGTTTAAAGTTACAAACTTGCATTTAAAAAAGAAAAACTGTGGCATAATAATCGATATTTGAGGTATTTTTATCAAAAGAACTGTCAAGATTTTCCAAAGATGTTCCCTATTAGTTTTGGAATTATACTCTGTTGTTTTATAGATGAGAGCATCAAAAGCCCAGGAAAGGTAATTCTGCTCAGACTCCTGTGATTAAATCTGTGCACTTCATTATATATATATAAATACCGTATTGCATCACAATTAACATCTATAAACTAGATAATTCTAACAATAACTTTTCTAGAATATATAAAATAGCTGTATAAATTCATCACTGGTCTGTCTGTCGCTGCAGTGGTTCGGTGAGAATCGGACACTCTCTGAATAAGAACGAGGAGGAGTTTGTCGCCAGAAGGAGAAATGATGTTCTACAAAGCCTAGAGAAAATGAAGATAACCTGCAGTGAGGTAATATTATACTTTGTTTATCTGCCTGGATATTTATAAATGGTGTTGTATCTGATGAACATCAATTGTTTGCTAAATCAATCACAGATCAAAGTGCCAAACATTGCATTACTGGGATCTGGAGGAGGACAAAGAGCCATGGTGGGTTTGCTGGGATCCCTGGATCAACTCCAGAAAGCAGGTCTTCTGGACTGTGTGCTTTATCTGAGCGGAGTCTCTGGATCTACCTGGTATACACACACACACACACACACACACACACACACACACACACACACACACACACACACACACACACTTGATTTCTTTATTTGAATCCGCCAATCAAATTCTTTACAGAAAGGATTCAAATATTCTCAGAGATAACACAGCTTTGACATTCAAGGCTACATAAAGCATCGCTTACGCCACACAGCAAGGCTGCCTATCACAGCTGATATGGAGCAGAATTTGGCCAGCTGTTTAGACTTTCCTTTTGGTAGCCCTGCCGGTCTTAGTCCACTAATAGTCAATTTTTGGACATGTCTCAGGCTGCCAAATATCAATGCCACAAACTTACATGCATAGCCTAGGTCACTGATCTTTACACACACACACACACACACACACACACACACACACACACACACACACACACACACACACACACACACACACACACACACTGAATGTCATAAATGCATAAATAAGAGCATATGTTGTTCTTCTGAAGGTGCATGGCCTCCTTATATCAGGAGCCAGACTGGTCCACCAACCTAAAGAAGAACTGAAGAAAGATTATACAGACACAAGAAAAGACGAAAAACTATTCAGCTTGACTGACGTCTGGGCAGCGATGGTCGTCACGGATTATGTGAAAGAGGTCTGTAACTATTCATAATACAACAACACTCAATGATGTATGATCTTAAAGGAACAGTTCACTTAATTTAAATTCTGTCCTCATTAGGGGCTTTCGCACCAGAGGAACCTTTTCATAGTTTCCTTCGATTTTTCACGATTTCGGTTCTAGGAACTCCTTTTGGAGGTACTAATTTGGCTCCTACTTCAGAGTCGGGTCTTAACCATAGACTGTAAAAAAAAAACATTTGGTTGATGGACCCCATTGACTTCCATAGTAGTAAAAAAAAAAAAATAGAAGGGAAGTCAAAAGTCTAAGACCATATTGAAAATCTGAGATTTATAAACAATTCCTAACTGTCGTAGGCCAGTGAGAGCTGTGTGTGTAAACCTCACTCCCCTGATCTCAAGAGTAACTAGAGACTGCGAGTATGGCAAGCCGTTTTAACATTTAATCATTTAAAACTACTAGTTTCTATTTTCATGCTACTACTTATTTTTTAGATACTAGTATCTATTCCATTAAGTACTAGTACTTATTCATTAGCTACTAGTACTTATTCATTAGCTACTAATGCTTATTGATTAGCTACTAGTGCTTATTCTTTGGGTACTAGTGCCTTTTCTTAGTGCTTATTCTTTAGATACTAGTACCTTTTTAAAGATACTAGTACTTATTCATTAGATTCTAGTGCCTATTAAATTGGTTCTAGTACTTATTCATTAGATACTAGTACTTATTCATTAGTTACTAGTACTTATTATTAGATACTAGTACTTATTCATTAGTTACTAGTATTGGTCTGAGCTGTCGACACGACAGATCTCGTCACAGTTGTTGTTGTTGGTGCGTCCTACGATGCGAATAGAGGCTGATCCTTGACGCACATGGCCGGCCACAGGCGTTGCACACAAACTGGCTAGATGTTGTTATAGATGTTGTTAAAGCATTGTGCTTTCTGCGTCTTCGCTTGTCTACAGCAGTAGTGATGCGGCTGAACTCAAAGGAGTGTATGGCAGTATGGCACTGTGCTCGCCATGATGTCCTGTCTGCAGCCATCTCTTCAAGGGCATTTGGGTCCATGTTGCATAGTTTTAAATTGGCTTTGAGGCCGTCCTTGTAGCGTTTTAGTTGCCCTCCTTGGGAGCGCATGCCGCTCTGGAGCTGGCCATAAAAAACCTGTTTCGGCAGGCGTGAATCTGCCATGCGTACAACATGTCCAGGCCAGCGAAACTGCGCAGCAAGCAGGAAGGCCTCAATACCAGTGATGCCACAGGTCTGAAGTACCTCAGTATTTGGGACTTTGTCCTGCCATTTGACATGTGCAATACGACGGAGACAACGCATATGGAACTGGTCAAGTTTGGTAATCTGCCGGCGATAAATGGTCCAGGACTCAGATCCATACAACAGCACAGTGAGGATGACTGCCTTATATACTGCCACTTTTGTGTCCAGCCGAATGCCGTGCTCATCCCATATTCTCTTGGACAGTCGACCGAAGGCAAAACTAGCCTTTGCAATGCGGGCACTGATGTCGGAGTCCGCTGTCGTATCAGCTGCGAGAATGCTACCGAGGTAGCAGAATTTGTCAACAGCCGTCAGCACTGTCTCACCTGCAGTAATTACCGGTGGATTGGAATTTAACTTGTTCACCGCTTGAAACATGACTTCTGTCTTCTTTAGACTGACAGTGAGCCCAAACCTAGAAGCTGCAGTTCGGAAACGATCGAATAGTGACTGAGCTTCGGTAAGGGTGTGCGCCATCAGTGCGCAATCATCTGCATACAGGAGGTCACGCAGAATTGCAGAATGTGTCTTTGTACGAGCCTGAAGCCTGCGTAGATTGAAAACACAGCCATCTGTACGGAATTGGATTGGAATGCCCATGTCACAGTCCTTAAAAGCCATGGACAGCATCATGGAAAAAAATATGCTGAATAACAGTGGGGCGAGCACACAGCCCTGTTTGGTGCCATTGGACATGCCAAATGGGTCAGACAGCTCACCATCATCCAGCACCTGACCAAGCATACCATCATGAAATGAACAGATGATGTTAATGAATTTCTCTGGGCATCCAATCTTATGCAGAATGAGCCAGAGCCCAGTGCGGGGAACTGAGTTGAAGGCTTTCGTGAGGTCAATAAAGATCATATAAAGATCAAGGTGTTGTTCTCGGCACTTCTCCTGAATCTGCCTAGCAGTAAACACCATGTCCATAGTACCGCGCCCTGTACGAAATCCACACTGACTTTCCAGGATGATGTCACTGTCATAAACGTGTTGTTGGAGGCGATTCAGCAGAATTCTTGCCCAAACTTTGCCTGCAGTGGAGAGCAACGAGATGCCACGATGATTGTCACAGCAGGCTCTTTCTCCCTTGCGCTTGTAAATGTGAACAATCAATGCGTCTTTAAAATCTTGAGACACAGCTTCCTCGCTCCATATTTTACTGAATAATGCATTGAGTGCGGAGAGAAGAGATAGTCTACCTTCCTTCAGCACCTCACTTGGAATGCCATCAGAACCTGGAGCTTTACCAGAGGGCATCTGCTTAATGGCACATGCGACTTCCTTCTGGGACGGGATATCGTCCAGGTCCGAGGCCATTGGCCAATGCGCTATGTCGCCAAGCAGTGAGTCATCGAAAGCAGCTGGCTGGTTCAATACCAATTGAAAATGGTCTACCCAGCGTCTGAGGTTCTCGGCCTTGTCAGAAAGTAGGGTTCCGTCAATGGCACGTACAGGTGTAGAACCAGCTCTCAGGGGCCCATAGACTGCCTTTAGACCGTGATAGAATGCCTTCATATCATATCGGTCTGCAGCAAACTGAAGTTCCTCAGCTTTTGACTGCCACCATCTGTTCTTCATTTCACGCAGGCGGGTCTGTGCTGCATTTCTTGTCCTAGTATATGCTGACTTTTTCGCAGTGCTGGATTTATCATTGACCCAAGCCAAGTGAGCTGTGTGCATTGTGTTCAACAGGGCTTGAGCTTCAACATCCTGATCGTCAAACCAGTCCTTATATTTGGATGTGGTGAAGCCGAGGACTTCAGCAGCTGTGTTGTACGTGATATCCCTGATTTTGGACCATGTCTCCTCAACATTAATGGTAGCTTGATTGTCCAAGGTGCTGAGCCTGTCTGAAAGGGTCTGACAGAAGTTAATATGGCAAGAGTCAACACGAAGCTTAGAAACATCCAGTCGCTTCCGCCTTTTGGCTTTATGTCGACGAGATGGAGCTAGGTCCAGAGACAACACACTACGCAGCAGTCGGTGGTCAGACCAACAGCTTGTGCCTCGCATGGCTCGAGTTATATGGACCTCCCTGAGATGTTCCTGCCGGGTGATGATATAGTCCAACACGTGCCAGTGCTTTGATCGAGGATGTTGCCACGTGGTCTTGTACTTGTTCGCCTAATGATAGAAGGAGTTTGTGATCGCCAGCTCATGTTGCCCACATATCTCCAGCAGCAGCGTGCCGTTTGTGTTCTCGTTTCCCACTGAGTGTTGCCCCAAGACTTTCGGCCATGCAATGACATCACGTCCCACACGTGCATTAAAGTCTCCCATAAGGAAGAGCCGGTGTTTATGAGGCACTGAACGTAAGTCAGTGTTAAGGTGTTCATAGAAAGACTCCTTCTGGTCATCACTGGCGGTCACTGTGGGTGCATAGGCACTAATCAAGACAGCACTGTTGCCATTCTTGAGCATCAGCTGCAAGGTCATCAGCCTTGGCGACAGGCCGCGAGGTTGCACTTCTAGGAGTGGTAGCAATGATTTGCAGTCTTCACTGCAAATCCAACTCCAGCCTGCCTTGGCTGACCTTCGGGCTGCCCAATGCAGAAGAATGTGTAGCCGGCGTTGGCTTCTGTGAGTTTGGTTTCTCCAGAAATTCTTGTCTCACTGAGAGCAGCAATGTCTATTCTGTATCTCGCCAGTTCACGGGGCAATGATTGCAGTTCTCCATTCATGACGATCAGCAGAGTCCAAAAGTGTGAGCACATTCCAAGAGGCCAGACACAGTTTAGTCTTTATCTTTTGTACTTTTTGTCGACCGCAGAATTGGATACTCAGCTGGTCGTGGTGAACCAGCAGAGTGAGTGGAACGAGCGATGTTTAAGGAACCTTTTCTATCCCCTTCTTCCGTGGAAGAGAACAGCGCTGTCC
This sequence comes from Leuciscus idus, assembly GCA_021554675.1. Lineage (NCBI taxonomy): Eukaryota > Metazoa > Chordata > Actinopteri > Cypriniformes > Leuciscidae > Leuciscus > Leuciscus idus. The sequence continues at coordinate 49,770,573 of CM038624.1, read as the reverse complement.
CTAAAAAGGGCTGCTCTGTCGTCTGGGCAGGGTACGGATGGTGCTGTCATTCCAGGTCAGCATCAGACGACCATCACACCCAGGTCGCCTACATGCAGGTTCGTGGCTAAGTGCTCCCAGTGGTATCCTCCACCTGAACCCGTCGCCACTTGCCCATCGCCGCAGGACTTGACATCTGTGACATACCATCACAATGAATGGATTATAGTGGGAAAAGCTTGTGTGACTGATCCCACTCTCTCTTCCAACAGTGACCGTTGCCAGCAAGCTCAGAACCTGAGACGTGCAGGCTGGTGACTGCTGGCGCAGCAAGCTGGGCGGAAGTGATCCCAAGATGGGAGCCCTACCGCCCTCCAGAGTGGCTTGTGACTGCTCCGCTGCGGTGCTGTCTTCGCCAATGTCGTGACGTGCCGAGTTGTAGCCAGAAGACACCATGGCAGTCTTTGCCGGAGCCCACTTAGCCAGTCATTTTCAGGGTTCCTGCAAGGCCTTTCCATCTCGCGTAACGCCCTAGGTGATACTTCAGTGCGAGCACCTTCATCACTGATGGCATAGCCCGAGTAGGCAATCCCCTACTTAACTGTTCACCCCCCTCACCACGTTGAGGTGTGGGTCGGACTCAGAGGGGGAGTTACTAGTACTTATTATTAGATACTAGTACTTATTCATTAGTTACTAGTACTTATTATTAGATACTAGTACTTATTCATTAGTTACTAGTACTTATTATTAGATACTAGTACTTATTCATTAGATACTAGTACCTATTTCGATAGTGACTAGTAACTATTATTTTGTTACTAGTAACAAATGTAAATTTTTGCCATTTACTTCTATGGGGATCTGTCATTCAGATAAACTATTCAGTTCTGACTAGAATGTATTCCAATTGTGACTAGTATAATAAGATACTAGTAGTTATTCATTAGGTACTAGATTTTTTTTATAGCTGACAAAGTTAAAGTCTAATGAAATACACTGACACTTTATTATTGTCCTTTCAAAAGTAATTAAATGCCCTGCTACATATATTAGCCTACAGTAATCGTAATTCTATTTAAAACATATTAATGTGCATGTATAATTATAATGTCATTATAAAATATATAGTTGTTTATATACACACTATAAATGCATATATTTGAAAATAATAAAATTTTCACTTAAAAAAAACGTTCCGTGCATAGCCTAGATCTACGCGCCCGCTGAACCCTCATAATAAAGATGGACAGTGACATAGAAATTTGCAGTGGCAGCAGTACACAGGGCTCTGTGGAGGTGGACTTCTCATTTTAGACACACACATACCTCTGAAGGGATAGAAAAGTCCTCGGGACTTGGTACCTCATCTCTCGCAAGACGAAACCTGCATTGGTCGTCAACAAGGCGAAGTCCACCATTCTCCAATTCTCGAAGCTCTCTCGAGAAAAATGTTTGCGGCACACACTATAGTTTAGATGTGTCCGTGGTTGATGGCAAACCAACCGCCCGGAGCCAGAGTTTAGCCCTGGCAGCATCGCGGGGAAACATATTCAACCCACTTGGACTTTTGCACCACGAAAACAAACACCTGCGTGCGTCCCATGATTGCCTCTCTCATTTACTACGCGATAACACAGTTTGACATGTCTGTCATTGGAAAGATCCACGTGGTGTCATGAATAATTAAGAGACAGTGTCTTCTCATAGAATATGAAAACTCAGTCTAATTAATAAATATGAGACACCGATGAGTCATCAAAGTACTATAGTGCTCTGCCACGTCACAGCCTGTGACGTGGACACGATGAAGATTTTAAACCCGGAAGATGAAAAAAGCGGAAAAATAAAATTTTACCATTTTCACCCTACTATTAAATCTAACAGATGCTAACATTGTCTTCAATGGTGTTCAACACACATACCTCTGTTAAAATCTCAGAAAATTTGGTTTTGGGTTTCATGACCCTTTAAGAAATAACTTGCTTTTACATTAAAGTAGGTGTAAATTTCATGAATTCTCAGCGCTTAAGACTATGAGACTTTGAGAAGCTTAATAAATACGGGCCCAGGTCTGTCAAAACTGAAATATAAAGCATTAAAATTAAAAATGCTGAAAAATCTTTTCACCAACACACTGAGGTGCTGTTTTTCAACATAAACCTTCTCATTACACAGTGATTTAAAGGAAAGATCATTTTTGCTTAAGAATAAGAGCCTAAATCAGACTGTTTGTATTACGCATTTTATTTTAAAAATGATACATTTTTGTTTATTGTGAACACTTTTAAGCTTAACTGTGTTTTCTGCAGGTCTGTGCGGCAGCGCTTTAGCCGATGGAGTCGAGATCCGTAAAGTCCTCTGGGAAAAAATTAAAGGTGCAACTTCATTTGTTCTGAAGATTCAGTTCTGTCTAAAGCTGAGAGTCATTTCATTATCATGTGAACCTTAATTCTATTTGATTTCCCCCCCAGAGTTATTACAGCATTTAAAACCTAAATTTAAATCACAAACCATGATGATGTGTACGGAATCGAGTGGAGGTAAAGCATTTATTACAGCTTTTATTTATTGACAAGTGTATTTATCTTTTGTGGTATGGGTGGTAGATCATTGAGTGCTGTGGCTCTGAAACTCTGGAATTCTCTTCCTCTAACTCTTTGTTACAGTTCTACTATACACTCAACTAAAAACCTCTTGTATGTATATGTACTATGTAATGCATACTAATGCTTAATGCTGTGTTTTTGTTATATTCTTGTAGCGACCTTGAGCTTGGGAAAGGCGCTTTATAAATAAAACGTATTATTATTATTATTATTATTATTTTGTGTCTAATGATCTGTTCATGCTTACTGCTGAGGAATAAAAAGTTAAACTCTTTAATGATGAAAAATAAAAGTGAGCTATAATGATGATTATTCACCGGAAAACACCTGATATCTGCCAAAACACTTGATATTCAAGACATTTTGCCCTGTTTTCATGTTTGTTCAAGGTGTGTTTTCTACAGAAGAGTCAAACTCCCCTCACATAGACGAATGTTACCAGGTGCTCATGGATCTCGTGGACATGAATCTCTTGGTTTTGGATGGCAAAGATCCATCTGATCTTGAAGAACGCATCAGAACAGAGCTGAGCGGTAAGAATACACAAAAGTGTGCTATCTTTAATGCCCTTTCAGCAACATTTAAACAGTAAAATAAACTACAAACTAATTGATGAAACAGTAATATGCAAAAACATCAGTTATGGCCAACAAAAACTCTAATTAACACAAGATACACAAACCTGCATCAGATTAAAAGAACTCAATCATGTTCTCATCTTTTCACAGATATCACTGGAGTCAATCATCAGATGATTTTTAAAACAAAGCGTTTGGAAATCGCTAAAATCGCTAATGCAAAACAGTCTGTGGAACATTTCACTGAGGATGTCTGTAATAAATTGAGTAGTTGGTTCAGTTTCTGGCAGCTTGGTAGGTTGACCTGTCTTTACAATGTGTTGATTTGTATAATGTACTTCATTTTTGATTTTCTAGCCAAGATTAATGCATAAACCGAATGTGCTTTACTCTAAAATTCCATAAAGCTTCCAATAGCACCATCTTAGTGAAAACAAATATATTAAAATGTATTTAAAATACATTGTTTTGTGCTAAGTATACTACAAATACATTACATATGTATTTGCTTAATAAAAATACCCTGCAATTGTACTTTTGGAATACCAAACGGTATTCTTAAAGTCTGCTAAACTGGAACAACTAGTTTTGTACTTAATACACTTTAATTGTGAGGAAATAGTGCTGAGGTCCAGCTGAAGATATACTTAAGTATATTTTATTTTTATATTTGCTAAAGTGGAACAATTGCAAGTATACTTTAAGTACACTTTAAATATCATGCATTTAACTGATATTATACAGCAATCATACAATCTTTATTAATAATGATATCAAAACACATTTTAGGCATAATATAAAGAAATGTGCAGTGAGAAATAAAGAAATACTCCAAATAAAGTTGAATTATATTTTATATCAGTAAGTATTAAGTGATATGTCAATGAAAATGTTAATGGATTTAAAGTATCCTTAGTATGAAATAAATGTATTTTAAATATGTATTTTAAATATATTTTGGTATAGGTTTTTTTTTACTAGGGCAACAAAAATGGTTTTAACAGACTGATGCCACAGCAAAACCTTTTAGACATCCAATGATGTACTTTAAATCTGAAGAATCTATCGTGAAACATGTCTCCAAAGAACCATAGTCAACTAAAAAACATTTACGGAATATAAAGTCATTTCAGAACCATTTACTGAATATAAGAACCACTGTATTTGTTTTACAGGTCTTTGGAAGAGTATTTTTGATTGCATGGCTCAGTGGATCTGGGGCAGGAAATATGACTTTCTTCACAACATGAAAGGTGAGAACAGAAACTCATAGACAGATGCTAACTGGAAATTCATTGTAAATAATATAATAATGCTGTGATCTCTCAGATAAAGCTGTGCCCCCTGCTCTTCTGGAAAGTAAGACGAGAGACTATATAGACACTGCACTGTTGCTGAACTCACCCTACTTCTCAGTGCTGAGAGAAGAGAGAGACATCGACCTCATCATTTCACTGGATTTCAGTGAGGGTGATCCTTTCATGGTATTATATGCATTTACTCATAGAAGTTAATTTAAAGGGGAAAAAATAAATCACCTATCAATCATCATTTACTCCCTCGCGTGTCGTTCCAAACGTGACTTGTTTCTTCTGTAGAACACAATAGGCAAGGCAAGGCAAGGCAAGGCAAGGCAAGTTTATTTATATAGCACATTTCATACACAATGGCAATTCAAAGTGCTTTACATAGAAGAAATTAAAATAATGAAAAGAAATAAGAATAATTAAATTAGAAAAATTAAATAAAATACAGTACTTAAAAAAAAATTTTAAAAAAAATAAAAATATTATTATAAATCTTTCCTTCAAAGGAATCCCTTAAGACTTAAATCTTTCAACCTTCTTTTAACCTTCAATCTTCTTACGACTTCCATCTATCAACTTTCCTTTAACTTTCTTTTCTCCCTCATTTACTCACACGTTCTTTTCACTTTCTTTAGCACTGCGTTCACATTCTTTCTCAGCATTTAAATACTGTTCTACTTTCAGACCCACATTAATACACGTCACTTTCACATTATCACCTTCTGAGTGGGCATTTACAGTTACGGGCTAAATGCCCTGCTGACATAGGAGAAATTAAAATAATTAAAAGAAATAAGAATAATTAAAACAGTTTAGAAAAATAAAATAAAATACAGTACAGTACAAACAGTCGGACGAACAGCGGCACAGTGCTCATTCAGTAAATGCACAGCTAAACAGAAGTGTTTTGAGTCTGGATTTGAATGTGACTACTGTAGGAGCACATCTGATCTCTTCTGGAAGCTGGTTCCAGCTGTGGCTGGCATAATAGCTAAAAGCAGACTCACCATGTTTAGAGTGAACCCTTGGTATTTCTAGCTGATATGATCCTAATGATCTGAGTGATCTGTTGGGTTTATATTCAGTGAGCATATCTGCAATGTATTGAGGTCCTAGGCCATTGAATGATTTATATACCAGTAATAATACTTTAAAATCAATCCTAAATCTAACTGGGAGCCAGTGTAAAGACCTGAGGACTGGTGTGATATGTTCATATTTTCTGGTTCTGCTCAGAATCCTGGCGGCAGCGTTCTGTATGAGCTGCAACTGTCTTATGGTCTTTTTGGGAAGGCCAGTGAGGAGTCCATTACAATAATCCACCCTGCTGGTGATGAAAGCATGCACAAGTTTCTCTAAGTCTTGTCTGGAAACAAAGCATCTAATTCTTGCAATATTTTTCAGATGATAGTATGCTGATTTAGTTATTGCTTTGACATGACTACTGAAACTAAGGTCTGACTCTAGTGTCACACCAAGATTCCTGACTTGATGTTTAGTTGTTTGACCCCTGGAGTGAAGGTATGCGTTCACTTTGAGAACTTCATCTTTGTTTCCAAACGCAATAACTTCAGTTTTGTCTTTGTTTAATTGAAGAAAGTTTTGACACATCCAACTGTTGACTTCATCAATGCATCGGCACAAGGAGTCAATGGGGCTGTAATCATTGGGCGATAGGGCTAAGTACAGCTGTGTATCGTCTGCATAGCTGTGGTAAGCAATTTGATTATTTCTCATTATTTGGCTCATTGGGAGCATATACAGGTTGAACAGGAGTGGTGCAAGGATTGACCCTTGAGGGACTCCGCATGTCATGGATGTCCACTCAGACTTATGGTCTCCTATACTAACATAATAACCTCTCCCATCTAAGTATGACCTGAACCATTTTAGGACTATCCCAGAAAGCCCCACCCAGTTTTCCAGCCTGTCCAGAAGTATGTTATGATCGACAGTGTCAAATGCAGCACTGAGGTCGAGTAGTACCAGCACTGATAATTTTCCTGAATCAGTATTTAAGCGAATATCGTTTATTATCTTTATGAGCGCTGTCTCTGTGCTGTGATGCGGTCGGAAACCAGATTGAAAATTGTCAAAGTATCCATTCGAGCTTAAGAATTTGTTCAGCTGATTGAAGACAACTTTTTCAATGAGCTTGCCTATGAAAGGAAGATTTGAGATCGGTCTATAGTTGCTTAATATGGTCTTATCCAGATTGCTCTTTTTCAGGAGGGGCTTGACAACTGCAGTTTTAAGGGAGTTTGGAAAACTCCCAGAGAGAAGTGAGGCATTTACCACTTCTAGAAGATCTGCTTCTAAACTGTTTTGCACACTTTTGAAAAAAGATGTGGGAAGTGTGTCAAGAGCGCAGGTTGATGTTTTGAGGTGTTGTACGGTTTCTTCCAAAATTTTGCCATCAATTTCTTTGAAGTCAGACATAGTAACTACTTTCTCAGGTGGTCTGATCTGTCTGACCTCAGTGCAACTCAAGGATGTGCTGATCACCTTTCTAATATTATTGATTTTCTCAGAGAAGAAAGAAGCAAACTCACTGCACTTGCTGTCTGAGAGCATTTCACTGGGAATCTGGCTTGGGGGGTTTGTCAGTCTCTCTACAGTAGCAAAAAGAGTGCGTGTGTTGTTTAAATTGCTGTTTATAACATTTGAGAAGAAAGTCTGTCTAGCCTTGCCTAGTTCCATATTGAAAGCATGCAGGCTGTCTTTGTAGATGTTATAATGGACTACAAGTTTTGTCTTCCGCCACATGCGCTCTGCTTTTCTGCATTTTCTTTTCATATTTTTGAATAGGAGATTTTTTTAAATAATCTTGCTGCTTTTTTCCTCATGACATTCATAGTGATCACCAGAATTCACACTAACATAAAATAAACACATTAACAGATAATTACAAATGCTGTATAATTTAAACGGCTAAAAAAAACAAAAACAAGAAAGAAAACCATTTAAAAATAGAGCATGTGTTTTCATCTAACCCTATTTATTTATAATACTAGAGAGTGCTGTCCGTTAGCATTCCCATTTATCTCAAAGGGGGTTTCTTATCCTGACGATTTTGGTGAATACTTTAAATTTAAACTTGAAATGTCTGTCTTATCCTTTTAATCAAACAATAATGAGCTGTTTTTCCACTGCAGACAGTGAGGGAAACTGCTGAGACGTGCAAGAAACTAAACATCCCTTTCCCTGAGGTCAACATTCCTGATGAAGACTTAAAGAAACCGAAGGACTTCTATGTGTTCAAAGGCCAAAACACTCCAACCGTGATACACATCCCTCTCTTTAATGTGGTCAACTGTGGAGGCAAGTTATGATCTTAATATCCTGAATAAAACTGAAATATCAACTGTGTTCTGATTTATATTTAATGATCGGATTAATGTTTCTTCAGGTGATATTAAAACCTACAACTCCTACAAGGAAAAATATGCCACTTTTCAAGGTTCTTACAGTGCTGAGAAGATCACTGATCTTATGGAGGTCGCTGGAAAAAACATCACAAACAACAAAGAGAAACTGCTGGAGCAGATCCGTCTGTTCATGAAAAACACAAATGATGAACAATAAATATCAGTGGTGTGCAGCGCAAAGGCGGCAAAGAAACTTGGCGGCAAAGTCCTCACTGTTTGTTTTAATGTTTTTAAAAAAATAAGTAATTTCCAGTTACACTTAATGTTGACATTTTTGACGCATGTGAAATGTGCATGAAAACACGTGAACGGAGCAATAAGCCAATCATTGTTATTTTTTCTGTTTAATGTTAAACATGCTTCTGCACGTTACATTCTGTTCATATAAACAGCTGATCATTAATAATCAAATAAACCATAACACACAGATTGATTTACAACTATGATTGCTGATTAAAATAGTGTATTACTTTGCTTCTGTTCCAATTAATTAATAAATCTTTTTCTACAAATATGGTTTTGTCCTGGTCATTTGATATCAAACAGCACAAATGCTCATTATTATGAAGCTGATAGTTGTGGTCCTGGATGCTGATTGGACAATTCAGAGTTCTCTTACGAGAGGTACTCTCGTACTGCGTAAATCTTACGCTAGGGGAAAATCTCTTTTCCGCGAGATACTGAAGCCAAAAATTATCCTTAATTTTGAAATAATGTAAAACGCGTTGCGGCAGCATGCAGACACAGGCGAGACGGCTTGTGCGCCTATTGGCTGCCCTGCGGCAACTGCAGCAGCCTATCGATAAGGCCCACTCGTGACGTCAGCTCCAATGGGGGCGCTTCGCGCCCAATACGTCACGTCCCGCCAGAATGGGCGTGGTCTAGGGCTATAAACATAGCTTCGAGAGGCTAGCTCACTGATTTTTCATCTCTTCAGCGAAGCTCTCGCATCGCTGGATCCGGAGAGAAGCCACGCCGTCTGAAGAAGCCTTTCAGCGGGACGAGTCGACACTCTGAAGCCGCTGGCCGCGCCGCCTTCAGTCGCCTTCCTGCTGCGCTATCCGGCGTTATATCCTTTCTCTGCTACTGTGTTTTGTGTATGTGTGTGTGCTCGCCGCCGCGACACACACTCTCATTGCACTAAAAGAGCCGGGCGTCTTTTTCAAGACGCCCCTTTCCTGAGGATCACGCAGCTCTCGCGCTCACGCTCGCGCTCGCTGACGGCGACCGCCCTCACTGCGAGCCAGTTACTGCCTATGGTGACTCTGAGGACTCACCTGGCATCCTTCTCCGAGACTGCCCCTCCGCCCCCCCCAACCCGCAAAGCTCGCCGGTTCGCCCGCTTGCCTTGCCTGCTTGGGGGAGGATACCTGCTCTCCCTCTGTTTGAGCCGCGCAAACCGCGCCGTTCACAGGGGATGTCAGGAGCGGACGGTCACGGGGCTAGCTTTCTCTCTCCCTCTGTTCGAGCCGCGCAAACTGCGCCGTTCACAAGGGAGGCTGGAAGCGGACGACCGGGGTTAGTTTTTCTTTACGTTACAAGAAAGCTACCCTGCCCTTGCGCCCCATTCACGCGTCACTCACCGGCGAAAAGAGAACTCAGTTCCCTGATTAGGCGACTGGAAATATCAATATTGCAGCAAACGAGCCTGTTGTAACACGCACGCTTGCAAGCAAACGCCGAAGAAAACATGTTGACGCTCTCTTATATGCTCATGCATCTATACACCTTTGTGTTCCCCCCTGTGGCTCAGTGGCGGAATCTTAGGTTTTTCGCACGAGAGACCGGGGTTCGAATCCCGGTCTAACGGCAGATATATTATGCCGCCAATGCTTCGCTCTGTCAGTTCCCTGAAAGGCGACTGCAGATGTGCATTTTGCAGCCAACGAGCGCGCTGTACAACCTGCTCGCCTGCACCCAAACACCGTTTCTATGGTTCCCGTGCGTCACTGGCGAAAGGAGAAAAGGGTGTTTTTAGCCCCGCTGCGGCCGGGCCGACCTCCACTCCTGACACATTTCTCATTCCCCTCTTAAGTTCAGGTGACTGGAAATGTCAATATTGCAGTGAGCGAGCCTGTTGTTGTGCACGCACGCCTGCAAACAAACGCCAGCATGTTGAAGCTCTTTGATAATACTCGCGCTACTGAATGTCTATGTGTCTTCCTCTGTGGTCCAGTGGTAGATCATCAGATTTTCGCGCGAGAGACCCGCGATCGAATCCCGGGTCTACCGGCAAAACACATTTTTGCCGTCAATTCTCGCTCTGGCAGTTCCCTGAAAAGGCGACTGCAGATGTGTATTTTGCAGCCAACGAGCGCGTGGTACAACCCGCTCGCCTGCACCCAAACTCTGTTTCTATGGTTTCCGCCTCTGAAGTTCAGACGACTGGAAATGTCAATATTGCAGTGAACAAGCCTGCTGTAATACACGCACGCCTGCAAACAAACGCCAGCATGTTGACGCTCTCTGTTTCTATGGCAACTTCTCGCTCGTTCAGTTCCAGTAAATGCGACTGTTCCAGTGTATTCTGCAGTAAACAAGTCGGCGAAGCAGCCCGCTTGCCTGCACACAAACGCCGCTTTTACGGCTACCCAGATAAATCCCATAAGAGTGTATTTTCTGGTGTCCCCGGCCACGGCCGATGGTGTTACGAATGTAGACGAAATGCCCACTGCCCAGTGCTCATTCCTACACACAAACACAGCCCGTCACACAGGGCTCGCGCACATGAAATCGACCCAGGTCGATTGCGCATTAAACGTGGTAAATGTGCCCACTGCCCAGTGCCCACAAACACTACGTTCCGCATATCTCAAGGTTTCTGTAAAAACAAAACCAACGTGCATTCGCTCTGCTCAATGCTCTCAGTGTTGTAAATGTGCCCGCTATCCCGCGCCCACATTCACACATAGACATGACAGGTCCTACGGGACTCGCCCAGCCCTCCCCTCTCGGTTGACCACCGCAAAGGAGTCGAGCGCGGGCAATCTGCCCGCTGTTATCAGCGCGCCCCCTGCCTCGAAGCGCGACGCTTATGTTACAGCACACCGAAGCCCCTCTGTCGCTGAGCGACCAGAGCGCGCTCCGCATTCAGCCCCTAGCCATTCGTGCAGATGCATGGGCAAGGCTACCCGGGGGTTTTGAAGTGGGTGCTAGACATTATAGAAAGAGGCTATTCGCTACAGTTTCGCCGACGCCCTCGCCGCTATGTGACGCGCGTCGAAGCTACGGTAAAAACAGAAGTAGCACCACCTACTTCGAGCCGAAATTTTGAAACTGTTGAGCAAAGGGGCCATAGAGCCTTTATCTCAAGCTCAGAGTGAAGGAGGGCTATACAGCAGATACTTCCTGGTACTGAAAAAAGACGGGGGTCTCAGACCCATACTAGATCTAAGGCAACTGAACAGAGTGCTTGCGAAGCAACAGTTCAGAATGCTCACGACCAGAAAAACCCTCACGCAGATGCGCCGAGGAGATTGGTTTGTGTCAATAGATCTGAAAGACGCATATTTTCAAATACAAATAGCGTCACGTCACAGGCGACGTTTGAGATTCGCCTTCGAGGGCCAGGCATATCAGTGCTCAGTCCTACCGTTCGGCTTGTCTCTAGCCGCTCGCACCCCTCAGACTACAGGGCATGCGAGTATTGAACTACTTGGACGATTGGCTGATTCTAGCTCAATCTCACTCGGTGCTCATAGAGCACAGGACCATTTTGCTCGATCACCTCGAGAATCTGGGTCAATTGGGCGAAGAGTTCTCTGTCTCCCAGACAGATAATATCTTTTCTGGGCACAGAACTGGACTCGCTGTCTATGATAGCGCGACTGTCACCAGAGCGCGTACTAGACATTCAGCGCGCAGCGAGCTCTTTCCGCTGCGGCGCATCTGTCCCGCTCAAGAAATTTCAGAGGATGCTAGGTCTCATGGCCTCAGCATCATCAGTACTTCAGCTGGGCTTGCTTCGCATGCGCCCGCTACAGTTCTGGCTGAAAGCGCGAGTACCGCGCCGAGCGTGGGCTTCCGGTCTGCTTCGTCTCAAGGTCAATCAGAAATGCATCGCAGCTCTGAAACCTTGGAAAGCAAACGACTTGTACCAATCAGGTGTTAGCCTGGGGACTTCCTCGAGTGTGAAGGTAGTGTCTACGGACGCCTCCACCTTGGGATGGGGAGCACTGCTCAAGGGCAGACCGTTCTTCGGCCAATGGTCAGAACGGGAGAAGCTTCTACACATAAACTGCCTCGAAATGTTGGCAGTAGACAACGCACTGACGCGTTTTTGTCCCTAAATACGAGGACACCACGTCCTGGTCCGCTCGGACAACATGTCAGTGGTGTCCTACATAAATCGCCAGGGCGGCCTCAGGTCCCGAAACCTGCACAGGCTGACAGAACGCCTCCTGGTGTGGGCTCAGCGCAACCTGCTCTCGCCGAGAGAAGCGCATGTGCCAGGGCTCCTGAACGTAGGACCGAACAGACTGTCCAGGAACAATGTTCCGACAGGCGAATGGCCTCTACACCCACAGACAGTCCAGCTGCTGTGGAAGAAATTCGGCAGAGCGGAAGTAGACCTGTTCGCGTCTCAAGAAAACGCTCACTGTCTGGAATTTTTCTCCAAGAGCAGGGACGCGCTGGCTCACGTATGGCCCCGCCGCCCGCTCTATGCCTTTCCTCCCGTCTCTCTCCTGCCTCAGGTGATAGAACGGATCAGAGAAGGATGCTCAGTGCTACTCGTAGCGCCGTTCTGGAAAAACCAACCCTGGTTCCCAGTTCTGATGCAGCTAGCAAGCACTGCCCCATGGCCAGTGCCAGTGAGGAGGGACCTCCTCTCTCAGGCCAAGGGCTCGTTTTGGCATCCGCGCCCAGAGCTGTGGTCCCTTCATGTTTGGGCCATCAACGGGTACCCGCTGACCTCCCCAAGCGGAGTGTTAAACACGATCACGCAGGCTAGAGCTCCGTCTATGCGACGTCTCTATTCCTCGAAATGGTCAGTGTTCTCCAGCTGGTGCACAGCTCGTGGCGTGTCGCCCCTAGACTGTGGGGTGACGGAGGTTCTCTCCTTCCTACAAGAGCTGTTGGACAAGGGCAGGACCCCTTCCACGCTCAAAGTGTATGTGGCGGCCATAGCAGCGTTCTCAAAAACAACGCTGGGTCAGTCAGTAGGAAGGAACGATTTAGTCATCGTCTTCCTTAGAGGAGCTAAGAGACTGAATCCTCCCAGACCTCCCTCAGTCCCTGTATGGAACCTTTCTACAGTGCTGGAAGCCATGAAAGGTGACCCATTCGAGCCTTTACAGACGATTGATCTTAAACACCTGTCTTTCAAGACAGTGTTTCTTCTGGCTCTCGCTTCAGTGAAGCGCACAGGGGACTTACACGCGCTCTCAGTAAGCGCGACGTGTATGGAGTTTGGGCCTAATGACTCAAGAGTTATACTCAAACCTAAGCACGGTTATGTTCCAAAATCCCTCAACACACCGTTTAGGGCGCAGGTCATTCCCTGTCAGCCCTACCGGTCTCTGACGAGGAAGGAGACGCAAGCTTCCTTTGCCCAGTCAGGGCATTAAGAGCTTATGTGTCTCGCACGTCTGTTTTCAGACAGACAGAGCAGCTCTTTGTTTTCACTCTACGGACGTTCTAAGGGACTTGCCGTGTCGAAACAGAGCCTATCCAGTTGGATAGTTGAAGCTATAGCGCTGGCTTATACCTCTAAGGGCTTACAGTGCCCATTTGGAATCAGAGCACACTCCACGAGAGGCGTGGCCTCGTCGTGGGCTTGGTCTAGTGGGATTGCCTTGCAAGATATCTGTATGGCGGCAGGCTGGGCCTCCCCGTCTACATTTACAAGGTTTTATAACCTAGAGGTTCCCGCCTTGCAGGCTAAGCTGCTTTCGGTCTAAAATCGGTACTGTCTGCCCTGATGTGTTCGGGCCAGAATACTGAAACTGCTTGAGCAAATGCTCGCTGTTGGATCGCGCAGCTCTATGGGCAGTGTGTAAGACCCACTATATTCGTCAGTCCAGGCCGGGGGTCGCCCTGACTGTACGACACATCATCAGTATAACTGCTCCTTATAAGATGTTATATTATTACAGGAATGATGCTATTCTAGCCACTCTTTCCTGGGCTCTCTGTGAGTCCCTTATGATCATGTACTATATGAGCCCGGGCACTTGCCCTTGGGACTTTGGTGCTGGATCTTAGCATGCACGGCGTTTTACACTGTTTCCCCTAGCGTAAGATTTACGCAGTACGAGAGTACCTCTCGTAAGAGAACGTACTCGGTTACTAACGTAACCTCGGTTCTCTCTAGAGAGGAAACGAGTACTGCGTATCTTGCCGTGCCTGCACACGCTCTGGTTCGCTTCGGCGATGAAAAACCAGTGAGCTAGCCTCTCGAAGCTATGTTTATAGCCCTAGACCACGCCCATTCTGGCGGGACGTGACGTATTGGGCGCGAAGCGCCCCCATTGGAGCTGACGTCACGAGTGGGCCTTATCGATAGGCTGCTGCAGTTGCCGCAGGGCAGCCAATAGGCGCACAAGCCGTCTCGCCTGTGTCTGCATGCTGCCGCAACGCGTTTTACATTATTTCAAAATTAAGGATAATTTTTGGCTTCAGTATCTCGCGGAAAAGAGATTTTCCCCTAGCGTAAGATTTACGCAGTACTCGTTTCCTCTCTAGAGAGAACCGAGGTTACGTTAGTAACCGAGTACGTTCCAGTGTACAATCTCATAACCCTTTATCATTTTCGAGAGAGAGAGAGAGAGAGAGAGAGAGAGAGAGAGAGAGAGACAGAGAGACAGAGAGAGAGAGAGAGAGAGAGAGAGAGAGATAGAGAGAGAGAGAGAGTTAACTGAAAACTTAATTGAAGTTGATGCATTTCTTAAATCTCTAAGGTTGTTTAAGAACAAGAAAAGTGACAGATTCTTGAAATATTATGATGATTTTTTTGGTAATACCACTGACGCATAGTGTTTCCTCTATATATATGTTTGTTTTTTCTTCTTTTTCTTTTTTGTATTTGGTAGTTTCATTACTGTAGAAGTTCTATATGTTCTGTCCTTTATATCTGCTTATTGTTTGATACATAATAAAAAAATAATAAATAAAAAAATAATAAATAAAAAACTGGAATAATAATAAAATACTAGAAATAAAAATAGAGGGGGACAAAACAACAACAATATCAACATGTACAACATGAGCTGTAGATAATGCATACAAAAGAACAAAACGCAAAGACGAAATGATAATGGACAAAGCATTTGATGACCACAAGAGAGTGACAAAGTGCAACATTCTCTGCTTGGAAGGGCAGTATTTCTTTTTTTTCTTTTTTTATAAAAAAAACTATTACAATATATATTTTGTTTTGTCATGTTCAATGTAATAAAATGTAAGAAATATGATGCATTTTAAAAGATTTTATATAGAAATGTATATATATATATATATATATATATATATATATATATATATATATATATATATATATTAAAGGTGAGGGAAGAACAAAACACTACAATTTTTTATCTGACACAGTTACTTGCCATAAGCAGCTACAGGTTTTATTTTACTAAATAAAAAAATGCATAGAAAACTAAAAGCTGACAGGAAAAAGCAAACATTGATTGCAACATTATCAGTTATTAATATTTGGTTGGTTCTCTCGTCTATGCAAGTGTTCATAATTTCTTTCTATGACCGCCTGGACAAATTATATTGCACAATTTGGCATGTTTCATTGCGTTATTTTTACAAATAAAACAATCAACTTCAAGCACAACTACGCAATATGATTATCAATGAAATATCGTTAACACATTTTTTAAAATATTTTAAATAAATAAATCAAGATTTCTCAGGGAACCTACAAACCATAGACATTCCCTTTCAAGGGAACTCAACAATGCATCAGTAACTGACGCTATGGGGACGTTAATACCCACTACGCCATGCTGACCAATGCCTGCCTGTGCACTGTAAAGGTCACCAAGGGGTTTGTTGGGATTAATGGGTGAATGAAAACCGGGCTTCAATTTGGAAAAATGAAATACGGAGTGAATCCTCCTGTACGCCGGAGGGAGTTTGAGGCGGACTGCCCCTGGATTAATGATCTTAGTGAAAGTGAACAGGCCAATAAAATTAGGAGCTAATTTCTTGCCCTACATTATAAACCGATGCTGAAGCTGCGGCTGAAATCGGTCCCTTGTTCACACATTTGCTATTGTCTACATGGTGAATGGCACCTAGGGGATAGGGACAGTGTAAATATGTTTTCCATTGGGGTGAATGAAGTCTGGTTTCACGTTAGTGTCACACGAACCACCGCAGCTCCAGTCCAGAAACACGATAGCACAGAGCGGAGCATGTGAGACCAGAAAACGTATAGGAGGAGAAACGGTTTGAGATTAGGAGGAAACTGTGGCTTTACTGAGCTCAACGCGGCTCTTAGCTGTGATATAAACCAAATGCTATTGGCTATTTTAAAAAAGGAGAGGAGCTGTTTGATATGTCCTGTTGTAGTGGACATTATGTCTACACATTGAATAATGCAGCACGTTTCAAGGCACTTCATTGGGCATTTAATGATGAAAAATAAAAGTGAGCCATAATGATAATTATCACCTGATAACTTAATGTCATAGATTTGGTGATGGAAATACTTGCATTCAAGACATCTTGCACTGTGTTCATGTTTGTTCAATGTGTGTTTCTTCAGAAAATACAAACTCCCCTCCCATCGACAAATGTCTCCAGGTGCTCATGGATCTCGTGGACATGAATCTCTCGGTTTTGAATGGCAAAGATCCGTCTGCTCATGATACATCCATCAGAACAAAGCTGAGCGGTAAGATTTTGCAAAAGTGTGCAAGAAAATGTATGCTTTTCAGCAACATTTAAACAGTAAAACAAACCACAAGCTAATTGATGAAAGGGCAATATGCAAAAACATCAATTTGTCCAACAAAACCTCTAATTGACACAAGATACACAAACCTGCATCAGATTAAAATAACTCAATCATGTTCTCCTCTTTTCACAGAGATCTCTGAAGGCAAACATCAGCTGAGTTTTCAAAAGAAAAACCTGAATCTCACTGATAAAGAAGCTGCAAAACAGTATATGAAATGATACACTGGATTTGTTTAATGGTTTGAGTCATTTCTGGCCTTTTGGTAGTTTGAACTTTCTTTACAATCTGTTGATTTGTATAATGTACTGAATTTTTTATATTCTACCCAGATTAATGCATAAACTGAAATGTGTTGATTCCATCTTCCAATTAGCTTCAACAAAAGGTTTTAACAGACTGAAGCCACTAAAGTACATCATTGGATGTCTAAATGTTCTTCTAACCTTAAACTATATTAAACCTCAGATCTTTTCTCCGAAGAACCATATAGTCAACTAAAAACATTTACAGAATATAAAACCATATCAAATACAGTGGTTTTTAAATTCATTAAAATGGTTCTGTTTTACAGATCTTTGGGCGAGTATTTTTAGATGCATGGCTTAGTGGATCTGGGGCAGGAACTATGACTTTTCTTCACAACATGAAAGGTGAGAACAGAAACTCATAGACAGATGCTAACTGGAAATTCATTGTGAATAATATAATAATGCTGTGATCTCTCAGATAAAGCAGTTCCCCCTGCTCTTCTGGAAAGTGAGACGAGAGACTATATAGACGGAGGACTGTTGCTCAACTCGCCCTATTTCTCATTGCTGAGAGAAGAGAGAGACATCGACCTCATCATTTCACTGGATTTCAGTGACGATAATGATCCTTTCACGGTATTATACGCTCAGAGAATGACTCCTAGTTCATTTAAAGGGAAAAAATCCCCTAGAAATCATTGTTTATTCCCTCTCATATCATTCCAAACCCGTGACTTGTTTCCTCTGTTAACAACAGGAGTTTTTTAGGGACCTATTATGCAAAATCCACTTTTACATGGTGTTTGAACGTAAATGTGTTGGCAGTGTGTACACATCCAACTAGTATAATGGTAAAAATCCATCCACTAAAAAAAAAAAAAATCCCCATAAATCATAAGCAGGGTCTCATAATAAGCTGTTTGCAGTTTCTGTGCAATGTGATGTCACATGATTAGGCCCCATCCACTACTGGTGATAGACTCCACCCTATTAGCATACTCTACCCTGAGTTAGCCATAGGCCCCGCCCACTACTGGTGATAGACTCCGCCCTATTAGCACACTCTACCCTGAGTTAGCCATAGGCCCCGCCCACTACTGGTGATAGACTCCGCCCTATTAGTATAGACTCTGCCCTCAGTGAGCTGTACAGTGAGGGATTTTCTGTTTTTCTTTTGTTTGATTCATATCAACAGCATATATCAGCATATGTCAAAAACACAGTTCACAAACAGTTTAAGCGCAATAAGACATGAAAGAGAACTTGGTTTAATACTCACGAGAACTGCATAATCAAAACCAAACAGATGTTTTGGTTTTTGCTGAGTATCCAAGGCACGAGCTGTACAGGCTTCGCCCTCTTCTGGAAAGTGAGGCGGGGCGGACCAGCAGCTCATTTCCATTAAAATGTTTCTGTCGTCCTTCTGCTTCTCAACACATTTTGGAAATGTGTAGCTCAAATAGTAGAGCGTTGGCGCTTGCAACGCCAAGGTCATGGGTTCGATTCCCAGGGAAAGCAAGAACTGATAAGAATGTAAACGTCTACCTTGAAATGCAATGTAAATCGCTTTGGATAAAAGCGTCTGCCAAATGCATAAATGTAAATGTAAAATGTTTAAAAAAAAATATATACAGTAGAAGTCGTTTCATAAACGACTGAACAGGACTACAGAACAAGAGGACAGAAGGATGACCGTAAAGACGACATAAACATACACATCAACATACTAATTTATCTGAACAACTAGGCAATGACTGTAGACAAAGACAAATGTATAGTACGAAGCACAAAGCAGTCGACTAATTTTTGGCACAAATGCAACCTCATACATGACAGCTAAAACATTCTATATAGTATGTATGTGTGTAGTATGAATAGGCCTACTACATTCGCCATGTTGTCATTATCATGTGCCATTCACAAATCCTCTCCTGTGGCCTCATGGGATTGTAAAGTGTCCATCGCAGGCACACTTCAGAATCTCACCAGAAGTTGTAGGTCATCCAGGTACTTTTGCCTACTCTTTTATGAGTTCAGTAAATTCAGACATACTTTTTTTGTCACACACTGTTTTTCACCTTCTATATAGTTTTTGTTTAAATGTTTTTGTTTCGTTTCATGACCTTTCTTATTGTTTCTATCAGTTACCTGTTTCCCTTTGTTCCAGGTTCCCGCTCCTCGTTTCTTACTATGGTTTCTGATGAATGAGTCGCCACCTGTTTGTCATTCAATCACCATGTGTATTTAAGTTCCTCCTTTTCATTCAGTTGTTGTCTGGTATTGTTTGTGTATGTGTAAAACACTCTGTTACACTGCCTTCCTGCATTGGATTACCTTAGTTTGTTTTATCTTACCTTTTTGTCATCAAATACTGTATGTCCAAAATACAAGAAAAAAGGTAAACATTATAAAGGGTTATAAGGTTGTACACTCAAACTCTGAATTGTCCAATCAGCATCCAGGTCCACAACTATCAGTTTTAAAATGATGAGCATTTGTGCTGTTTGATATCAAATGACCAGGACTAAACCTTGTTTTTAGAGAACAGTTTATTAATTAATTGGAACAGAAACGAAATATTACTTTTATTTTATTTTATTATCAACAATCATATTTGTAAATCAGTCTGTGTTGTGGTTGATTTGATTATTAATGATTAGCAATTTATTGCTTAATGAACAGACTGAAACATGTTTATCATATTAATCAAAAAGTAACATAATGATTGGCCTATAGAGCTTTTTCAGAGCAGTGTCAGGACGAATAAAAGCAAAGCTCTGGGAGACGTACCATGTTTTCAATGGCATCCGCTGTAAAAAGCTGTATAAAGGTCCTGTATCACTTATAATTTTCTGCAGCTCATGTTGTCTGGAGTTTTTTGACTAATGAAATTTCTTGGAAAGTTATTTTGCCGTTTTTCATTTCAAAAACACATTAAATAACAGTACAACCCACTGAAGAGATGTATGTCTATCCCTCACAGTCTCAATTTCATTCCCTTTAAAAATCAAAGATGACACTGTGAATATTGTCTGTCTGGCCTATTGTTCTGGTCACACAATAAATCCCGCCTTTCATTTTCATTCACATTCCATATGTGTCGACATTTAGTGTAACTGGAACAAGAATTTACATTCAAAACATTAAAACAAAAAGTGAGGACTTTGCCACCTCATTTCAGAACACACCACGCTCTGATATTTATCATTCATTATTTAGTGTATTTTTTTGCCATATGGCCAGACGGATCTGATCCAGAAGTTTCTCTCTGTTGTTTGTGATGTTTTTTCCAGCGACCTCTATCAGTTCAGTGATCATCTCAGCGCTGTAAGGACCTTGAAAAGTGTGATATTTTTCCTTGCGTTCCTCAAAATCATCTGAAGAAACATTAACACACTTAAATCAGAACATTGCATTGTTTTATTCAGGACATTGTAAGATCATAACTTGCCTCCACAGTTGACCACATTAAAGAGAGGGATGTGTATCACGGTTGGAGCGTTTTGGCCTTTGAACACATAGAAGTCCTTCGGTTTCTTTACTTCTTCACTTGGTATGTTGACCTCAGGGAAAGGGATGTTTAGTTTCCCGCACGTCTCAGCAGCTTTCTTCACTGTCTGCAGTGGAAAAACAGCTCATTATTATGTTGATTAAAAAGGTTAGACTGTTTAAATTTAAGAAATGTTGTTTGAAATTGTCAGGATGAGAACCCCCTCTGAGATAAATGGGAATGCTAACGGATATCACTCTTTAGGTATCATAATATGGTTACATGAAAACCCATGCACTTATTTTTAAATGTTTTTCTTTTATCTGTTTAAATTATGTTGTCAGGTGTCTTGGTTGTTGTGAATCGTACGAACAGGAAAATACTAAGTCTTAAAGGGATAATTCACCCAAAAATGAACATTTTCCCCTGATTTACTCACCCTGAAGCCCGCCTAGGTGTATATGACATCCTTCTTTCAGACGAATACAATCGGAGTAAAATGTCCTGGCTCTTCCAAGCTTTATAATGGGGAGTGAATGGGCACACTTGTATAGTCCATACAAGTGCATCTATCCATCATAAAAGTGTCCCAAACGGCTCCGAGGGGTTAATAAAGGCCTTCTGAAGTGAAGCGCTGCGTTGGTGTAAGAAAAATATCTAAAGAGTAACCCTTGAACTTGACGCACAACGTAATAACGAATGCAGTTGCCCAGCCCTGTTTGTTTGAACCACGAGAGGCGTCGAAGCTTACGCAACTCCTACGCAGGGCTGGACTGGGACAAAAAAAAATAAATAAAAAAAATAAAATAAAATCGGCCCTGGCATTTTGGCCCAGACTGGCCCACTATATGATCATAAACACTACCCATCTTTGCACGCCCTTAAATATATGCATACCAACTCCTATTCCTTAAAACCACTAATGCCATGTAACGAGTGAGAGTTAACAGATGAATAAGTAAAAATTCGACATTTATTAATACTGTTGAACTATACTCCAGCCCACAGTGATGAATCCTAAAACAAGCTATAAGCTGCATTGGCATAGCAATACCAGTGTTTGTCACAGGATTTTTGGTTAAACTGTCGTGGGTGGACCTTGGTCCTTCTAGGGGGGTTTGGGGGAATGCCCCCCCATAAGAATTTTTTTTGCATTTTAATGTTAAATTCATCAATCTGGTGCACTTTGAGAGTTCAAAATTAAAAGCTCCAACCCATACTCAGTGTGCAAATTAAACAATGAAAAATTCAAACCTCTTTTAGTTACAGTGTCTATTTACATTCAGGGTTGGGGAGTAACGTAATACATGTAACGGCGTTATGTAATCAGGATACAAAAATCCAGTAACTGTAATCCGTTACAGTTACGTCAAAAAACGTAGTAATCAGATTAAAGTTACATTTTGAAAAAAGGGGGAATACTTTCAGGATTACAATGGTTTCATTTAAAACTAAATAAATAAGTATTTTGGCATAATAACACTATATTAAGCGCTGCTTGATTATACAGCAGTTCCTGGTTCTGTTGCCAGTAATGACTCACGTGTGCGACCCGACCCGCTGGTGCATGCGCAAATAACAGCTGCCTACAATCTCCTCAGACGCAGAGTGAATCACTGCTGCTAGTAGAAACGATGCTGCCTGCGGGTAAAATCGCTTTTCTATTCTACAAAATTCAATTTTGTAGAAATTAGGAGAGTAGCTTTTTTAGTAGGCTACCCAAAATGTCCTTTCTTATCTTTTCTCACGTAACGGGATGTTCGCTGTCTAGGTAACGTAGGGGAACTCCCACTGCCAACGCCCCAAGTTCAGTCAGGCAAATTAAGAAAGATCACGGCTTTAGTCAACATGTAGGCCTATTTTAAAATAAACTAATATGTAGAGTGTGTAAAAATGTTAAATGTTGTGTTTTTATTTTTTTGTTAAAAATTAGTTAAAAATAAAACAAAATAATCTGTAATACCATACATTAGCCATTAGATGTCTGTATAGCCCTTTTTATAAATATATATTCAGGCATGTGTGTATATTTTGCAAATATTGTACACTGGACCAAATTCTTAATAAATAAAGTAAAAAAAAAAATGTTTTTAATAATATTTCTTCTTGCTTGACTTTATTTATATAAGTGACCTTTAAGTAATCAGTCACATTACTTTCATATTATAGTTCTTGGATTACGTTACTGAATACTTTTTTTATGAAGTAATTTAACGGAATACATTTTTAAAGTAACCCTCCCAAGCCTGTTTACATTACACCTACTACATATTAATAGTTATAACATTAATCCAATGACAGTAATAGCCATATTTTGTAAAACAAATGCACTAAAAAATAAAGGAAACTTTCATAATTAGTTTTGTACCAATTTCTATACTTGAAAGAGATAAGCACATGATCTTTTATTTTGACGGAAACTGCATCAAGCTTTTATTTTGGCGGAGAACATGGTTTACAAACGCCTCTCATTAAATTTCTAGTGAATTGCGGAAATTGTCAACAGATGTGGAAATAATCTGTAACTGAGTTATGGGTTCCTACACACTCATGACATAGCCTAAGTGTTTTGAAAGTAGTTCTGCTTACCGCAGGCTCTACACTTTCTCATCTTTCTCCTGATCCTCCTCACTATCATCATCATCATCATCATCACTAGAGCTGATGAAGGGCAGAAAACATATATTTTGACACAGTTTACAGTGTCTGCTTTAAGGGCCTGTTTCAATTTTTTTTTTACGCTATTTCTCTGCACATTCCTTGCGTTTCTTCTCCATCTCGCAGACTATTTTGACAGATACAACTGACACTGCTGCACGCTCGCTCACTCGTTTAAAGTTGTGATTGGGCCAGCCCAGTGTCAATCAAGAAAAGAACCAATGGGCCGCTGATCTGCGTGTTTCATGGACTGGTCTGTCAGAAAAAGAAAAGAAAACTAACGCTGACTTTTTTTGATCAATGGATCATACGGCACAAACCCAGCGCCACCAATTAAGCAAAACAAAACAAAACGAATGGGCCGCTGATGTACAAATTTTTTGGGCCGTTAAAAAAAGAAAAGAAATAATAATAATAATAAAAAATTATATATGAGTATATGATGTATTGGCCCAAAAAGCACGTCGGCCCACCGGGAAAGTGCCCGGTATGCCCGATGGCCAGTCCAGCCCTGCTCCTACGTCATACATCTTCAAGTGTTACTCTTGTGACGTAAGTCAAAGTACGGCCGTTTGCCGAAAGCTAGTTATTTTAGACGATAAAGTTTTAAATATGGATATTTTTCATACAAAAACACAACGCTTCGCTTCAGAAGGCCTTTATTAACCCCTCTGAGCCGTTTGGGACACTTTTATGATGGATAGATGCAGTTGTATGGACTTCAAAAAAATCTCCCATTATAATGCTTGGAAGAGCCAGGACATTTTACGACGATTGTATTCGTCTGAAAGAAGAATGTCACACTTAGGATGGCTTCAGGGTGAGTAAATCAGGGGAAAATGTTCATTTTGGGGTGAACTATACCTTTAAATAATAATGTTCAGGGCACGCAGGAGAACACAGGAAAATATAGACATCAACCAAGTTAAAACTTAGACAACACGGAACAATGAACAGAGAAAACTGAGGGTTTAAATACACAGACAGAGTAATCAAATACCAATGCTCTTTGATACCAATCTTTCATTTGAAAGTCACGTGTCTAGTATCTATAAAACCGCATTTTTCCATCTTAAAAATATATCTAAATTATGTCATATGCTCTCAATGACAAATGCAGAACAATTAGTCCATGCGTTCATGACATCAAGGCTAGATTATTGTAATGCTCTACTGGGTGGTTGCCCTGCACGCTTAATAAACAAACTACAGCTGGTCCAAAACGCAGCAGCTCGAGTTCTTACCAGAACCAGGAAGTATGACCATATTAGCCCGGTTCTGTCAACACTGCATTGGCTCCCTATTAAACATCGTATACATTTTAAAATATTGCTGATTACTTACAAAGCACTAAATGGTTTAGCTCCGCAGTACTTGAGCGAGCTCTCAACGCATTATAGTCCTTCACGTCTACTGCGATCTCAAAATTCCGGCCAGTTGATAATACCTAGAATATCAAAATTGACTGCCGGCGGTAGATCCTTCTCCTATTTAGCACCAAAACTCTGGAACGGTCTTCCTAACATTGTCTGGGAAGCAGACACACTCTGTCAGTTCAAAGCTAGACTAAAAACACATCTCTTTGACCTAGCATACACATAACACATTATAGACTTCTATAATTCAATGTTAGGCTGCATAGATCAGGTCAGCCGGAACCGGGAACACTTCCCATAAATCCTGATGTACTCGTTACATCATAAGAAGAATGGCGTCTACGCTAATATTAGTCTCTTTGTTTATCCCGAGGTTTACCGCAGTCCGCCGGCACCAGGCCGTATCCAGATCTGATGAAGGACCTGCGCCTGGACACGAAGACAACACAGTCCTGAAGTGTCAACTAGTCTCTCCCCTGTGAAGGCCTCCTTCCCCTCCCTTTACCGCTCTACAGATAAAGCGTGGTCGGGATCATT
Source organism: Leuciscus idus (assembly GCA_021554675.1). Classification (NCBI taxonomy): domain Eukaryota; kingdom Metazoa; phylum Chordata; class Actinopteri; order Cypriniformes; family Leuciscidae; genus Leuciscus; species Leuciscus idus. The sequence continues at coordinate 49,745,443 of CM038624.1, read as the reverse complement.
CCGGTTCGCTTGGCTACGCAGAAGCGATAAAAATTCTGTATTATAAATTTTAAGGCCAGACAAGTAGTTTGTTGAGGGTTGGTTTGTAGGGAAGGACTACACGCCTGCACACATATATTCAAACACACATACCTATAGACTGAACTCGTAATACGCATGTGCACGCCATCAGCATTTTTTACTCCTGTATACATGGGACTGAACTAAATCCTGAGAAGAAATGAAGTTGCACCTTTTATTCGTTCCCAGAGGAATTTCTTATCCTCGTCTCCATCGGCTAAAACACTGCCACACAGAGCTGTAGAAAACACATTTAATGATGTTTTATTAACAAAGTTCGGGAGGAGCAGGTTCAGATAATTAACCAAATTATGCACAGCTGGAGATTAATCAGTAATCAACTCAATGACAGAGTATAAATTCACAGCAGACCTATCTCTGTCCATTGAAAGTTTGTCAGCATCCCTCCTCCACCCCATCTCCTCACTTCCAGTTCCATCTACACTTACCAACTGGGGGGAGTACTCTGGGTTCGGGCCTAACTCCGAGCTCGGAGCCCTCCCCCCGGACAGCACGCCAAATACGCATAAACTTATTGTACTAATTATATGTAGATGTGAACTCGTGAAAGTTTAAAACTGTTAACAATAAACCAGAATGTATCATTGTATCCTGTATCATCAAACAGTCTGATGCATAAAGTTATTATTTAAGCTCTTATTGTTAAGGATCTCTCCTTTAAATCTGTAACAGTGACTACGTTTACAAGCTGTTAAAATTCGGGTTAAGGTCACTATTTGGGTTTCTGAAACATTCGGAATAACCCGTTTACATGCGTGAGTAGAGAGAGTTACTCCTGTATACATGGAATTTGTAATCAATTGGCAATATCCAGATGTAAACGGCGACGCACGGTTAGCGTCTGGACGTACGGACAACCTTAAGACGCAATATGCGTCATTTCCGATTCTTCTTCCTGTATCCAAAGACGACAACAACAGCAGCAGCACGCGGATAATGAATAGTTCGGGGCAGATAGCGATCACCTTTGTTTGCGCTTTCCTCCTCGCTCCAAAAGTGTGGTGCTGTGCTTAGTGTTGCTTTCGTCAACGAAAATTATGACGAAATATTGTCGTCAACGAACCGTTATCACCTGACGAAAACGAGACGAGACGAGACGTAAATGCTGGTCATGTGACGATGACTAAAATACATGTATAATGCAATATCGTTGACGAATAAAAACGAGACTAAATGTGGTTTACAAAATAAAAACTATGCTAAAATGTCTCTTCATTTTCGTTGACCAAAACGAGACGAGACGAAATGTTATAACGTCACGACGAATGAGAGAGTTGTGCGTGAACCCATAGCTTTGTCGGGTTTAAATTCTGGTTTGCGACCTGGTCACCCGATTATCAGCGAATTTAACAATATTACTCCATTAGTTACTCTATTAAAATGTCTCATTGATATATTTGACACATTCATAATCATTACTTTTGCCGGTTCTTTGTGACAGCTGTATGTTATTGGCAGCGTCTCTGGTTACATGAACGCGTCACCGCATCAGCACCAGAACATGGAGATTTTATTTTAGAGAATAATCGCACAACCTATTCGATGTTCTATAATTAAAGCTGCCGTCGGCAACATTTTTTTGATCATATTCAGTGTAATCGACACTATAATCCGACAGAACAACATAAATAAGGTGGTTTTAGAAAAAAACCCGAGCTTCTAACTCCACCTGGAGCGTGTTATTTGTTTTGCAAAAATCCAGCGCTCCCGCTTCATCAGGTCCAATCAGCGCAGGGGGGTGTGAGATCTGACTGTCAATCACAGGTCGTGCACACGCCACAGATCCCCCCTCACTCGCGCACGTTAATATCACATGCACACGCCACGCCTGAAGTTCGCCTGGAGATTGCATGAAGCGTGATGGCGGAGAGAAAATCTACTAACAAGCTTCCAATTCCTCGGTTATTGCTATCTATGGCTAGATTAGCCAGGGCAGCCTACCTCCGAGTCCATGGTGTTGATAGATGCTGAAGAGACGGACGCGTTCACAGAAAATCAGGTACACACGCACAGTGACGCACTGACGAGCACGACCTCGATGGGAGGGTGCTCGCTGGTAGTGGGGAGGGGCATGAGAGTTGTAAACATTCAAAATTTTGGCTAATCGACCCAATCTGCCAGACTTGCCGACGGCAGCTTTAAATAAACTAATCGAATATCCAAAAATCGTGACTCATCCCTGCATGGAATCTCTTGTTTCTTTTCCCAAATCTTCACTCACGTCTCACCCATTTTCTAAAGGGATTATAAACGTTTCTTCATTGGCTCGCATTTAATTAGGCCTATTATATTCGTATTATTTACTGTGGTAAAGTAGAAAAACGCTGTAGGACAGATAGCCTACATTTGTACTTGCATGTCAAATTCTTTTTAACACAGTTTGTGCTTGTTATATTAGACAGGGCGCGTCAAGTTTAGTTGTAAAACGCGTTTCACACGCGCGGGTGATTTTTAGTTTCACTTTCTCTGGCAGCGCAATCTCAAACATAGCCTAAATATCTCGCCCTTGTGGAGGATAAAATTCGCTCTTCAGACCAATTCACATCAAGTAGAAAACACGAAGATATCATGAAGAGATCGATGGTCTCTTTCCTGCTCGTGTCCCACATCCCTCTCAGAGCGCAGAGTATAGGCTATATCACGCGTCTTTGTGTGGAAATATAAAACGAGTTTTTATTTTTTATTTTTTAAATAACCCCCCAACCACCGCCGGTAGTAAAAAATAAATAAAAAAACTGCCACGTCACAGCCCTAAATATACTAAATATAATAAGATAACCTTGTTTGAAATTCTATATTGACTGGGTTAAATAGAATTGCATTACTAAAAGAGACTAAAATACAATTTTCATTGACTAAAACTAGACTTAAATGTCATCAGTTTTTGCGACTAAAACTAGACTAAAATGTCATCAGTTTTCGTTGACTAAAACTAGACTAAAATGTCATCAGTTTTCGTTGACTAAAACTAGACTAAAATGTCATCAGTTTTCGTCGACTAAAACTTGACTAGACTAAAAAGAGTATGAACGTGACTAAAACTAATAAAAACTAAAACGACAGCTTGACACAAAGACTAGACTAAAACTAAAATTAAAACAGGCCGCCAAAAACAACACTAGCTGTGCTGCATCTCGCCATGTTTACCTCTACTTCTTGTTTACTTCCGGTATACTGCACGCGGGTTTTTGTATGCGCCGTCTCTCCTCAAAAGACCAAGATTCCTTGCGAATAGAACATGCGCAGGGGATATGCCGATACACGTTTACATGACCAAATATTCGGGTTAGAAAAGGGGTACCCCAGGGGTCATATCCGGGTTTTTAAAAACTGGGATATGAGCATATCCGGGTTTTTGCCGGTGTTTACATGGCCGTGCGCGACCGGGTTATTGCTAATATCCCGGTTTTGAACGGGTTATTGGCTGCATGTAAACGTAGTTACTGACTACGTTTACAAGCTGTCAATATTCGGGTTATGGTCGGGTTAAGGTCACTATTTGGGTTTCTGAAACATTCGGAATAACCCGTTTACATGCGTGAGCAGAGAGAGTTACTCCTGTATACATGGACTTTGTAATCAATTGGCAATATCCCGATGTAAACGGCGACGCACGGTTAGCGTCTGGACGTACGGACAACCTTAAGACGGAATATGCATAATTTCCGATTCTTCTTCCTGTATCCAAAGACGACAACAACAGCAGCAGCACGCGGATAATGAATAGTTCGGGGCAGATAGCAATCGCCTTTGTTTGCGCTTTCCTCCTCGCTCCAAAAGTGTGGTGCTGTGCTGCGTCTCGCCATGTTTACCTTTACTTCTTGTTTACTTCCGGTATGCTGCACGCAGGTTTTTGTATGCGCCGTCTATACTCAAAAGACCAAGATTCCTTGCGAATAGAACATGCGCAGAACACAAATCAATGTTCCTTTTGATGGGGATATGCCGATACGCGTTTACATGACCAAATATTCGGGTTAGAAAAGGGGTACCCCAGGGATCATATTCGGGTTTTTAAAAACCGGGATATGAGCATATTCGGGGTTTTGCCGGTGTTTACATGGCCGTGTGCGACCGGGTTATTGCTAATATTCCGGTTTTGAATGGGTTATTGGCTGCATGTAAACGTAGTAGGGGTTTCATCAACTAGTCGACTAGCCGACTAGTCGACTGTCACAACCACTAGTCGGCGCTGTCGGCCCTAATCGACTAGTCGGAAAACAAAATGGCGTCAGGCGCTGAGGTACCTATGCGTCCAAAACGGTCAAGGTCATGGAGTGCAGTGTCGCATTTGGTGCAATATAGATGGACACGCAAAACAGGACACATTCAGAATTAATAAACATTTAGTAAACTACAGAACAGCGCGAGTGGGAAATGGCGCACCTCACAAAGGCAGGGCTACGAGAACGGACACTGCACTGGTGATATAAAACGCACACACACAGGTCTGTTAACTTAAGCGATACTTTTAAGGTTGTCTAATATTTTTCTGACTAACAAATTACTGACACAGTGACAGTAGGCTAAAGGGTAGATTTAAAAAAAGAAAAACGAAATTTAAATAAAGAAAAAACAAAATTTAAATAAAGAAAAAACGAAATTTAGGCTAAATAAAACAAATGAAATTTAAATAAAGAAAAAACGAAATTTAAATAAAGAAAAAACGAAATTTAAAAAAAGAAAAACGAAATTTAAATAAAGAAAAAACGAAATTTAAATAAAGAAAAACGAAATTAAGTTAAATTAAAAACGAGATTAATTTAAATTAAAAAACGAGATTAATTTAGATTGATAATAACGGGTAAAAAGACTAATACATTTTGAAAAACGAGATTAATTTAGATTGATAATAACGGGTAAAAAGACTAATACATTTTGTTTCTATTATTCTATTTTCCACAATGTCAAAGCAACGCAGCTTAACCGAAAACACAAGCTCAGGCATGCACTTCGGTCCATACAAACTCCGCTGTTCTGCACTCTAGTGGTTCGAGCCGCGCCTGAATCGCGTGTCTCACGCAGGCAGTGTGCAAACTCCAACCTGTTAAGCTGAGACGCTCACGCCACGCAGCCAGTGTGTCGCAGGTGATACAAAAATATAGTGGTTCAGTAACCTACATCAAACTTGTATCGGCCTATATGCTTAAATGATATTTGCTTAAAGATGCAATGAAAAATGCACAGTTAAAACTATATGCAAAAAATATGTCGTGATGTTGACAATGTTATTGTCTGAGGCTATGTGGCAATGTTTATCTGCAACGTTCGCTGATGCGCGTGGTGTGGCAGTTCATAACAAGAATGTTTTAATTACAAGAATGTTTTAAATGAATGCTGCTGTTTTTGTATTAACACAAGAATAACTGATGAATTTATTTATTATGTTATTTCTGAATTTCAAACATACATTTCCAATAATTCACCAGGGGTGCGTTTCCCGTACAACTATATAGCTCGCTGCTTAACTACCATAGTACGATGCATCGTTGGAGAAATCAACTAGCTAGTCACGACTGTTTCCCGAAACCGTCTGTCGCAAAGTATCGTTCAACCACGTTGGTTTATGACGTCTCGCACGTGGTGGACTAATAACTTACTTTAATTAATCTGTTTGAGATCGAATTAACGCTAGATTTTGTCATATAAGTTACAGACATGGCATCTGAAGACCATTTCTAATTTTTCTCAGTTATTTTGCTTTATTACCAGACTCAATATTTGGCTCGTTCTTACATAGTAGAGCACGTTCGCACATGCGCAGTCTTCAAAAACGGTGCTTTAAATCTCTTGACAAACTAAAAGACATAAATTACATTTGTATGTATTCTAAATAAATAACACGGGTTGTACTGAATGTCAGCTTGCTTATTTTGCTAAAGATAAGGATTTATTCAGTCTACATCTAATGTAAACTAGAAACTATGCTTCTAACGACAGCTCGAGAGCTGTCGTTCCAACCACACAAGTTTGCGATGATGTTTGCGAACGTTCGTTTGAACGATGGTTTCGGGAAACACCAAATCGTTGAACTATGCTGATAACGACGGAACTTGCGACCATAGTTGGCTAACGATGCTTTCGGGAAACGCACCCCAGAACTCCTTCCTCTGTCTTCCTTAACAATGCTCAATGCGTTAATGCGTCAATTTAATGAATAAATAATTTAACGACTAGTCGACTAGTCGTTGACTGTTATGCAAAACTAGTCGACTAGCAAAAATCAGTAGTTGTGAAACCCCTAAAACGTAGTCAATGAGGTAGGAACGAAGCGGAGAGAGAATCCACATGCAAGCACTACTTTAATAAAACAAACAGGTAATCCAGGGCAAACAACGGAACATGGAACTCAGGACAGGAACATGGAACAGGAAACAGGAAACCGACAGGAGAAACCGACGACCGACAAACAACAACTGAAGCACAGAGGTTTAAATACACAGGCAAACAAGCTAAACAAGATAACAACACCTGGAGAGACTAATAAACAAGAAAAAACTACAAAGGACTACAAAACATGGCACAGAACAGGAAATAGCAAAAGTCCACACAAGACAAGGGGAACACAAGACAGGAATCATGACAAAATCACTGTGTAATGAGAAGTTTTATGTTAAAAAGCAGCACCTCATTGTGTTGGTGAAATTACTTTTTAAATGATTTTCAATATTTCTGACTGTAATGTTTATATTTCAGTTTTGACAGACCTGATCTCCAGATCAATATACATCACAGAGACTATTGATCAATTTTAGACTATTCTTTAATTCAGGTCAATGTACAGTGTACAATAGACAATCTGTAGAAGTTGATATTATAAATATGAATACACTCTCCTTTAAAACAGAGTTTGTTACCTTGCAGGTACAGCATGTCAATCTCAGGCTGGTCCTCGATTTTACAGCCATTTTCAAACTTGCTGCCAAAGCTGGAGGTTTCCACAAATGCTCCAGTGAGGGAATAACCGGCTTCATATGGAGTGAACTCAAACCATGGGTCTGCAGACAGAAAAAATAGGTTACTGTCGTAACTCCTGTTCTCTGAAACATCGAATGGAGAGATCCACCTATGGGAAGGGCATCCGTACCTGACCTCTGCAGAAGCATCCAATTGCACCAAGTCTGGCTAGACCAACAGAAGCACGCAGCCAATGCCAGGTAAGGCCCCTCCCCCTTACCTGAGAGCATTTAAGGCCTGCAAGCGCTGCTATTCTGTTGCGCAACGAATCCTCCACCATCGTCACGCGATCAGTGAACTGTGATTCGTGCTGCACTGTGTGCAACTGCAACTTGTGCTGGATTAGCAGAGCAGACATTTACAATAGTTTACAATGGTTTTTATTTGGATAAAAAAACAGCATGTAAGGTGAATGTAGCGGTGGCATATTCTATGCTAATTTCACCCTCACGCTCCGTCATGGTGATACCACGAGACAGCTTTTCGTTCGACGAGAAATCTCGTCACATTTTAGTCTCGCGAGATCTTGTCACTCCCCTATCTTTGAACACAGGGTGGGCACCCACTAGTATGGGGAGGCTGACCTCGCCAACAGAGACCCTCCGCTTCTTTAACGGGGGAATAAGAAGAGCAGAACAGGCGTCCGGCGAGCTGTTCACCTGCGAACATGGACTCAAAGCCCCTCGTGGCCGTGCATCAGGCCGTCCGCTTGAGGTTGGGATCAGAGGGAGTGGAATTATGGGGTTTCTTGGCCGTGGCGAAGGATGGCGAAGGATTTTCCCCCACGGTTTAGCAGGCGAGGGATTACCGTGCTGCGCTGGTGGTTTACCTCGAGGTTTGGCTCTGACTGAACCTTGCAAATTACGACCCGCTGCGGGCGTGTTAGATGGCCGTGGAGGGGGAACCTGGCACGACGCTGATTTCCGGGGAAGACGTGAATTAAATGCCTCGTCCTCTTTCTTTTTGACGTCGCAGCACTGCTGCATAAGGGTGGCGGCAGGACCAAAGAGGGCTTGACCAGCCACCACAGGTGCTCCCGCGACATGCCGCGCCGCTTCTCGCTATTGGGGAGACCAAATAGGTTGAGCCACAGTGTGCGCACTCCGATGAAGGAAAGAGCCTTTGAACGCCCGCTGGCTTGGACAGCCTGGCGGGCATTGCGAAGAAAGTAGGGAGGAAACATTCAAAGCTCTGACGGCTAATGCCGAGACCTTGTAGGAAGCCTGATGGATGGACACAGAGAAACAATCCATTTTGCTAGGGAGAACAGGCTTGGGAGGGGCGAGCAGCCCACCTTGAGAAGCGTTGAGGTGTCTGGCGATGGAAGGCTCGATGGCGGGGCGGGGGGGGGGGGGGGAGGGGGGTCGCCCATGCCGAAAGCCGTCATGTCTTTCACCTCGAGACCCGCAAAGCCGTGTTTAAGGTCGAGCGGATCTCCCCAGCTTTGCTTCATGTGCTTGGCACAAGCGGGAAGGACAGGGACAAGCTGGTTTCTCAGGCCGGGAGGCGGTCCCAGGAGTTTCCCATAATAGATGTCCCTTTACTGGTCGGTGGCACTTTGCAATGCCGGCCATTCAATATTGAGCCGAGCGGCCGCTCGCTCACAACATTCAATGAGGACGGATTGGGGTAAAGCAGCAGGCGTGTGAGCTTGAGGAGCGACAGAAGGCGGGATAGGCTCCTCATCCTCCAAGCCTTCGAGAAGGCCTGCGTCGTCCTCGTCCCCTCGTCATCGTTTGTAAAATGAGGGTTCACCCGCTAAGAAGTCCTCAAGGAAAGCGGACTTCGAGCGGTCAGTCCAACTCAAAGCTGGCGCTCCACTGGAGTCCCCAGGGTGCGCGATCTCGTCGCCATTTCCCCTGTCAGAGTCCGACTGTTCGAAATCCACACTCTTAGTAGCGACCACCTTACGCCTGCGGCGCAGTAGCTTCTTGGAAAGCCAGGCAGTGGCTGCAATTTTCGGGGAAAAGGGAACGAGCGAGAAAAAAGGCGGACAGTCTAATGTGAAGTGCAGCGTGGGCAGCTTGCAGGACGACACAGCTGAAATGGAGAACAAGACAATCACGTCCGGCGGAGGCTGATGTGAATGATATGTCCTCCTGAAGACAAATGTGCACGTCCGAACAAATCCACGAGCTGTGAGAAAGATGTCCAGAGGTCGCGAGAACCGAATGTCAACTGGAGAACAGCATGCAGGCCTTATATGCTCTCAGGTAAGGGGGAGGGGCCTTACCTGGCATTGGCTGCGCACTTCTGTCTGTCTAGCCAGACTTGGTGCAATTGGATGCTTCTGCAGAGGTCAGGTACGGACGCCCTTCGCATAGGTGGATCTCGAACATGAGATGAAAGAGAACACATCCATATAACAGCTGAAACAAACACATTAACTCTGTCTGTCTTTCTCTCTCTCTCACACACACACACACACACACACACACACACACACACACACACACACACACACACACACACACACACACACACACCTCCATCATTGCTCTGTTTGCATTTCTTGTCGATCACTGTGTAGATTGGAAACGGGTCTTTACTCTTCTGGTCCCACTGATCTGAGAGTGTGTGTTCGTCTATCTGAAGAGAATCATTTCTTCAGTGACAAACAAGCTCAAGTGGAAACCTCCTGCTAGAAACTGTTTTTCTTTGTGGAAGCTTTGCATTTAATGAGCTTACGAAAAAAGTTTCTCGTTATTATGTCTTACAAAATCATATTTTTAATCTAGTGTGTCATACATATCAATAGCCTACTAAAAATATAGCACTTTTTTATACTGAATGTGAGCAGCTCATTAAGATCATACAGGATTGTATTATGAATAGTTACAGACCTCTTTCACATAACCTGTAACGAACATCGCTGCCCAGACGTCAGTCAAGCTGAATATGTCTTTCTCATAGTAATATTTCTTCAGTTTGTCATAAGCATCTCCCCAGCTGACTGCAGGACCACTGAGTCTCTCGATGATCTTGTCTTTCACAGTCTCTAGTTTGGTGGACCAGTCTGGCTCCTGATATAAGGAGGCCATGCACCTTCAGAAGAACAAAATATGCTCTCATTTATGACATTCAACCTGTGTGTGTGTGTGTGTGTGTGTGTGTGTGTGTGTGTGTGTGTGTGTGTGTGTGTGTGTGTGTGTGTGTTGTACCAGGTAGATCCAGAGACTCCGCTCAGATAAAGCACACAGTCCAGAAGACCTGCTTTCTGGAGTTGATCCAGGGATCCCAGCAAACCCACCATGGCTCTTTCTCCTCCTCCAGATCCCAGTAATGCAATGTTTGGCACTTTGTTCTGAAACACAAACAGTTTGACTTTGCAAACATTTGATGTTTATCAGTTACGGCATCATTTGTAAGAAAAAGGAATAGCCAGGCAGATATAAAGTAGCCTATACAATAAGGTTTTACCTCACTGCAGTGTATCTGAAGCTTCTTCAGGCTTTGTAGAACATCTTTTCTCCTATTGTCTACAAACTCCTTCTCCTTCTTATTCAGAGAGTGTTCGATTCTAATAGAACCACTGCAGTGACAGACAGACCAGTGCTGAATTTAACACCACACACTGCTATTTCATATTTTGATATTAGAATTTAAATACATTGAAGTCTTAATAAATAAAGAATAAGTCTTATTTGCAGAATTATCCATTTTGTAATTGATGTTAATTGTGAAGTAATCTGAGCAGAACTACCTTTCCTGGGGTTTGGATGCACTCATCTATAAAACAATGGAGTGAACATTAAAGTTAAAATCTATAATTCAAAAATTAATAATTCTTTTGAAAATCTTTTGATCATCTTATATAATTCTTTTGATTAAAATTTGTTTTACATCAAATGTCAATTATTAAGCGTGTGTTTTAAAAAAAAAATTTTTTATGTAAGTTGCTAACAGTGGAAGTTATAGGGCCCTATCTTGCACCCAGCGCAAGTGACTTTGTACACCGACGCATGTATCATTCCTATTTTGCACCCGCGCAAAGCGGACTTTTCCCTCCACAGAAGCACGTCGGTTAACTAAGAAATAGACTTGCGCTCCCGGGGGCGGTTCAGCGCAAAGAGGAGGCGTGTTCCGGCGCAAACGTTCCTTCTTGCTATTTTGCAGGTTTAGAAAACAATTGCGCCACTAACCAGGAAAAAATAGTTTAAAGTCAGTGGCGCGTTGCGCATGTTATTCATAGGCTATTTTAAGGGCGCATGCTTGGCCATAATCAATGTAGCGTGTGCACAACGCGCACTTTGATTCTCTCATCTACACAGAAGCAGCAGTTTTCATTTTTGCAAATCATACATTATTACGATAGATAGATAGATAGATAGATAGATAAATAGATAGATAGATAGATAGATAGATAAACAATTTATTATAAAAGCATACATCTAGCTTACACATTTACCCAAATTAACCGAAGTTAATTTGGGTGGGTTTCTCCATTTCAATGTAACTTCTCTCTTTTACGGCCGTGACGAGAGCGTTGCTCTCCTTGGCTGTGAACCGCTCCTGGCGCGCGCCTGGCAAATCCGCCGTTACAATAGCAATCCGCTATGGAAAAAGCGCATCTGCTCTTAAAGGGAATGTGAGATGACGCTCTGATTGGTTTATTTCACGTTACGCCCAAACCACACCTATGAATAATGAAGCTACTTCAGACCAACCCATTTTAGATTTGCGCCTGGCGCAAGAGTCATTTATCCCGCCGGGAAAATAGCAACAGCGCCGAGACCCGCCCACAAAGTTACTTGCGCTTTGCGCTTTGACACTTGCGTTTCAGATCGTTAAAATAGGGCCCATAGTGTTAAATATTTAGCATCAGGCCACTGGTTTTGGCAAAGCTTTAATTAAGAATCAAAGCATTAAAGTCTAGATTCATTCATACTACTGTTGTCACTTATAATAACATTAAGGCTATTAATTTCCCTGTTGTAAAAGCTTTAAAACATATACTCACTGTTCCTGTACAGTCTTGTAAAAATCTATACCTATAAAAATCAGAAAAATATCAAATGAAATTAACACTTAAATACTCAAGCAAAAAGTTTTTTGGGATGTTTTTTGTTATTACCTCTGCATCTAAATAATCTAGAGAGAAAGAGAGTGTATGAAAAGTGTTTATTTTAGAGAAGTCCACTGGTTTAAACATGCCCATATAGTTGAAGACACACTTGTAAACTCATTCACATATAGACACACATAGTAATGCATATAAAATACATATAATATTAATTTCATTATGAATTTACCTGCTTGTACGTTCAAATGGATATTTTACAAGGAGGCTATATTGGTTTTGATTTGATTTTGATTTGGTTCTGCTGTATACCACTCCTTTCTTCAGTTTCGGATAAAGCCGGTTTTGTGTGATTTTCAGTTCCCATTAGAAACTATTCCAGTGGGTTGAGTATTCATTAATATTCATGATACTTCCCCTGTTGTGGGCTTGTCCTCGAGACAATGCGCAAATGAGTGGAACTGAAAGTATTAGTGCAGGAAAACTTGTAGTTCCCTTTCTGTCAGTCACGTTCAGCGTGGTGTCGAACTGACACTAAGGGCCCTATTTTAACGATCTAAGCGCATGGTCTAAAGTGCAGGGCACAAGTTCACTTAGGTCGTGTCCGAATCCACTTCTGCTAGTTTAACGACGGGAAAAATGGTCGGCGCTCCCGGCGCATGGTCTAAAAGGGTTGTCCCTATTCTCTTAATGAGTAATGGGTGTGTTTGGGGATTTACGTGTGTTAAACCATTCAGAGTCTCATCTTCCGCGCCATGGCAGATTCGCTATTTACATGCCGGAATTTGATAGTGGTAAGACCGAACACGTCTCCAGAGCGCAAACGGAACTAATGAACTAATGATGACAGTGATGATGGAAACAAGGAGTGGCGGAAACTGAACGAAGTCCAAAAACACACAGACATGTAACACTAATGGGGTCGTCCTTGGGAGCCCCAATCACCTTTGAAAGTATCAGAAAAGGCCAATGGAATTGGTGTGTGGAATTTGCATGCCACGCCCCCGGACATACGGGTATATAAGGCGCTACTGAAAGCAGAAAGAGAAGAATTTTCTCTCAATGCTGCTAGAAATATGGCACGTTTCAGCGGTCTCTCTCATTGTGCACAGATAAGTGCGAGAGTGCATTGGACTTGAGTACTGTACTGGGACGTTCCACAGGTTGAGCATGTGATTGCGGTGCATTTATACCAGCAAAACGACCAAGCACATGATGAACGTCGTGCCCCGCCCCAGTTCAGTTCTTCCCGGAGGTGTACAAGGAAATAACTAAGACATGAAAAAAGCCATTCTCAGCCAAAACACGCCTCGCTGCTTCCTCCGTCCTCACCACCCTTGATGGTGGGGCGGCGCGGTGGTACTGGGACATTCCACAGGTTGAGCATGTGATTGCGGCGCATTTATGCCAGCAAAATGACGCCAACTGGGGGAATTGGCCTAGGCTCCTGTCCAAAGCGTGTAAGTTTATCTCATCTCTGGAGATGAGGGCTTACATTGCTCCTGGCCAGGCCACCTCCACCAACCTGCAGGTACACCAGGCCAAAGTTTTGGAAGACCTGTACAAGGATAATCCTGACCCAGAGCCACTGCAGGAACTGTGTTCGGCAACCGACTATGAAGGTTACTGCGCAGGCCCTGGGTTGGGCGATATCCACGTTAGTGGTCCAGGAGCGCCACCTGTGGCTTAACCTTGCATTGATGAAGGTCGGCAAGAAGGTTTTGCTTTCTTGACACCCCCATCACCCAAGGCATCCTCTTCTGTAACACTGTTGAGGACTTCATGTAACAGGGTTAAAAAATTACTTTAAATGTTATGTCTTTCACCACAATTACTGTTTTGTCCACCCATGTCCTGCCTCTTTGCCCATTTTCGTTTATCCGGGAGTGACGCGTTGCCAAGATGGCGACGGTCGTCTCCGCCCACTTTGGGCTTCAAAAATGCTCTTCAGAAACCTACGGGTGACGTCACGGACACTACGTCCATTGTTTTATACAGTCTATGGGTGTGGTTTGCAATGCAAATCTCTCACTCCAATGTCCATTGGCTTGTTTTGTTTACACTCGTAGATGATTGGGCTAGACGAGATCCAATTCGTCAGTTCATTTCTGACGTAACGTTGAACGCGACTGAATGATGGGGAACTTTTAGCTCTCTTAAATAGTTTAAACAGGCAGTGCTTATTTTACATGACTATTTCGATGTTCAATTATCCAAAGATTCCCAGTCTATGTGAAATTTTTAATTCAGTGAAAGTATTTCTATTTTCAAATCATGCAAATCAGCAATGAAATCAATTTCCTCTGAACTCTCAAACAAAACTCATTGACTATATATTAACTAAGCTTTTTGATTTTTTTAAATCATTATATGCAGTTTGAGTTAAAGGTTTGTACGAGTTTATGAATATTGTTATTTATGTGCTACATTTAAACACAAAGGCTATTCATGTTAAACACAATAAAGAATTAATGAAGCCCAGAACAAGGGCTTGGTTAAGGTTGAAGTTCAGTTATTAACAGGTGATTATTAATGTTCTTGTGGCTGTTTCCACCATCACATAAAATTTTTGGTCACTGAATACACACTAATTATTGGCATTAGATTATTAAATAATACCTAATACCACAGATAATCAAACATTCAATTGGAAACATAAATAGTAAAATGTAAATATTGATACTTTTTTATTATAGGCTAAATAATACATTTATTTAACATTTATATTTTAACTGTTTTAATTTTTAAGATATATATTGTCACATATATATTGAAGGGAAGGAGAAAAAGATGATGATGATCAATCTGTGTATTAAGTCCCCACCGGGATAATGCACACACACACACACACACACACACTAGGAGATTCCACTTATTTATGATATCATTGTAATCTCTTCCTCAGATCAAGGGAAGCCAAGTCTTCTGCATATTTATACAAGTTATATAGTGTAATTATTGGTTAAATTTGAGATACTTACCTTCCAGTAATAAAATTCGTCCTTAAAACCACAAATCCAGTGGAAACCTTGAATTTAGGGTAGTTTGATGTAACGTGTGAACATTTACTGTTTTCTCACAGCAAGTAGTTCCCTGTTTTGAATTGTGTAAGACGTTAAATTCACCAACACAATGTGATTATGCACATGCTCAAAAGCTCCCCTTTAAAGAGAAATCAGTGTCCATGAGAGCAAATCTCAGCTCGCTTTAGCAGAGAGAAACTCCCAAACTAAATGAATGAAAGAAATGAATGATTGCAGAACAGTATCAGTCATACAAAAGAATAAAACAAAATCAAAGCAAAATCCCTATACTAGGCTGAATTAGTATACCAGACGGTATATCTTTGTCTATGGGCACATTTGGCCCTGTGGACTTGAAGAAAATAATCTCTCTTAAAACATTTCTTACACTTTCACTAATTTTATTTTAGAATTCATTTAGGAATTAGAAATCGTCTGCCGAGCCAGAGCCTGTTCACGTCACGTCTGCCGAGCCAGAGCCTGTTCACGTCACGTCTGCCGAGCCAGAGCTTGTTCACGTCACGTCTGCCGAGCCAGAGCCTGTTCACGTCACGTCTGCTGAGACTTTTCACGTCATTTCTGTTCTGGAGTCGTTGTCTGTTCCAGCCCATAACCTCATAGCTGTCCCCAAGAAAATTTTGGGGGGGGGCAGTAGGGTCCTTGATAGGACCATGGAGGCCGCGCCGCCATGGTCACCTGAACTGTCTGGTCCACCCTGGCCACCTGAACTGTCTGGTCCACCTTGGCCACCTGAACTGTCTGGTCCACCCTGGCCACCTGAACTGTCTGGTCCACCTTGGCCACCTGAACTGTCTGGTCCACCCTGGCTTCCTGCACTGCCGGATCCGCCCTGGCTTCCTGCACTGCCGGATCCGCCCTGGCTTCCTGCACTGCCGGATCCGCCCTGGCTTCCTGTACTGCCGGATCCGCCCTGGCTTCCTGCACTGCTGGATCCGCCCTGGCTTCCTGCACTGCCGGATCCGCCCTGGCTTCCTGCACTGCCGGATCCGCCCACGCCTTGCCACGGTCCAGGTCCGCCCACGCCTTGCCACGGCCCAGGTCCGTCCACGCCTTGCCACGGCCCAGGTCCGCCCACGCCTTGCCACGGCCCAGGTCCGCCCACGCCTTGCCACGGCCCAGGTCCGCCCACGCCTTGCCACGGCCCAGGTCCGCCCACGCCATGCCACGGCCCAGGTCCGCCCACGCCATGCCACGGCCCAGGTCCGCCCACGCCATGCTGTTGTGCCAAGTTCATGTTCAAGCTTTGGTTTTTGTTTTCATGCCACGCCATGTTTTTGTTTCATGTTTTGTTTTAGTTATAATAAAACTGCACATGGGTTCTCATCTCTCAACTTGCCTCCAGTGGATCCCTTATTACAGTATGTAACCCTGGTTCCCTGAAGAGATGCTGTGTCGCCCGGCCATACTCCCAGCATGCCTGTGAGCGACTTGCTTCAGCCTACCAGAAACTAGCACTTCATGATGCAATCACTCAGGGGCGTTCCCACAGTGTCACATACAGGCACTTGTTTCATAAACACTTAACCTTATAAAAAAAAAAACGTTTTTTAAAAAAAAAATCCTTCCTTTTCCCTCAATCCTCCCTTGTCTGGCTTATGCTACTCTGAGCAATGCCTGCACTTGTTATTTTTGAGCACTTCTTGTTTTGTTTTTGCCTCTTCACAATGACTCGCTTAATTTATTCCTAATTTGTAAGTCGTTTTGGATAAAAGCGTCTGCTAAATGATTAAATGTAAATGTGTCTGGATGCATCTCGTTCCCTCTTCAGGGAACCAGGGTTACATAAGTAACCTGATAAGTTTATCTCAGTATATCTCGGTGGCATCCGAGCTGAGATGTTTGGACTTTGGCGCCCTCTTGTTAAACTACCAGTGCATTATAGGGTTTTATACCATGGTCTGTCTGAATACTCGAATCTGGTTACCTGGAAGGTGTGCAATAAAACCGGTTAATGCGCAGGTAGTTCCAAGTCAGTTTTAAATGTTTATTATTAGCATTCTCATTAGCATTCCTATCCCAGCGGCAGTTTCTTGGATGGCACACATGAACCCCTGGAAGTTCTGAGTGAATAACAACTTAAATGTCCACTGAAATATCTTACACTTTTAATAGAGTGATGCTGCTTAATGCTTTTCCACTGCAGACAGTGAGGGAAGCTGCCGAGACGTGCAGGAAACTAAACATCCCTTTCCCTGAGACCAACATAACCAGTGAACTATCAGAGAAACCGAAGGACTTCTATGTGTTCAAAGGCCAAAACACTCCAACAGTGATACACATCCCTCTCTTTAATGTGGTCAACTGTGGAGGCAAGTTATGATCTTACAATGTCCTGAATAAAACTGAAATATCAACTGTGTTCTGATTTAAGTGTGTCAATGTTTCTTCAGATAAAATTGAGGAATGGAGGAACAAATATGCCACTTTTCGAGGTCCTTACAGCGCTGAGATGGAAAAAACATCACAAACAACAGAGTGAAACTTCTGGATCAGATCTGTGCGGTCACTAAAGCTAAATTGATCCAGGCAATGGCACGACAAAATCCAACACTGTGACTAAACTTAATACACACCCAATAAAGACTAAACTGAGTCAATTTACAATAAATAGTGTTTCATTTCTTTTTCTGTCTTAATCATCACTTATCAGCATTATTAGTTTTTTTCTGCAAAATATGATTTGTGTGTCATCAGAGGTTAGTTATGTTTGCGCTTCACAATTTCTGTATGTTTTGATATGTTCCTTCATATTTGAATTTCATTAAGCCATAAATAGCAGATCATTAATAATCAAATCAACAATATCTCAGATTGGATTAGAACCATGTTTGCCGATTACTTTGCTTCTGTTCCAATTAAATAAACTCTTCTCTAAAAATACTGTTTTTTTCCTGGTCATTTAATATCAAACAGCAAACAACACCTTGCTTATCACCTTGAACAAAACGTACATAACTCGTATTAGCTGCATAAATCTAATATGTCAAATTACCTCAAATCCATTCCTTTGCACATAGATCAGTATTTTTGCAGTGATGTGGCTGTTATTTTGTGATTTTCAATAGCGCCTTTAACCCTGCAGAAAAGACATTGTGTAATAACCACATGTGCAGAAAACAGATCATGCAAATCAGATAAACCTGTTATAATCACACAGATGGTGTTATAGTGTAACATGTTTCAACATCTAACTTTCATATTCCCATATTTATCTGATACATATTAAAGTCCATAAACTGTTTAAATTAATGTATAAGTAGCCTACTAAAAGTGCTCAGAAGAGCAGCAAAAGTTATCATTTCTGCAGCGGTCCAAAATTCAACGATGCGGCTGTTTCCACAATCACACAGAATTTTTTTTTAAATCACACACACTACCATGAATTCACTGTAAAGGAAAGAAGAAAAAAACATTGAATGTTTGAATATTATTGCCATTAAATAAAAAAATAAATGACCTCAGTCTTAGAAAAAGGGTTCACGGGGTTCTATTTAGAACTCTCTCTGGTTCTTGACTCAGTTTTAAAGACTCTTTATGCCAAAAAGGTTCTATATAAGGATGAATGTCTCAAATGATTGCATAATACTTTCATGTTTAACAGTTTTTTTGTTTTTTTTCAAGTGACAAAGTTTGTTTGTGAGCTGCATAAAATGTAACAAAAAAAAATATATATTTTTTTTAAATAAAATATTATTAATTAAAACTAAATTAATAAAATGATCCCATGATGGAACCCCTAAAATATACAGTGCCTGACGGAAACTTTAAAATTCTTTATATATATATATATATATATATATATATATATATATATATATATATATATATATATATATACTTTTACTGTATTTGTTTTTAATATTATTTTGATGCATTTTTTTCTTTGTAGTTTTTTTATATATTTTTTGTAATATTTTTTTAATTTGTTAATTATATTACATTTTTTATTTGATTTTAGTTTATTGAACATTGGCAAAATACTATGAACTGTTGACTAATAAGCGATAGCACCTTTTATAAAATGCACAAGAAAATGCAATGCACTTCTACAAGATTTGTAATGCCACATTTCTTATTCACGTTTACGCTCTCTGCAATGATGCAACAGGCCAATTGTTTGTTAATGCCATTATTTATTTGTAAAATAAAAATAGAACTGGAAAGATTTATTGTTATAATTGTTTTACCTGTTTTGTGATCAGTTTTAATGTGACCTTCATTTAACAACAAGACAAATTCTGAAATATGTTAGTTTAAATCAATATTAAACTAAAGTGGCTTTAGTATAAATCTTTAAAAAAAACACAATCCTGGATGAAATGTGACTTAACCTGTGCAACAGTTTACCACTGCAAATGTGCATGAAGCCATAGAGAAAAGACCTTGAACACGCTGAACAACACAAACTCTTCAGCTTTAACTCTCAGCTTTAACTCTTTTGCTCTCTCTATACGATTGTGTAAGTTCATGTTCATCACCTCCACCTCTCACGATGATATCTATTCCTATAAAAGAGCCTCTTCTGTCTGATCTGAGAGTCGACGGCTGCTGTGCTGATATTGGTGAAGCCTCACGATATTACAAGACTATCAAGAACAGTTAGTATACTGTATGTTCTAAAGCTTTTACAACAGGGCAATTAATAGGCTTAAAGTTATTATATTTATAAGTGACAACAATATATGAATGAATCCAATCTTTGGATTTAAACTTGATGATGTGCGTGTAAAGTTATAGTCCTTATATAGCAACTTATGTTTAAAAACAGTAGCTTTAGAATTAACATTTGACTTCATTGAAGGTCAGTTTTGATGAATGAAATAAACAATGCTTTGATATTATAATATTATTGTTATTTTTAGGTTTTCCCCTATCTTTCAAAGATTTTAACTTTAATGTTGACTCTATTGTTTTATAGATGGGCGCAGTTGAATCCCGGCGAAGGTACGTAATCCTGCTCTGGATAATTCTGAGAATATCTGATCAAAAACTCTTACAAATAAAGGATTTTATTGGCATAGATGGTTCCACATTTACAACACACAAAATGTTCACAAAAAGTAGAAACACTTTTTTCAGATAATTTATTTAAACGTTTTCCACATTTTTTTTCACGTTTTCACACTTTTTATTTAAAGAACTGATCTGAACTGAACTGATCTGATTCTGGGGAACTTAAGATTGTTCTTCTATTGCATCACTGAAAAAACAAAAAAGTTTGAAAACTTGAAAATGTGAAGTGAACCACAAAATATTAAAATATAAAAAGTTTTGAAAAAGCTGTATATGATGTTAAATTCAGTCCATCTCTGCAGTGGTTCGGTGAGAATCAAACACTCTCTGAATAAGAACGAGGAGAAGTTTGTAGTCAGAAGGAGAAAGGATGTTCAGCAAAGCCTGAAGAAACTTAAGATTCCCTGCAGTGAGGTACTTCATTTATCTGTCTGGATATTAACAAACTACAGTTGTAGCGGGTGAACATCAATTGCTTGCTAAATTAAACTGTGTGCATTTCAGAACAAAGTGCCAAACATTGCATTACTGGGATCTGGAGGAGGAGCAAGAGCCATGGTGGGTTTGCTGGGATCCCTGGATCAACTCCAGAAAACAGGTCTTCTGGACTGTGTGCTTTATCTGAGCGGAGTCTCTGGATCCACCTGGTACAACACACACACACACACACACACACACACACACACACACACACACACACACACACACACACACACTGGTTGAATGTCATAAATGAGAGCATATGTTGTTCTTCTGAAGGTGCATGGCCTCCTTATATCAGGAGCCAGACTGGTCCACCAAACTAGAGACTGTGAAAGACAAGATCATCCAGAGACTCAGCTGGGGTCCTGCAGTCAACTGGGGAGATGCTTATGCCAAACTGTCAAAATATTGCTTTGACAAAGACGTATTCAGCTTGACTGACTTCTGGGCAACGATGATCGTCACGATATTTGTGAAAGAGGTCTGTAAATAGTATATTTGCTATTTATATCACCGCAGGTGGGGGGTCTTGTTGTCCTTTATAAATATCTAAACATTCTTAAAAGAAGAAATAGTATTTACTTAAGAAGCAAAATCATACAAGATAGGTCTTGTTTTTCTAAAAAAGTATATAAAAAATTATATGGAAGCCCATTTTTGTCTCGTAAGTCATTATTATGAGCCCTGGTTTGAGTTCACTCCATATGAAGCCGGTTATTCCCTCACTGGAGCGTTTGTGGAAACATCCAACTTTGGCAGCAAGTTTGAAAATGGCCGTAAGATCAAGAACCAGCCTGAGATTGACATGCTGTACCTGCAAGGTAACAAACTCTGTTACAGGAGAGTTTAATAACCTTTGAAATTAAGTTACGGTAGAAGAACAGAACATTAAAAGGGTTCTGTTCTGATTTTATGAGTTAAACAGCTCGTAAATATTCTTTATTACCTGAAAAAATTGAAATAACCCATTAAACGTGAAAGTATTATGCAATCATTTAAGACGTTTCTCCTTATGTAGAACCTTTGGGCATAAAGGTAAAATGTAGTCTAGAACCCTAGAATTTTTAGAGTGTAACTATTCTGTTACATATTTTATTTCAAAATAAATACAATTTTGTTATTTATCTTAATCTTCCTGATTGTGTAATGATTCTAGTCTGTGTTCCCGTCTTGTTCCATGTTTAGCGGTTCCCCATTATGTTTAATGTTGATTAGTCTCGCCAGGTGTTTCCTATTAGCACATATCGGGATAATAGGGAATGAAATAGCTGATAAATTAGCAAAAGAGGCATTAAAGAAAAATGTGGTGGAAGTTAGGGCGCTTTCACACTGGCAGTTTAGTGCGGACTGGGGCACGGTTCGCATGAAAAATCGCTAATATGAACGCTGTCATCGGACCCGGGTGCGCACTAGAGTACCGAACCCGGGACTACCTGGAGGAGGTGGTCTGAGCTCGGTTGCTCCCGAACCGTGGTGCGGTTCGCGTTAATGTGCAAGCAACACGGACTCGGGTGCGTGCTTGTTCAGGAAGTATAGTATCCCGCGCATGCGTATCACTGTCGCATCAGTGAAAAATCTTCTGCGAGCAGCAGAAACTCGGCGTCCCCTGGATATGTGCTGAATTACACCATGTAATGAACATAAACGTAGTTGTCGCTCACTATGTTGTGCATAATAGCACCAAAAAAACAGACAAATTACAGCTATGCTCAGTCGAGTTGTATTCTCCATGCGTTTTCCGTGTGCGTTTGCGATGATGTAAGATCACTGCAAACGCACCTGGGTTCGATACAACTAATTGAGTGTGAAACCAGACCAACGCTGCGGGGGGCGCCGGGAACTAGCGCACTCGGGTTCGGACCGCAGCAAACGAACCCAGTGGAAAAACGCCCTTAAAGTCCCTTTGGGTAGAAGTGAAATAAAATCTGTGATTAATAGGAAATTAATACAAAAATGCCAACAAAGATGGGAAAATGGCAGAACAGGTAGGTGGTTTTATAGTATTGAGAAATCAGTAGGGAAAAAAGTACAGTTTTTTGGAAGATATAGAAAAGAAGAAGTAATGATATCTAGATTAAGAATGGGACATACAGGATTAAACTCAACATTAGCATTAATGGGGAAGCGTGAAAGTGGGATGTGTAACGAATGTAATATTTTAGAAACAGTTGAGCATGTGCTTTTTAATTGTGGTAAATATGATGGTCAGCGTGACAGTCTTTTTAATAGTTTTAAAAATAGGCCAGTGAGCGTTGTGGATCTTCTGGGGAAGGGTTTAAGTGACAATCAGATATATAGGGCTGTTTTAACCTTTTTGGAGGTTACAGGTCTATGTTACAGGATATAGAAATACAGGGTCTGAGGGTGAGATGTAGGCACTTGGTGTTTTATGCCCCCAACAGCGCCTTCCAGGCAGCGAGGGGATGGGTAGGTTTAAGGTTGAGGGTAGGGTTAGCTGCCTCTAAGGAGCCATTGGGGGCCTAAAACACCATCGAGCGTGAGATGTATGGTGCCTCTGCCTGCCTTAAAGGTTGAGGAGCCCAGTGTGGAAGTTGGAGGAGCTGAACACGCAGCGTCAGCTGAAGCCTGGGCTCTGATCCTTTGGGGTGGGTGGGGTATCCACCCCCCCCCCTTCATTTTTTTTTTTTAGGAAGGAAAGGAAAAGGAAGAGGAAAGGGGAAAGAAAGAAAAGAAAAGAAAAGAAAAGAAAACAATACAGATTCATCACCCAGGTGGATAAAATATTCAGTAGGTGGCAGTAATGCTCCTATGGAGTGAACGGCCAGACAACTAAAAGAAGAAGAAGGTGTTTCCTATTAGCCACGCCCTCTTGCTATCTTGTTTAGCTTGTCTGCCTCTGTATTTAAGCCCTGTGTCTAGCGTCAGCCTTTGTCAGTTCTTAACGTTCCGTTCCCGAGTCTTTGTTTGTGTAGTTTTGAGCTTATTTAAATAAAGAATGCTGCAGGTGGATCCTGCTTCCACCCACTGTGACAGATTGTTGATGCGTTTTCTGCAGCTCTGTGTGGCAGTGCTCTTGCTGATATCAGTGGTGGGCAGATCGAGGCTTCGTGAAGCAATGAAACAGTTGAACCAAATGGGCCATATTGTTTCGAGGCTTCGAATCAATCCGACACCCGTCTCAACGGTGACACCTAGTGGTCACTTGCAGGTGTTGATCTGAAACAGCCTTGACGAGCCATTAAAAAAAATTGTTGTTTTTTTATTATTGTATTTTTCTAATATGTGAAGCTTGTAACCTATAGGCTCCTCACTGTGCATAATGTTATTTTGGTCCTGCAAAATGAATATTAATAAAAGAAATCAAGCCACAATGTCTCACTTTTTTAGAGATTTTTATTTAAAAATATTAATTTCTCTGCTGTGGAAGGACTTAGCCTACTTCTTTTTTTACAGATAATTTCTCCAGCCTTTGAAAAAATCCTCTCACAAGGGACTCTTGTTGCTGACGTGCAAATATATATTTTTAGCTAGGACATACAAATGAGGAAAGATTACTGCTCTCTCTTTCCAGTAAGTTAGTGGATCATGAGTTCTGGGCAAATACGCAAATTTCAAATTCTCCTCAAATGGCGCATCATGGATGATGTATTGTTGCAGTAGGCTAGCTGCCGATCACAATACACACATCTCACTTTATTTGGGGTTTCTAAACGGAAATGCTCCCACACCACAGATGTACTCTTCTGTGGAGCCTCCATTTTATCTATCTATCCAAATCTATCTATCTATATGAATCTATCTATGTATCTAGATATGTATCTATAATCTATCTATGTCTCTAAATATGTATCTAGATATGTACCTAGATATGTATCTAGATATAATCTATGTATCTATATATGTATCTATCTATAATCTATCTATGCATTTATATATAATCTATCTATATATGTATCTATCTATTATTCTAGCTGTCTATATATATTTATATCTATGTATCTATTAATTTGTCACTATATGTATACTCTGTCTGTCTCTAGCCTATCAGTCAATGTGTTGTGTAAATTTAAATGTAAGCCTAAATAGCCTATATAACTAATCAAATCACACTATGTCACTATATCACCAAAAATCCGCTATCTCAAAATCAAACTCCTCTCACAAAAACCCACGAGGTCAATATGCGTTGATTTCACTTTTATACAGATGTGCGATTGTGTGGTCTGTTCCCGACCGTGTCAATCAAACGCTGATTCGGCGGACCACACCTGATGAAACACTTAGTGAAACACTTCGAGGCTTTGTTTGGCCATAGTCACGTGACATTGGTGTTTTGAATCACGCTTCGGATCAGTGTTTCGAAACATCTGCGCTTCGGGATCTCACAAAGCTTCAGAACGACTGTTTCGCGTCAGCCATCCCTAGCTGATATGCAAAAGAACCTTGAAGTCATTGGAATCTTCATCTGGAAAGCAATAAAAGGTGCGATTGCATTTGTTCTGAATACTCAGCCTAAAGCTGACAGTCATTTCATTACCATAAGTCTGATTCCATTTTATTTTCTCCTCCAGATTTAATTCGTTATTTATTGTTTGGGATTGAAACAGTGTTGTTTGAAGGAATGGAGAAAGGTAAAGCATTTCTTATTGCTTTTGTGAGTCAGAGCATCTTAAATGGGTTTTGGGTTTCTTCAGTGGGTCAGGCTGATGCGAGGCTCTGAAAATAATCAATCTAATGGGGGAAGAGATTTATCAAATCATTGCATTGCAAACATTTAACAGTGTGGTTTGTTCAATGTGTGTTTTCTTCAACAGATCCACACCCCACACCTGAAGATGAATGTCTCCAGGTGCTCATGGATGTCGCGGACATGAATATCATGGTTTTGAATGGCATCGATCCGTCTGATCTCGATGAATCCATCAGAACAAAGCTGGACGGTAAGATTTCATATGGGCTGCGTTTACACCTGGTCTTTCCACAATCGGATAGCTATCCCATCACAGAAAATGTATGAAGTGGTCAGATGTAAACCGCCCCATTAAGTAGCCTCTGTATGTGGAAAAATGATCAGATTTCTGTTTCCTACATAATATTTAAATTAGGTCTGTGGCACAACACCAGATGCAGATTAAGAGTAGCCTAACGATGATACAAATCAAACAATGTCCCAATTGCTTTCCCTCAATCTCCAGTCTTAGAACAAATTAAGTTTTTTGAGCGAAGGAATACTTCCAGAGTTGATCATAAAAAAATAAAAAAATAACTGGGTTGATCATGTTAAACAAGTCACATCATCGATCTCATCTGAGTTTAAGGTAATAGCGTGCAATGACTATATTGACAGAAATGGGAGATTGAAAAACATTCAACATTTAAAACATTAAAAAATTCTGATTTTTCCTCTGGCAAAGCAGTGTGCAGCTCTTCATTAAGGGCGTTTTTCCACTGGGTTCGTTTGCTGCGGTCCGAACCTGAGTGCGCTCGTTCCCGGCGCCCCCCGCAGCGTTGGTCTGGTTTCACACTCAATTAGTTGTATCGAACCCAGGTGCGTTTGCAGTGATCTTACATCATCGCAAACGCACACGGAAAACGCATGGAGAATACAACTCGACTGAGCATAGCTGTAATTTGTCTGTTTTTTTGGTGCTATTATGCACAACATAGTGAGAGACAACTACGTTTATGTTCATTACATGGTGTAATTCAGCACATATCCAGGGGACGCCGTGTTTCTGCTGCTCGCAGAAGATTTTTTTTTATGTATGGTTATTGTATGGTTTGTTCTTCCCAAATTTGAATGAGGCACCTCACCTCTTCAGTGTCCCACAACGTTCCCCTGCCACTCATGGTTGTCGTGTGTGAGGAAACAATGATATCGACAGTGATACGCATGCGCGGGATACTATACTTCCTGAACAAGCACGCACCCGAGTCCGTGTTGCTTGCACATTAACGCGAACCGCACCACGGTTCGGGAGCAACCGAGCTCAGACCACCTCCTCCAGGTAGTCCCGGGTTCGGTACTCTAGTGCGCACCCGGGTCCGATGACAGCGTTCACATTAGCGATTTTTCATGCGAACCGTGCCCCAGTCCGCACTAAACTGCCAGTGTGAAAGCGCCCTAAGATATCATGACAGGGGCTTCCGGTGATGTCAGAGATGGCAAACGCTTGAAAGTGAAGCTCCGTCGGATTTTTGTAATAAATCTCGATTTATATTACAAATTCAGTTATATTCAGAGTTTTTCGGAATGAGAACAGCAACGAGACACAAGAATACCTCCAAAAATGAAAACTCAAGAGAGAGAGACGACAAGAAACGATCACCTAGCCCTGCTAGGCCTGCTAAATCTAGCCCGCGTGTAACCCCCGTCAGCCGATTAGGGGTTAACTTATAGAAAAAAACAATGGCTCACTAGAATTTACTTAGATTACTTTCAGGATCGCATTAGACCAGATTAATACTCATCAGAAGATTCAAGAACTTGTAAGAGGCAAGAGCACACACACACAAGTATATGATTTAAATGTACTTATTTATATAAAAGTGAGATTTGGGTTTTTCAGATTTTATGTATGTCAATAACACTGCATAGAAATTAACAAAACAAGCAAAATAAATGTAAATCAAAAATGCATAAATAAACTTAAAATCGGACTTTTAACCAAATAAGGTAACTGAATTAATTTTAAATGGAACTTCACAGATTCCTTCCCTCAAAATAAATAAAATTTTGTTCTCGACTCAAATGTTCAAATTCTAGATTTCTTCCTTTACTTATGACCTTATGTCAATATTAGCTCAATTTTAACACTTGAATTAACTCAAATCAATTCTAACAACACATTTGGAAAAAAATAACCCAAATACCAGTGTATGTGAAATCACATATACAAGTTTACACCATAAACATTCATATGTAAAATTGCATGAACAAAAATCCGTTCAGTAACTTTTTAGAATGCACAGTTCGATAATGTCAGTCCAGATGATAACAAATTATATTCTTTTTTCCCTCAGTTCCTTATAAAGAATGGTCCTGTGCTCAAAAATAATGAAATGTTGTAAATACTCCAAACCTTCAAGAACCAAATGAAATGTTTCGTTGGAATCAATGCAGATGTGTCCAGGAAGGCAAAAGGTGTCTTTGGTCGTCTCAAGGGTGGCCCGCCATCTTCACACAGTGCACATTTGAAGTGTTCATAAAGCAGTCCTCGAACAGAAGAATCCAGAATCTAAATTCTAAGATAACAAAACTGGCCTGCGCACACACACAGGACAATATTCTTAATCAATCCACACTTACATACATTTTTTACAGCTCTGTACATATTTTTATAACAGTGTATACATTTACTCCATACAAAACTGAACATTTTTTCCTCTCAAAAATACACCAATACACCACTGAATCACCATATTTCAATATGTATAATAAAATAAACATTTTAACTCACCGATTCCTTTGTGTATTAATGATATTTCCTATTTTCTTTCAGGTTTCCACCGGTAGGGATGGCTGACGCGAAACAGTCGTTCCGAAGCTTTGCGAGATCCCGAAGCGCAGATGTTTCGAAACACTGATCCGAAGCGTGATTCAAAACACCCATGTCACGTGACTATGGCCAAACGAAGCCTCGAAGTGTTTCACTAAGTGTTTCATCAGGTGTGGTCCGCCGAATCAGCGTTTGATTGACACGGTCGGGAATAGCCTAGACCACACAATCGCACATATGTATAAAAGTGAAATCAACGCATATTGACCTCGTGGGTTTTTGTGAGAGGAGTTTAATTTTGAGATAGCGGATTTTTGGTGATATAATGACATAGTGCGATTTGATTAGTTATAGGCTATTTAGGCTTACTTTTAAATTTACACAACACATTGACTGATAGGCTAGAGACAGACAGAGTATAGTGACACATTAATAGATACATAGATATACATATAGACAGCTAGATTAATAGATAGATACATATATAGATTATAGATACATATATAAATACATAGATAGATTATAGATAGATACATATATACATAGATAGATTATATCTAGATACATATCTAGGTACATATCTAGACACATAGATAGATTCATATATATAGATACATAGATAGATTTGGATAGATAGATAAAATGGAGGCTCCCCAGAAGAGATGCCGTACATCTGTGGTGTGGGAGCAT
Source organism: Leuciscus idus (assembly GCA_021554675.1). Classification (NCBI taxonomy): domain Eukaryota; kingdom Metazoa; phylum Chordata; class Actinopteri; order Cypriniformes; family Leuciscidae; genus Leuciscus; species Leuciscus idus. Next base: position 49,716,695 of record CM038624.1, on the reverse strand, counting down.
TTCCGTTTAGAAATCCCAAATAAAGTGAGATGTGTGTATTGTGATCAGCAGCTAGCCTTCTGCAACAATACATCATCCATGATGCGCCATTTGAGGAGAATTTGCGTATTTGCCCAGAACTCATGATCCACTAACTTACTGGAAAGAGAGAGCAGTAATCTTTCCTCATTTGTATGTCCTAGCTAAAAAATATATTTGCATGCCAGCAACAAGTGTCTCTTGTGAGAGGATTTTTTCAAAGGCTGGAGAAATTATCTGTAAAAAAAGAAGTAGGCTAAGTCCTTCCACAGCAGAGAAATTCATATTTTTTTAATAAAAATCTCAAAAAAAGTGAGATATTGTGGCTTGATTTCTTTTAGTAATATTCATTTTTTCAATATTCACAGGACCAAAATAACATTATGCACAGTGAGGAGCCTATAGGTTACAAGCTTCACATATTAGAAAAATACAATAATAAAAAAACTTTTTTTTTTTTAATGGCTCGTCAAGGTTGTTTCAGATCAACACCTGCAAGTGACCACTAGGTGTCACCGTTGAGACGGGTGTCGGTTTGATTCGAAGCCTCGAAACAATATGGCCCATTTGGTTCAACTGTTTCATTGCTTCACGAAGCCTCGATCTGCCCACCACTATCCACCGGATGACGCAACGATCGCCTAATGTTTCAGCACAACAACAGTCGCGTGGATCAACAGGATAAAGGTAAGGTTCTTTCAAAACTTCTTCAATTCGTTCCACAACAAAACATTTACAAATGACTTTTAATAAGTCAACATTTCGCGCAGCTTCTAGCTCACGTTTCTCTTCTTGTGTTCTCTCGAACTTTCTTTCTACGCAGCTTCCCAGAGGGGCGGAGTCAGCTTGACCTAATTACAGTCGATTGGCTGCTCACCTGCGCAGCACAGACAAAGAGCTCAAAAAATAAAATAATATTTTATTGCAACTATTTATATTGCCTAATATTATAAATAAACCTTATCTAATGTGAAATAATTTGTATTTAAGCTTTTTATCTTATTTAGTATTTGCTTCACATTTCATGGTTGTTTAGTCTAACTGTATTCATAACTGACTCAGACTACGAATGTTTTTGAGCCTGGGTTACACCCTCCCCCCTTAGAATCATGCAAATCCCTTTGCATATTGCTGGTGTCCGCACTCTTCTGTGATGTAGAACAACTCAAATGGGAATAATCTTGCAGGGACTCTGAGAAGGCATCATTCAGGCCTTGGAGAAGGGACTGAACTATGGTTATCAAGGGATTTCCCAATTTAGGGTAGGTCAAGGTTTTTGGTTTCTCTTTTACTCGAACAGACCTCCTCAACTCATTCTGTGTGTGTGCTTCATGTTCGAAGGTTTCTGTGTCGGTTTCAATATTTCCTGCATCATTTAACTCTTTTCCAGCGGAACTGGACTCTGGCATAGAAGGTTCTCCATCAAAGCATGGATTTACTGGGGTTGTTGAATGGGTTAAGTCAACAGATTCTCTTCCAGGTTGGACTCCAGGATTCTCAGGTAAGTTTTCCTCAAGGTTTACAGGTAGGTCTTCAGTAACCTGACATTCAGGCGTTTCACTCACTGAGCCTGTTTCCAAGGATTGGGTAATGTCTTTCTTTCCAAGTTCTGTTGCTCCAGAAGTATGGACTGTATAAGACTCGCTTACAACCTCAAATTGGGGTCTTGAATAGTAAACTTCCTCTTCTGAATCAGGAGTATCTTCTTCAGGGTTTTCACAGACCGCTTTACTGCGAGTTTTGCGCTTGGGAACTGAACTTTGTGACTCGAGTTCACTCACATCAGAGGAAAGGGTTACACAAGGAAGCAACAAGTCGCGATGCAACGTTCAAATGGGCCCTGTTTGAGACTCAGGACACACTTTGTACACCGGTAAATCCCCACATTGGTCTACCACCACATATACCGTTTCCTCCCATTTGTCAGCAAGTTTATTCTTTCCTCTCAATCTGACGCTTCTCACAAGAACTCTGTCACCTTTGTTCAACTCTGATGCTGTCATGTGTTTGTCATAACGAGTTTTATTTTTGTCAGCCATCTTTTTGGAATTTTCAGCTGCAATCCGAAAACTCTCCTCAAGGCTTGACTTCAGGCTCTTTACATACTGAGAATGTGTCACATCTGCCTTTTCTCTGAGGGGTAATCCAAATGCTAAGTCTACTGGAAGCCTGGGTTGTCGCCCGAACATCAACTCATAAGGGCTAAAGCCGGTGGTTTCATTTCTGGTGCAGTTGTAAGCGTGTGCAAGTGGCTTTACATACTCCTTCCAGTAGCTTTTCTTCTTGGTTTCCAGGGTTCCAAGCATATTTAGCAGAGTTCTGTTAAATCTTTCAACAGGGTTCCCCCTCGGATGGTATGGGGTAGTTCTGACCTTCCGCACCCCAGCAATATCACACAATTCTTTGATTAGGTGTGATTCAAAATCAGGGCCTTGATCGCTGTGAAGGCGTTCGGGATAACCATAATGACATATGAACTGCTCCCACAGACACTTCGCAACAGTCTTAGCTTTCTGATTCGGGGTAGGAATTGCAAGGGCGTATTTAGTAAAGTGATCCGTTATTACCAACACGTCCTTTGTATTACTGTGGTCAGGCTCAAGGGTAAGAAAGTCCATGCATACCAATTGTAAGGGACGATTGGTTGAAATGTTCACGAGCGGTGCTGCCTTTTCAGGTAGGACTTTTCTCCGTATACATCGACCACATGTTCTGATCTTATGCTCTATATCCGAAGCCATTTTGGGCCAATAGAATCGACTCCGTACCAAATCCAAAGTATGGTCGATTCCCATATGACCGAGGTCGTCGTGCAGATGATTAAGGACGTCAGAGTGGAATTCTTCAGGTAAAACCAACTGATACATGACTTTATCAGCCACACTCCTCCTTCGATAAAGGACTCCGTCATGGAACTCCAGCTGTTCCCTCTCCCTGAGAAGGTAAGGTAACCTAGGCAAAGCACTACGGACAGTTCCTGAAGGGGATTCTCCAGTCTGAATCTGGGTAATGACTTCTCTGATACAGGGATCGGCCAGTTGTGCCCTTTGGATTTCTGAAGGAGATAGATGGGGAAGAGTTGGTAGTCCTCCACATTGGTCCTCTTGCGAATACACATCAGGCACGGCAGCTGACTGCATTGTCAGAGAACTTATGAAGGCCACAGGTATGTCCTGTGAATACTCACACCATTGGGTAAGACGACTGTCGCATATGGCTCTTACTACCTCACTAGCGATCTCTTGCTCTCCAGCTTCTGCAGTGAGACGCTCAGCAAAGGTAAGTATTCGGTTCTGCTCATCGTGAGAAGTATCGTTTTCAAGGAGCTCTGAATGAGGTCGCCGAGACAACCCATCGGCATCAACATTTTGCTTCCCGCACGTGTACTGCAGTTTGAAATCGTAAGTAGAGAGTGCTGCTAACCACCTATACCCTCCCGCATCCAGCTTGGCAGTGGAAAGAACATAGGTTAGAGGATTGCTGTCTGTCACTACCGTGAAGGTGCTGCCATAAAGAAAATCGTGGAACTTCTCTGTGACCGCCCACTTCAACGCTAGGAATTCTAGTTTATGGGCAGGGTACTTGGATTCGCTGGATGAAAGTCCCCGACTTTTTTTTTTTTTTTTTTAAACCTTTATTTAACCAGGTTATCTCATTGAGATTTGAAACCTCTTTTCCGACTTGCATAAGCAATAACCCTCACTTGCCCATCCTGCTCTTGGTATAGAGCAGCTCCTAGTCCTGATGTGCTAGCATCTGTATGCAGGATATATGGTAACTTAGGATCAGCAAATGCTAATACAGGGGAAGTAGTGAGCTCCTCAATGATCTGTTCAAATGCCTTTTGACAAGCAGTAGTCCACCTACTTTCGAAGAAATCCTTTGGGTTTCGATAACGGCCATTGTTTGTTGACTTGATGCCCTGCCGAGTAGGGGGGTATCCTGAAGTTAACCCTCTGAGGTCGAGAAACGCGCCCCCGCGTTTTGCTGGATTTTTTTCACATAGCAGCAACATAAACTTAAATTACTCCGTCATTTATGGTTATACAGAAAAAAGAAATATAAAAAAATAATCTGTGATATTTCTACTTTTGTATGTGTCCACTTACAATCAAATCAAAACATTGTGCTTTTGTAAAATAAAGAAAATAAACAGGGTGTGCGTTCTGCCTCTCCGTCGCGGTGAACTTTTTTTTCTTGAGCACGTCTATAAACTGAAACAAAACTCAACGAATACTTCTCACACATTTATGAGCCATTTACCTTTATAAACATTTAAGTGTGTACTTTTAAATGATCGGATTCAAACTGAAAACAAATATTCTCTGTTTAAGTAATTTGTATAAAACCAACAGGATGTCCAGTATCTCAAACGCTTGCTAATTACTTTTTAATTCGACACGCCCACTCGCGCAAAAGAGATTCACATGCAAATCTCCACATGGAACGCGAACGCCCTCGTTACCTCAAACACAAAACACCAAAACACTTCACAAGTCTCTGCTTTTCGTCGAGTTTGGAAGACACGTCTGAGCTTACATTGGATTTAACTCAGAAGAAGAAGAACGCGATTTGAAGACAAGAAAGATGTAAGGTAAGAAATTCTTACTTATTAGTTTATGGTATTGTTGCATAAACTTCACATTGCAGTTGAACTGTTGCTAGATACTGTATATGGTGAATATTATACTATTTAGACCCGTGTTTCCTGATAAATACTGTTTGTGGATATCTGCTCAAACATAGATATGTATAACCATAATGTTTAATCAGGGCCGGCCCTGACCAATTTGCTGCCCTAGGTAAGATTTTACCTGGCGCCCCATGCATCACAGCCCATTTCACCCCGTCATTGTGTTCATGATTTAGCATATATATATATATATATATATATATATATATATATATATATATATATATATATATATATATAGGCCTATATACACACACACACACACACACATTACAGCCTAAACACAAATACCAAGAGCATTACATAGCATTCAAGTCAAGTCCCCATTATCTTTTATAGCACGATTTACAATAAAGATTTAATGTGAACTTTGCTATTTTGAATAAACCTGTAAATAAATATCATTACTATGCCATAAAATGTACAGGCCAAAAGTTTGGAAACATTACTATTTTTAATGTTTTTGAAAGAAATTTCTTCTGCTCATCAAGCCTGCATTTATTTGATCAAAAATACAGAAAAAAATGTAATATTGTGATATATTATTACAATTTAAAATAATTGGTTTTCAATTTATTATACTTTAAATTATCATTTATTTCTGTGATGCAAAGCTGAATTTTCAGCATCATTACTCCAGTCTTCAGTGTCACATGTGACATCCGGTCTATCACATGATCCTTTAGAAATCATTCTAATATGATGATTCATTATCAAAGTTGGAAACAGTTCTGCTGCTTAATATTTTTTCATAACCTGTGATACTTTTTTAGGATACTTTGATAAATAAATAGTAAAAACAATTTTTTTTAAATGTTTTAAAAATAGAAATCTTTTGTAACAACAATATACACTACTGGTCAGTAATTTGGGGTCAGTTGTTTTTTTTTTTTGTTTTTTTTTGTTTTTTTTTGAAATAAATCAATACTTTTATTCAGCAAGGATGTATTAAATTGATAAAAAGTGATCGTAAAGATGATTTATATAATTAGAAAATATTTTATTTTATTTTAAATAAATGCAGTTCTTTTTAACATTTTATTCATCAAATATATTGGGCAGCAGAACTGTTTCCAACACTCATAATAAATCAGAATATTAAAATGATTTCTAAAGGATCATGTGATAAACTGGATGTCACATGTGACACTGAAGACTGGAGTAATGATGCTGAAAATTCAGCTTTGCATCACAGAAATAAATGATAATTTAAAGTATAATAAATTGAAAACCAATTATTTTAAATTGTAATAATATATCACAATATTTATTATTTTTTCTGTATTTTTGATCAAATAAATGCAGGCTTGATGAGCAGAAGAAACTTTTTTCAAAAACATTAAAAATAGTAATGTTTCCAAACTTTTGGCCTGTACTGTATCCCCACAACTGCACAACTGTAGAGTAAAACATTAATAAAAAAGTGATAATAAAAAATGCGTCTTAAAACTGACATGATTGTTACAAAACCACACAGTCTGGGGACTCTGGAGAACTCAGAACAACTGCTAACATTAAGTTTAAGGTAAAAATAACTGCCATGAAATTATAGTATCTTACTCCTATGCCATAAATTGTTAATTCACTACATCACTTTACCTCTGTCTTTATCCCCTTTTATCCTCTTCTCTTCTTTTTGGCACTGTATCTATCGCAGACTATGCTCATTTATAATGTGTCATGTAAATTTGGCCTTCCGTCACAATCAGGAAACTTTCACCGCGTCTAGAACTGGCGCGAGCTGCCAGGCCCGTTTCTACGAGCTGTGTGTTAACAAAAGCAGTGCTGTCTACATTGGATGCGGAGTCGCGCACGCTACACAACAAATTACCAACAACTGATCGCGCGCGCGCTCTGTTTCTGACGCACTTCAAGCACTCGATGGGCGGGGGACGATTGGTGAGCTGGACTTTTTTCTTTTTTTTTTTTTTTTTTTGTAGTATTTCGAATTAATGGTTTTAAAATAGTATTATATATAAAAAAAAAAAAATTGTAAAAAAAAAAAAAAAAATTCACTTGTTCACTCATTCTGGCGCCCCTATGGATGAGTGGCGCCCCTAGCATTTGCCTATACCGCCTATGCCGCGGGCCGGCCCTGTGTTTAATATTTTGGAGCGCGATGGCGTTTGAATGTATCATATTTTGGAGCGCGCTGTGGGTTTGAGTATCATATTTTGGAGCGCGCTGTGGGTTTTAATGTATCATATTTTGGAGCGCGATTGCGTTTGAAAGGAAAAATGCACCAAACATTAGGCTTTATGTTTTTACTATTATCTAATTTCATATCATCATAACGAATGGAAACATTTGAAGTAACATATGATAATCAATATATTTTCTCTAGCGTAGTTGTTCTTGAAATCTTTTGGAAGATTTAATTTATTGTTATTATTATTTTATGCAGCACTGCGTAGCCTATGCCTACAAGGCACAACAAACCTGGTGTTCATTATATATTGTTGGAAACGTGTGTGTGTGTGTGTGTATTCTGTGAATTTTAAAAAGAAATTTTAACCAGAAAAATCTAAAATCTATTCCCAAAATCGTGCAGCCCTATAGTTTCTCTTGATATCATTGTTCACAGTTTTTTTCTTTTTTTTTTTTCTTTCAGGGACCAGATGCAACTGAGTCCTGCTGACTTCAACATTCACATGAGTCTCTGTACATGAACATGGTAAAGTGAAAATCAAACACCTTGGAAATTAAAGGTATGTACAATGTTTTTAGGAATGGCACAAAGGTCTCTGTCTTTGGATCATTGTTTTCAATGTGCTCTTTTGTCATTTGTATTTTTGGATTGTGTTGTGCTGTAAATAAATCCAAACAATCTAAAAGCCATTCTTTTTTAAATCTCCTCATTCTTTGTGCAAGGTTGCTCTGAATGACAGGGCCTGATCGCTCCTAATAGGGCAGTTAGGGGAGTGTCTTTGTCTTTCTCAGGTGTTAAAACCTTACATATTCATGAGATGATCACGCCTTTTCGCATATGGCTTTGTCACACAAAACACGTCTTAGAAATTTTAAATCAATATATTGTCTTATCTGAATGAGCAGTCAGGGTGATTTTCACATAGTTTTGGAGCAAATATTCTAGGCTATGTCATAAAATTTTCAAAAGTCTTGTGAAGAAATAATCAGTATGGGTTTCATGGCCTTATTTCAGTGAGAATGTTTTGTATTTTCACAAACCACGCATAAATGTAATTATCTCAAAACTACAAACTTTTACATACATGCTGCGGATATATTATTGTAGCAGAGTTTGTGCTGAATACAGTGTAATCAGACTTTAGCCATGAAAATGTCACTAGTAACAGAAAAAAACACAAATGTCAGAGCATGTCAGAACACCTCCATGGCCCAGAAAACAGCTCAGAGGGTTAATAGTTGAATTCAACTCAGGGCTAGCAGTGCGAACCCTCCGGTCAATGCTCCCATATGTCCAACAAGCACAAGATGATCCCGAAATCTCTTTCCATGTAACAGCCCTGTCAGATATTTATGTTCAGAAACTGGGAAAAACCACAACCCAAACTTACCTCAATGAGCTGGAAGCATTGGCAAGCCATAGTGGAGAAAGTTTTGAGGATGTTTTGAAGGGCATGTTAGTTCATATTCATGAGAGGGTTGTGCCAAAGCCGTATTCTGAACCCGCTCTTGCTTAAGCTGACGACACTTTACCTGCTCATTCGACTGCTCCGTCCCAAACTGATTTCACTCCTAAACAGTTTCAGGTGCCAACAAATGCTGCACGACATTGCACAGTTCCGCCAGCGTCTGCAGCCGCAGGTCCAGAATCCCCATCACTTACCGTCAGTGACTTAAACCCACCTGCAGTGCAAAAAGTTGTGGTAGAGCATCTTGTACGCACTAGTGACTTTGCGATATCTGGGAACTCACCATTAAGACTCCGTGCTTTCTCTGGGCGAACTCCCCATCCACCCAATGAAGTTGATTACAAAACTTGGCGTACCAGCGCTGAACTTCTCTTCCAAGACCCGACGGTCTCTGATTTCCACAGAGTACGCAGAATCTGTGAGAGTCTCTGTGAGAGATTTATTTACAACACAACACAATCCAAAAATACAAATGACAAAAGAGCACATTGAAAACAATGATCCAAAGACAGAGACCTTTGTGCCATTCCTAAAAACATTGTACATACCTTTCATTTCCAAGGTGTTTGATTTTCACTTTACCATGTTCATGTACAGAGACTCATGTGAATGTTGAAGTCAGCAGGACTCAGTTGCATCTGGTCCCTGAAAGAAAAAAAAAAAAGAAAAAACTGTGAACATACTGATATCAAGAGAAACTATAGGGCTGCACGATTTTGGGAATAGATTTTAGATTTTTCTGGTTAAAATTTCTTTTTAAAATTCACAGAATACACACACACACACACGTTTCCAACAATATATAATGAACACCAGGTTTGTTGTGCCTTGTAGGCATAGGCTACGCAGTGCTGCATAAAATAATAATAACAATAAATTAAATCTTCCAAAAGATTTCAAGAACAACTACGCTAGAGAAAAATATATTGATTATCATATGTTACTTCAAATGTTTCCATTCGTTATGATGATATGAAATTAGATAATAGTAAAAACATAAAGCCTAATGTTTGGTGCATTTTTCCTTTCAAACGCAATCGCGCTCCAAAATATGATACATTAAAACCCACAGCGCGCTCCAAAATATGATACTCAAACCCACAGCGCGCTCCAAAATATGATACATTCAAACGCCATCGCGCTCCAAAATATTAAACATTATGGTTATACATATCTATGTTTGAGCAGATATCGTACTCGGTTACTAACGTAACCTCGGTTCTCTCTAGAGAGGAAACGAGTACTGCGTAAATCTTACGCTAGGGGAAATCTCTTTTCCGCGAGATACTGAAGCCAAAAAATTATCCTTAATTTTGAAATAATGTAAAACGCGTTGCGGCAGCATGCAGACATAGGCGAGACAGCTCGCGCGCCTATTGGCTGCCCTGCGGCAACTGCAGCAGCCTATCGATAAGGCCCTATCGTGACGTCATCACCAATGGGGGCGCTTCGCGCCCCATACGTCACGTCCCGCCGAAACGGGCGTGGCCTGGGGCTATAAATATAGCATCGAAAGGCTAGCTTACCGGTTTTTCATCGCCGGAGCGAACCGGAGCGTGCGCAGGCACGGCAAGATACGCAGTACTCGTTTCCTCTCTAGAGAGAACCGAGGTTACGTTAGTAACCGAGTACGTTCTCTAACGAGAGGTACTTTCGTACTGCGTAAATCTTACGCTAGGGGAAACAGTGTAAAACGCCGTGCATGCTATGATCCAGCACCAAAGTCCCAAGGGCAGGTGCCCGGGCTCATGTAGTACATGATCATAAGTGACTCACAGAGAGCCCAGGAAGAGTGGCTAGAATAGCATCATTCCTGTAATGCAGCATCCTATAAGAACAGTTATAGTGATGGTATTTATTCAGTCAGGGCGACCCCGGCCTGGACTGATGAATATAGTGGGTCTTACACATTGCCCATAGAGCTGCGCGATCTAAACGAGTGTTGCTCGAGCTATTTCGGTATTCTGGGCCGGACGTACTCGGGGCAGACAGTACCGATTTTTAGACTGAAAGCAGCTTAGCTTGCAGAGCGGGAACCTCTAGGTTATAAAACCTTATAAATGTAGACGGGGAGGCCCAGCCTGCCGCCATACAGATATCTTGCAAGGCAATCCCACTAGACCAAGCCCACGACGAGGCCACGCCTCTCGTGGAGTGCGCTCTGACACCTAATGGGCACTGCAAGCCCTTAGAGGTGTAAGCCAGCGCTATAGCATCGACTATCCATCTAGATAGACTCTGTTTCGAAACGGCGAGTCCCTTAGAACGTCCGTAGAGTGAAACAAAGAGCTGCTCCGTCTGTCTGAAAACAGACGTGCGGGACACATAAGCCCTTAGCGCCCTGACTGGGCAAAGGAAGCTGGCGTCCTTCTCCTCGTTAGAGACCGGCAGGGCAGACAGGGAAATTACCTGGGCCCTGAACGGTGTGTTGAGGGATTTAGGGACGTACCCGTGCCTTGGTTTGAGTATGACTTTCGAGTCATTTGGCCCAAACTCCATACACGTCGCGCTCACTGAGAGCGCTTGTAAGTCCCCTATGCGCTTCACTGAAGCGAGAGCCAGAAGAAACACCGTTTTGAAAGACAAGTGTTTGATATCTACTGACTGGATAGGCTCAAATGGGGCACCCTTCATGGCCTCCAAGACCGTAGAAAGGTCCCATATGGGGACTGAGGGAGGTCTGGGAGGATTTAACCTCTTAGCTCCTCTAAGGAACCGAATGACCAGATCGTTCCTTCCTAGTGACTGACCAAGCGTTGGTTTGGAAAACGCTGCTATAGCCGCCACATAGACTTTGAGCGTGGATGGGGCTCTGCCTTCATCCAGTAGCTCTTGTAGGAAGGAGAGAACCTCCGTCACTCCACAGTCCAGGGGTGAAAAGCCGCGTGCTGTGCACCAGCTGGAGAACACTGACCATTTTGAGGAATAGAGTCGTCTCGTAGAGGGAGCTCTAGCCTGCATGATCGTGTTTAACACTCCCTCTGGGATATCAGAGGGTACCCGTTGATGGCCCACGCATGTAGGGACCAAAGCTCCGGGCGAGGATGCCAGATCGAGCCCCTGGCTTGAGAGAGGAGGTCCCTCCTCACTGGTATTGGCCATGGGGCAGTGCTCGTCAGCTGCATAAGAACTGGGAACCAAGCCTGGTTCTTCCAGAATGGAGCAACCAGTAACACTGAGCATCTGCTTTCCCTGATCCGCTCTAATACCTGAGGTAGGAGCGTGATGGGGGGAAAAGCATAGAGCGGGCAGCGGGGCCAGACGTGGGCCAGCGCATCCCTGCTCTTTGAGAAAAATTCCGGGCAGTGAGCGTTTTCTTGAGACGCAAACAGGTCTATCTTTGCTCTGCCGAATGTCTGCCACAGCAGTTGGACTGTCTGCGGATGCAGTGACCATTCTCCTGCTGGAACATTGTTCCTGGACAGTCTGTCTGGTCCCACATTCAGGTGGCCAGGCACATGCGCTGCTCTGAGCGAGCGCAAATTGTGCTGAGCCCATACCAGGAGGCGTTTCGCTAACCTGTACAGGTTTCGGGATGTGATGCCTCCGTGGCGATTTATGTAGGCTACCACTGACATGTTGTCCGAGCGGACCAAGACGTGGTGTCCTGCTATTTGGGGACGAAAGCGCCTCAGCGCGTTGTCGACTGCCATCATTTCCAGGCAGTTTATGTGCAGAAGCTTTTCCCGTTCTGACCACTGGCCGAAAAACGGTCTGCCCTCGAGCAGTGCTCCCCATCCCGAGGTGGAGGCGTCCGTGGACACCACCTTCACACTCGAGGAAGTCCCCAGGCTTACACCTGACTGGTACCAGTCGGTCGCTCTCCAGGGTATCAGTGCTGAGACGCATTTCTGATCGACCTTGAGGCGAAAGAGACCTGAAGTCCACGCTCGACGCGGTACTCGCGCTTGTAGCCAGAACTGCAGTGGGCGCATGCGAAGCAGACCCAGCTGGAGAACTGTGGATGCTGCTGCCATGAGACCGAGCATCCTTTGAAACTTCTTTAGCGGGACTATAGTGCCGCGGCGGAAGGTTTCTGTCATGCGCTGAATAGTCAATCTGCGCTGTAGCGATATTTGAGCTGTCATTGACAGCGAGTCCAGTTCTGTGCCCAGAAAAGATATTCTCTGACTGGGAGACAGTGAACTTTTCGCCCAGTTGACTTTGAGACCCAGATTCTCGAGATGTTCGAGTAAAATGGTTCTGTGTTCTATGAGCTCCGTATGTGACTGAGCTAGAACCAGCCAATCGTCCAAGTAGTTCAAAACTCGCATTCCCCGAAGTTTCAGGGGAGCGAGGGCTGCGTCCATGCACTTCGTGAATGTACGGGGTGCTAGGGACAGGCCAAACGGTAGGACTGTGTATTGATAAGCCTGGCCCTCGAAGGCGAATCTCAAAAATCGCCTGTGACGTGACGCTATTTGTATTTGGAAATACGCGTCTTTCAGATCTATTGACACAAACCAGTCCCCGTGGCGAATTTGCGCGAGGATTTTCTTGGTTGTGAGCATTCTGAACCGGCGTTTTGAAAGCGCTTCGTTCAGTTGTCTTAGATCTAGAATGGGTCTGAGACCCCCGTCTTTTTTCGGAACCAGAAAATATCTGCTGTATAGCCCCCCTTCGCTCTGAGCTTGAGATAAAGGCTCTATTGCCCCTTTGCTCAACAGTTTCGCAATTTCGGTACGAAGTACACTAGCTACTTCCTTTTCTACCGTGGTTTCGACTCGCACCGCACAACGGCGGGGACGTCGAGCGAACTGTAGCGAATAGCCTCTTTCTATAATGTTCAGCACCCATTCTGATACACCGGGAAGCTTTGCCCACGCATGTGCATGCATAGCTAAGGGTTGAATGAGATCGGAGCTCTGGTCGTGACATAGTGGCGACCGGGGAGCTTCGGTATGCTGTATTATAGACACCGCATTTGCAGCGCTCGAGGCGGGGAGTGTTTTGATCACAGCGGGCGGTTCGCCCGCGCTCGGCTCTCTCACGGCAGGTAGCTGAGAGACGGCGAGCGTGGGGGAAACCGAGGGATTCGTCATGTCTGTGAGTGAATGTGGGCGCAGGACAGCGGGCACATTTGCACTGAAAACACCATCGACCTGAGTCGGTTGTATGTGTGTTGGTTTTGTTTTTACAGAAACCGAGAGACATGCAGCGTGTAGTGTTTGTGGGCACTGGGACGTGGGCACGTTCACTACATTCTGTGCGCAATCGACATGAGTCGATTTTATGTGCGCGAGCCCTGTGGGGCGGGCTGTGTCTGTGTGTAGGAATGGGCACTGGGCAGTGGGCATTTTTACTACACTCATAACACCGTCGGCCGTGGCCGGAATACCAGAAAATACGCTCTTTACAGGATTTATCTGGGTCGCCGTGAAACGGCGTTTGTGTACAGGCAAGCGGGTAATGTAACCGACTTGTTTACTGTAGAGTACACTGGAACAGTCGCATGTAATGGAACTGGACGAGCGGGAAGTTTTGGTGGAAACCCGGCCGCAGCGGGGCTTGAACACCGTCGTTTTCTTAAGCTGGCTAGGAAGACTTTGAGGCCTCGGGCTTCATCTCAATCTTCGGCCGAGTCCCACGCTGTGGGGGGCGGCGGCCGGCAGAGCGAGAGCGTGGTCTCTGGTCCCGGGCCTGTCGACGCTGTGAAGCGGCGGCGGGGGGCGGCGGCTGCGAGCTGCGAGCAGACGGCTGTGTAGAGCGGCCTGATGCGGAGCTAGAGCGCTTTGGCAAAAAGTGCTTCATGGCCTGCGACGTCTTTTGTACCTCAGCGAATCTGTCCGCGAAATCTTTGACGGACGATCCAAAGAGGCCAGTAGCAGAAACGGGGGCGTCGAGGAACACAGAGCGCTCCGAGTCCGGCATTTCTGAAAGCGTCAGCCAGAGGTGTCTCTCAGCGACGGTGAGAGAGGCCATGTTCCGCCCTATGGCCTGTGCAGCGGATTTCGTAGCGCGGAGAGCGAGGTCCGTAGCGCTCCTTAAATCCGCCACGTTGACTGCTTCCGTGCCTTCCTCGTCCAGCTTTCGGAGAAGGTTAGCTTGGAAGATCTGGAGAGTGGCCATAGTGTGTAGCGCTGATGCAGCCTGCCCAGCGGCGGTGTAAGCGCGACTGTGCAGGGTAGAAGTAGCGCGGCAGGCTTTTGAAGGTAGCGCCGTCTTAGTCCGCCGTCCAGCAGAGGGCGGGCAAAGATGGGCTGCTACTGCCTCCTCCACTAGAGGGAGAGCGAGGTATCCTCTGTCTTTGGCACCGTCCACCACGGAGAATGCCGCCGAAGCAGAGGAACGCAGCCTGGCTGAAAAAGGGGCGCTCCAAGACTTTGCCAGTTCTTCATGAAGCTCAGGAAGAAACGGGGCGGGTCTTGAGGGCGTGGAAACGCGGTCCCCTTGCAGAAAACAGCCGTCCAGACGGTTGCGTGTAGGCTCGGCGGGCGCGGACCACTCGAGGCCGAGGCTCTCTGTGGCCTGTGTGAGCAGACGCATCAGCTCAGCTTCAATGCTGGCCCGTTTTCCTGACGACTCGCGGGCAGAAGAAGGGGCGAGGTCCACAGAGCTCGCCCAATCCTCGCTGTCCGAAGCCAGGATAGAGCAGTTGTCCTCCTCGAAAACTGCCGCTTCTTCCTTGTCATCTCCGGCGGAAGCGGCGGCCAGCGGCGGCCACTGTCCGGGAGTGAGAGACTCGAGAGAAGCAGACGGCGAAGCTGGCAGGCGCACCGGCGAGCTTTTCTCGGTGGGAGGCTCAGGGATCCGCTGAGCACGGTGCTTTTTACGGCGCGGCGTCGAAGCGGGAGGTGCAGGCTCGTGGAAAGTTGCCATGCGAGTCCTCAGAGTCGCCATAGGCATAAGCTCGCAGTGAGGGCATCCGCCGTCAGCGAGCGCTAGAGCCGCATGTCCTTCACCCAGGCAGGAAACGCAGATGACATGGCGGTCCCCGTCGCTGAGTGGGGCTCGGCACGAGCCACAGGATGGACGAGACATCTTGAAAAAGACGCTCTGCTCTTTTAGAGAAGGAGTGTGAGTCGCGGCGGCGAACACACACTAGCAGTGAAAAGGATATAACGCCGGATAGCGTAGCAGGAACGGTGGTTGAAGGCGGCGCGGCCAGCGACTCCAGGTACCGAACTCGTCCCGCTGAAAATGCTGTTTCCACGGCGCGGCTTCTTCTCTCTGGATCCAGCGATGCGTGAGCTCCGCTGAAGAGATGAAAAATCGGTAAGCTAGCCTTTCGATGCTATATTTATAGCCCCAGGCCACGCCCGTTTCGGCGGGACGTGACGTATGGGGCGCGAAGCGCCCCCATTGGTGATGACGTCACGATAGGGCCTTATCGATAGGCTGCTGCAGTTGCCGCAGGGCAGCCAATAGGCGCGCGAGCTGTCTCGCCTATGTCTGCATGCTGCCGCAACGCGTTTTACATTATTTCAAAATTAAGGATAATTTTTTGGCTTCAGTATCTCGCGGAAAAGAGATTTCCCCTAGCGTAAGATTTACGCAGTACGAGAGTACCTCTCGTAAGAGAACCACAAACAGTATTTAACAGGAAACACGGTTCTAAATAGTATAATATTCACCATATATCTAGCAACAGTTCAACTGCAATGTGAAGTTTATGCAACAATACCATAAACTAATAAATAAGAATTTCTTACCTTACATCTTTCTTGTCTTCAAATCGCGTTCTTCTTCTGAGGTAAATCCAATGTAAGCTCAGACGTGTCTTCCAAACTCGACGAAAAGCAGAGACTTGTGAAGTGTTTTGGTGTTTTGTGTTTGAGGTAACGAGGGCGTTCGCGTTCCATGTGGAGATTTGCATGTGAATCACTTTTGCGCGAGTGGGCGTGTCGAATTAAAAAGTAATTAGCAAGCGTTTGAGATACTGGACATCCTGTTGGTTTTATACAAATTACTTAAACAGAGAATATTTGTTTTCAGTTTGAATCCGATCATTTAAAAGTACACACTTAAATGTGTATAAAGGTATATGGCTCATAAATGTGTGAGAAGGATTCGCTGAGTTTTGTTTCAGTTTATAGACGTGCTCAAGAAAAAAAAGTTCACCGCGACGGAGAGGCAGAACGCACACCCTGTTTATTTTCTTTATTTTACAAAAGCACAATGTTTTGATTTGATTGTAAGTGGACACATACAAAAGTAGAAATATCACAGATTATTTTTTTATATTTCTTTTTTCTGTATAACCATAAATGACGGAGTAATTTAAGTTTATGTTGCTGCTATGTGAAAAAAATCCAGCAAAACGCGTCGGCGCGTTTCTCGACCTCAGAGGGTTAAAGACTTCTTTGATTCTGGGCTAGTATCACTTACTGGGATGGTTCTGTTAATTGACCCGTACTGTTTCACAAAGTCCAATATTTTCTCATCTACTTCTGTTTCAGTTATGCCAGTAATTAAAATAGCATTTGGGACTTTCACGCATTCTTTCTCTACAACCTCCATTTTGTTCTACTTGTGTTTTTTTTTTTTTTGTCACTATTTCTACAATTGATGGAGGAAAGAGAGAGAAAAAAAAGGATAACTAGTTTTCTCAAGACGGGAACTTTAAGTGAATACTAGTAAATGTGTGTGTGGTCTCCTTTGCCTCTCCTGGCTGGCTCGCCACAACTAAGTGTAACCCCCGTCAGCCGATTAGGGGTTAACTTATAGAAAAAAACAATGGCTCACTAGAATTTACTTAGATTACTTTCAGGATCGCATTAGACCAGATTAATACTCATCAGAAGATTCAAGAACTTGTAAGAGGCAAGAGCACACACACACAAGTATATGATTTAAATGTACTTATTATATAAAAGTGAGATTTGGGTTTTTCAGATTTTATGTATGTCAATAACACTGCATAGAAATGAACAAAACAAGCAAAATAAATGTAAATCAAAAATGCATAAATAAACTTAAAATCTGACTTTTAACCAAATAAGGTAACTGAATACATTTTAAATGGAACTTCACAGATTCCTTCCCTCAAAATAAATAAAATTTTGTTCTCGACTCAAATGTTCAAATTCTAGATTTCTTCCTTTACTTATGACCTTATGTCAATATTAGCTCAATTTTAACACTTGAATTAACTCAAATCAATTCTAACAACACATTTGGAAAAAAATAACCCAAATACCAGTGTATGTGAAATCACATATACAAGTTTACACCATAAACATTCATATGTAAAATTGCATGAACAAAAATCCGTTCAGTAACTTTTTAGAATGCACAGTTCGATAATGTCAGTCCAGATGATAACAAATTATATTCTTTTTTCCCTCAGTTCCTTATACATTTACATTTACATTTATGCATTTGGCAGACGCTTTTTATCCAAAGCGACTTACATTGCGTTATCCTATACATTTATACATAGGTATGTGCAATCCCCTGGGATCGAACCCACAACCTTGCGTTGTTAACGCAATGCTCTTACCACTGAGCTACAGGAAAGCTTATAAAGAATGGTCCTGTGCTCAAAAAGAATGAAATGTTGTAAATACTCCAAACCTTCAAGAACCAAATTAAATGTTTCTTTGGAATCAATGCAGATGTCCAGGAAGGCAAAAGGTGTCTTTGGTCGTCTCAAGGGTGGCCCGCCATCTTCACACAGTGCACATTTGAAGTGTTCATAAAGCAGTCCTCGAACAGAAGAATCCAGAATCTAAATTCTAAGATAACAAAACTGGCCTGCGCACACACACAGGACAATATTCTTAATCAATCCACACTTACATTTTTTTACAGCTCTGTACATATTTTTATAACAGTGTATACATTTACTCCATACAAAACTGAACATTTTTCCTCTCAAAAATACACCAATACACCACTGAATCACCATATTTCAATATGTATAATAAAATAAACATTTTAACTCACCGATTCCTTTGTGTATTAATGATATTTCCTATTTTCTTTCAGGTTTCCACCGGATGACGCAACGATCGCCTAACGTTTCAGCACAACAACAGTCGCGTGGATCAACAGGATAAAGGTAAGGTTCTTTCAAAACTACTTCAATTCGTTCCACAACAAAACAAATGACTTTTAATAAGTCAACATTTCGCGCAGCTTCTAGCTCACGTTTCTCTTCTTGTGTTCTCTCGAACTTTCTTTCTACGCAGCTTCCCAGAGGGGTGGAGTCAGCTTGACCTAATTACAGTCGATTGGCTGCTTACCTGCGCAGCACAGACAAAGAGCTCAAAAAATAAAATAATATTTTATTGCAACTATTTATATTGCCTAATATTATAAATAAACCTTATCTAATGGGAAATAATTTGTATTTAAGCTTTTTATCTTATTTAGTATTTGCTTCACATTTCTTGGTTGTTTAGTCTAACTGTATTCATAACTGACTCAGACTACGAATGTTTTTGAGCCTGGGTTACACGCGTGCTACCGAACTTACTGAAGTGATGGAAGAACTGAAATCGTTAAGAAAAAGAAAACCAAGAGGGGCATAAACAAACAAGAATATCACTGACAAAAGTGGAGACCTCGATTAAGGACTTAAAATGCCAAGTAAACGGTTTGGAGAGCAGAATCGCGGAGATGGAGGAACGGATTAGTACTGCTGAGGAGACTGGGATGAGACATGAAAGAGCCCTACGATATCTACTGGAACGTGAGGCGGATCTCACAGATAGGTGCGAAGACTTCCAAAATAGACTTCGGCGGAATAATCTAAGAATATATCAAGTTCCAGAGGGCTGCGAAGGAGAAAACACGGCGGAATTTGTTAAAGGTCTGCTCACTACAGTTCTACAGCTTTCTCAGGACATGGAGATAAAGATTGAAAGGGCACACAGGGCCCTTGCAGCAATGCAGCCAAACCAAAAGACCCCGCCGCACCCCCGAGATCGATAATAGTGAGATTCCTGGACTACGCGGTTAAGGACGCAATCCTACGAAAGCCTGGTCACAGAAACAGGTCCTCTACAACGCGAAACGAATCTTCTTCGACAACGACTATTCACCTGAGCTGCAGAGGAAGAGAGCGCAGGTACGAGACGTAATGAAACAGCTCAAAATGAAGGATGTGCGAGCTCAGTGTGTCTATCCAGCACAGATAAGGATCTACCTGGAGACGGGAGTAAAAACTTTTCCTACCCTGATGGATGCTGCACCAACTCTACGAGACTTGGGAATTAAAGTTCGAGTGGATGATCGAGACCGACAAGTAAAATAAATTTCGAAGGCAAGATGGTCAGTGCAAGGTAAAAGTAGACGTGGATCGAACACTGCGCTGCTGTCCGACGCGGATCTTCAAGCATTTTTGAAGCAGTGAATCACTCAAATACGTTAAATTTAAACGGGATATTTCTGCTTCAGAATGTGAGTAAACTCTGGTTACATTATAAAAGAGAGAGATTGGCTCACTGTAGAATACATACGATTAAGAAACTTTTTTTCTCTCTCTCTCCTTTACTTTCGGTATAATAATTGATTTTTTTTCTCTAAATTGACGGATGCTTACTGACGTTTTGCTGAGTGGAAATCACTCTTGGAGGCGGCCGTGTTTCAAATCTGGCTGCGCGCACTTGGTGCATTTTTGAGACCCCAGGGAGTCAACGTCACAACTCCCTGCCCTTCTTACATCGGGATTTGGCCTACGAAACAAGAACCTGGCTGAATGGATGTTTGGAAGTCTTGTTCGTGTACATAGTTCCTGTTTTTGTTTACTTTAATTATTTACCCTTGACAGCTAAAGCGTTTTTTTGTTTTTCTATATTACTAGAACATATACCGGTGACTGAAACATACATTTAAACTAACGTCAATGGATAATTTAATTTGTGTCAGTTATAATGTAAAAGGACTGAGCAGCCCAATTAAAAGAAAGAAAATATTTAATCAGCTTAGAAAAATGCAATGCTCCATTGCATTGCTTCAAGAGACCCACCTCTCTGATGGGGAACATTTAAAACTGAGGAGAGAATGGGTGGACCAAGTTTACAGTGCTTCATATAACAAGGGGAAGAGAAGAGGTGTTGCAATCATGTTTGCCAAGTCTGTTTTTTTTTTATATGGAGCAAGTATACAAAGACAAAGAAGGGAGATATGTCATGGTAGTTGGAACAATTGCAGGCAATAAAATCACTATTCTTAATCTTTACGCACCTAACGAGGACTACCCACAATTTTTCAAGAATGTTTTTTCACTTTTGGCACAGAAAGGTGAGGGAATGTATTTAATTGGTGGGGACTTTAACTGTGCATTAGATAGTGATGTTGATAGGCTACCAGCAGAGAGGGGACCAAAGTAAAAATAAAATAAAAGCTCTATTAGGAATATATTGATATTTGGCGACACTTGCATTCTAAAGAGAAGGATTTTACCTTTATGTCGCATGTACATGGTAGTTATTCTAGAATAGACTTTTTTTGTACATCAAGAGCAAATATACATTATAAAAGAGGTGTCGGGAAGGAGACCCAAACTTGTGACCTCTGAGAAGGACTGTACTTAGGGTTGATACAAAATCCTCAATCTCCCCAGGTTGTCCGGTCAGAACAATAATGAGGACGAATTTTACACTCTCATGCCACTCTTTAATGAAACAGTTTGACATAGACGATGTGAGTTTTGTTCATGGTTTCTAAAATAAAACAGAAATAAAATAGACTCATGAATAATAAGTATGCATACACAATTGTAACAATAAATGCAATTGAGGTATGAAAAGGAAGATGTCTAAATCACTACAATGAATATAATATAATATAACAATAAACAATATATCTCAAAAGTGCAAAATACTATACAACTGGTACATATAATACTGTCTTAAATTGCACAGACATAAATTATTAAACTGCCTGGTTGGCTGGAAACCACCAAAACTCAGCGCTATAACATTTGGCTAAGAAGGGGTTAAATCGCTGCCACATCCGAAAACATGCAGAGAGCGCATGCTGGTGTCACGTGATCAGAGTTAAAGCCTATGATGCGCACAGCCAAAAACACGGTGAAATCACTCTAAACACCATCAAAGATATGGGAAAGTATGAAACTATCATATAGCCTAAATCTGGTTTGGTTATTTAGCTCCAGGAAAGCACACATCAATAGGCAGAGTAAAGTGTAAGGAATCGTAAACATACGACATTAATCTAAGCAAGGAACAGACAACAATATTTACATAGACTCACATTCTCATGCACGCATGAAGCAGAACTGAAGAATAAAGATATTTCCCACTAGATACTGTATATCGGATCGGGAATGGAGCAAGTGTCTCCGATGAAAGTTACATGCATACTGACAACAGTTCGGGGTTGCGCTAGTGGAGACTGTCTGATTGGTGGAGAAAAAAAAGGGGGATTGCTGATTGGCCAAACTGTTGCTGGGCACATGTAAAATAGAAAGTGACACTACAGTAAACCACGGGCCTGTACCATGAAGCCGGTTTAGGTGGCTAGCCAGCTATGTTTCAGTTAAGTTGCCGCCAACCCTGGGTTTTAGGTACTATGAAAGTAGCTTGGCTTGAATCGGTGTTCGTTGCCATGGTATCTTACGCTGCACGGCTAACCTGCTCCGGGGCAGGTTATGTTCTGGATTCAAGATCTCAGACTGAAGTTTGACCAATCAGCTGAGAGCAAAGAAACATAGGTGACGTAACTTATTCCCAGTGTCTGTTGCAATGACTTAACCTTTTCTTCCAAATCCTGTGACATCTCAGCGCAAATTGTTTGACGAGCACTTCGTAGAGAAAGAGTTTTTAGCCAGACAAAATCCCCTTGCCTTTCCTGATAGTTATTTGTATGAAAGATACAGATTTTCCGCGGAAGGAATGTCTTATCTTTACGAACTTCTTGAGCCGCACATAAAGAATTTAACACATCGAATTCATGCACTTACTGTACCGCAAATATTGCGTTACGTTTTTTTTGTTGCAAGTGGTACATTCCTGCACGGTGGGTGACACACAGAAGCTATAGGGGAAAACACGGTTTGTCGAACCATTCGTAAGGTGGTCCTCGCTCTGCAGGAGTACATGAATAGTTTCATTAATAGTGTTCCCCGGACATTTATCGGCCATGTCCATAAAAGAGGGCTTTTATAAAATTGCCGGTAAGATATATTGATAGGGTGGCATCACATGAACACATTTTATTTTATTTTTTCAAAAAGCAAATTGCACAAATGTACTATACAATATAATACATGTTAAGAATTATTTAAAATCTTTATTATTATTCTGTTAATCTTATGATAGGATTCCCTAGCTTTCTTAGTAGTACAAATACGTTCTATATTTATGTAAAATTATGTATATGTATGTAGCCTATGTGTAATATAGCCTATAGCCTATTTTTATAATATATAAAAAATGTGCATGTATCATTTTTTATATATTATAAAAATAGGCAATAGGCTATAGGCCTATTACACATATAGGCTACACATACATACATAATTTTACATAAATATAGAACGTATTTGTTTAACTTACACATTAACAATCAGCAATCTTTCTCCAACAGTCTTCTCTTGCTTTGGCAGCAGAGACCGTATTGTTTCGAGCTTGAAATACATATTTAAATTCATCGTAATTCTGAATGATTATCTCTTGCTCCTCCGCGGGAAAATATATCGCTCACGCTCTACCCGCGATTGGTTGTTCAGTGTCGACGTCACTCTTTTATGTGCACGCGCGCGTGGAGTAATCATAGCTTGAGGATCAAAGCCTGAGTTGACAGAGAAAGTTGATGAGCTGCATCATGGTACCAATAAAGCCTGATTGCATCGGTTTGGTTTTGTCAACTCAAAACTAATCCTGTAACCCCGAGTTTGTTCAGCTACCTTCATGGTACAGGCCCCTGATAATAACTTATAATAACACAAACACAAGATAAAGTCAGAACCTTATTAACATACATAATATCAAAGAATGTTATATAGATCCCATAACTATATCTGATCATGCTCCAGTCAGGCTAAAACTTCAGTTAGGACAAGATAAACAATTTAAATACTGGAGATTAAATGTCTCAGTAATAAATGATTGTAAGGCGAAAGAAGAAATAAAACGACAATTGATTGAATACTTTGAGATTAACGATAATGGACTGGTTACCCCATCTATATTGTGGGAGGGGGCCAAAGCAGTGACAAGAGGTAAAATAATAGAAATAACATCCAGGAATAAAAAATTGAGATAGAGAATGAAATCAGGAAACTGGAAACTGAACATAAACAAACAGGTAAAATTAAAATTCTAGAATGTTTAAAGCAGGAAAGAAAGAAACTGGATGATTTGCTTACATATAAAGCAGAGGGGGCACTCAGATTTGGAAGCAGAAAATATTATGAGATGAGTAATAAAGCTAGTAGGCTCTTGGCCTTTCAATTACGCAAGGCTCAAGCGAGCAGGGTAGTTCCAAAAATCAAACACCCAGATACCTCAAAAATGCTAACACAACCAAAGAATATAGTTAATGCATTTGAGGATTATTATAAAAAATTATATGAAGGCCAGAATTTAATAAATAAGGAGGAAAAAGTTAAAACATTTTTGCGAACAATTGAACTAAACAAACTAACAGAAGAAACAGCAAAGGAAATAATATCCCCTATTTCAGAAGAAGAAATAAGGGCGACTATTGCAAATTTAAAAAACAATAAGTCGCCGGGGGTGGACGGGTTCCCCGGGGAATTTTACAAGGCATTTGTTAACGAATTAGCTCCAAATTTATGTAAAGTGTTTAATTATGTGCTACATGATGAAGACCCCCCACATTCATGGTCTGACGCAATTATAACTGTAATTCTGACCCTACACAATGTATGGCCTATAGACCAATAAGCTTACTATGTCAGGATATGAAAATCTTAACTTCAATAATAGCAAACAGAATTCCGAAGCATATTAAAAAACTGGTCAAACCGGATCAGACTGGATTTATTAATAAAAGATATGGAACAAATAACATGAGAAGAGCTTTAAACTTACAACAAATTGGAAAAGATAGTAAAACACCCTCAATGCTTCTCAGCTTAGATGCTGAGAAAGCATTTGATAGGGTGGACTGGGTGTTTCTGGAACAGACTCTAAATTATAAGGGGTTCCCTTTCGAGGGAACTCACGATGCGTCAATGACGCTTTGGGAACGCTCCTGCGTGATTGCGTCTGAAGCACCTATGTCAACTAGTCCAATGGTGAGAGTGGGCGTCACGGGTGGGTGACGTGACGACCAGGAAAGGATAAAGGACATCCGGTTTAGAACTGCGCTAGCTTCTGTGCCTCAGCAAGCGCTCTGTGTTATACTGTCTGTCATATATTTATTGTTGTCTGTCACTATATCAGTCACAAGCATAGATTTTATGGCGAACAAACAACCTTAGATCGTGTGTTTTTCCCTGCCCTCTTTCTTTACGGGTGGGGATATGCACGATGTATGTGATGTTTGTTTGGAACGGAGCATGATCTGTCAGCGCTCGAGGGCGCTGACTACGAGCATTACTCGCTCCGTTCCCGCTCGTCACTCTTTGAGGAGGGTGTTCAGGCTCGCGTTCCTCGCAGTACCGGCCCCGTGTTGCCAAGGCAGCACGGAAGCTGGTAGTGTGGGGTTCGCAAATGGATCTCGCGGAGAGGTTAGAGACGGGCTCCGCCTTTTCTCTGCCTTCTCCCGGGGGATCCAGCGCTCTCTCTCTGGGATCGGAAGCACACCCTGGTTAGAGAGCCCAGTGTTTCAGCAGTCTATCTCTGAGGAGGTAGATGTGCTGAGCATCGATGCAGTCCACAACCACAAGCATATATCTAGACAGGAGTATGGGGAGCAAACAGCTTTGGATCGTGTGTTCCTCCCTGCACTCGCTTCATTACGAGTGGGGACACACGCGATTCATGTGTTGTTTGTTTGGGAGCGGAGCATGCACGGTCAGCTCTAGTAAAAGGGGGCTGACAGTGTTCATTCATAAATTCCCGACGTGTAACATTTGCACTATCGAGAGTTTAGCTCTGCTCCTGATGGCTTTCTTCTCGAGGGAAGAAAGTCAATAAAGATTCTTTGGCTCGGATCTCGCGTGTGCTGAGGCAGCGCGTATGTTACGGGGTCTGCATTAAGAATAATAGTGGACGGGCTACGTTCATTCATGAAAATTACCGACGTGTGTGCACTATCGGGAGTTTCCCCATGCTACTGTTTATTTAAAAAAAGACTGCAATAAGAATCCAGTGGTTATGCAAATGCAATGCATTCATTAAAAAACAAAAAAAACAACACAGTGTATTGCAAGCTATGAATTTATGATTCTTTTATTGCATGTTGAAACTATTTTTTTTTTTATATATATATATATAAGCCTATATATATAAATATATATTCAGCCTTTCATCCAGACTATATTTACTTGTCTGGTTGATTTTTTTGCTGTTTGATTCTGAGGAATTAAATAAGTGGGCTCCATTTAAAATTTGCTTATCTGACTTTCATTAGTTAGATTCATGTATATGTTCAGTAATTCAGTTTGGAGTTTATAACTTTGTAAATGGGGCTGCTGGGCGGAGCAGCCCTAGTCATTAACAAACTCATTGTACGGGCAGAGTGTAATTTCCTGTGCTCCCCCTCAGAAAGATTGGGGACCGGAATGGCATTCTCAACAGAAGCCTTTAAAGCAGAAGATGGATCTGAGGACTGTTTTTCTGTGAAAAAGGTTTCAGCCAAGGTCCTGATGCCACTGGTGTCAGACCTTTGAGGGCAACCCCAACCGGGGTGGAGTGGTGTACACCTCAGTATACGGTGCCCGCCCCACCTCGGTGCCCTCAGGAGGCCGTTCTGCCAACCCCGCCACCCTTGGTGCCTCGGGGCGCAGTGGTCTCCAGCGAGCACATGGCTCAGTGTCACCACGACACTGTGTCAAACTCGCACCCTTTGAGGGGGGTTCAGAAAGAGTCAGTTCGGTTGTTTCCTGCCAGGATGCTTCAGGTCACCGAAGTGGCTGTTACAATAACACCAGAGGCCAGTCTCGAGAGACTGGTACCCTTAGTAGATTTTCTGACAGAGTGGAAAGAATCTGCCGAATATATCTCCATGGGTCCTGCAGATAATAGAGAGAGGTTACAGAATCCAGTTTCGTTCTCCTCCACCTCGTTACAACGGGGTGCTACTCGCGTTAGTACATCCCGAGCAGGCTCTGGTAATGGAGCAAGAAGTAGAGTCTCTATTAGCGAAGGGAGCTATACAGCAGGTGTACTCGCCCGACAGAGAATCGGGGTTTTACAGCCGCAACTTTATTGTTCCGAAAAAGGATGGGGGGTTGCGTTCCCATTTTAGATCTTCGTCTGTTGTATCGTGCAGTCATGAAACTCAAGTTCAATATGCTCACACTCAAACAGATCGTGACTCTTATCAGATCTGAGGACTGGATTGTCACAATAGATTTAAAAGGCGCTTACTTCCATCCTCCCTCAACAAAGGAAGTTCCTGAGGTTTACTTTTGGGGGCAAAGAATTTCATTATCGGGTGCTTCCATTCTGTCTAACTCTATCACCCTGCACGTTCACGAAGTGCGTAGATGCAGCCCTGGCCCCGCCAGGCTGCAGGGCTACGCATTCTGAACTACATCGATGATTGACTGATTCTGGCGGAATCAGAGCAGTTAGCGGTTCGGCATCGAGATGTCGTCCTCGCTCAGATGAAGAAATTGGGGTGAGACTCAATGCCAAGAAGAGTGTGCTTTCTCCACTACAGAGAACCACTTTCCTTGGTGTGGTATGGGATTCAGTCACGATGCGAGCCACATTTCGCCCGTTCGTGTAGCTGTTATCCTCACAGCCACAAAAGAGTTGAAGCTAGGCCAGTCGCGCACTGTAAAACAGTTCGAGAAACTGTTGGGCCTCATGGCAGCAGCGTCCAATATGATACCCTTTGGCCTACTGTATATGAGACCCTTGCAGTGGTGGCTCAGAACCAGAGGGTTCTCCCCGAGGGGAAACCCACTTCGTACGATCAAGATCACGTGGCAGTGTCTCCGCGCCTTGGTTATATGGAGGAAATACTGGTTCCTATCTCACATGAGCAGTCACACATTGTGAAACAGTTCGAGAAACTGTTGGGCCTCATGGCAGCAGGTCCATTGTGATACCCTTTGGCCTACTGTACATGAGACACTTGTACGATCAAGATCACGTGGCAGTGTCTCCGCGCCTTGGTTATATGGAGGAAATACTGGTTCCTTTCCCAGGTTCCGGTGTTGGGAGCTCTTTGCCATCGAGTTGCTATCTCGACAGATGCTTCTGGGGAGTGGTAATGGGAGGCCGCTCATCCCAGGGCCTGTGGAGGAGTCATCATCTTTTTGGCACATAAATTGCCTGGAGATGATGGCAGTCTTCAATGCGTTGAGACATTCCTCCCAGACCTGAGGGACCATCATGTGCTTGTCCATACAGACAACACATCAGTGGTCTCTTACATAATATGTAGGAGCAGACATCCTGTTGAGGCAGGGGCTGAGGCCCGGGGAATGGAGGTTCCACACTGAGGTGGTGGAGCACATTTGGGGGGGTTTATGGCCAGGCAAAAGTGGATCTCTTCACGTCTCAGGATACGACGCACAGTCCACTTTGGTTCTCCCTCACACACCCAGCTCCCTTGGTTGTTTCCTCCGTGGTGCTTTTAGACCAGGACAGGAGTATGGCGGCTTAGAAGCCTTATTTTATGTAGATATCCCTATAGGATGTGGTATGCGGCAGGCTGGTCCTCTCCGCTCACATTCGTAAGGTTTTGCAACTTCGACCCGGGCGCTTCCCCAGGTTCTCAAGTGCTCTTGTCTTAGTTGTGCAGTATTCACACAGACAGGTTCTGGTTCGTATGGCGTGTTGGGCATTCTCGTTCCCAAAGCGTCATTGACGCATCGCGAGTTCCCTCGAAAGGGAACGTCTCAGGTTACGACTGTAACCCTAGTTCCCTGAGAAGGGAACGAGACGATGCGTCACTTTGCCATACTTCCTACATCCCTGTGATCGACTTGCTTCGGTCCTTTTCGAAGCTAGCGCGGTTCTAAACCGGATGTCCTTTATCCTTTCCTGGTCGTCACGTCACCCGCCCGTGACGCCCACTCTCGCCATTGGACTAGTTGACATAGACGCAATCACGCAGGAGCGTTCCCAAAGCGTCATTGACGCATCGTCTCGTTCCCTTCTCAGGGAACTAGGGTTACAGTCGTAACCTGAGACGTTTCATGACACTTTTGTTAAGTGGGTAAAGATTTTTTACAAAAATCCTAAATCAAGAGTTCGAGTAAATGGTCACTGCTCAGATTTTTTTAATTTAGGTAGGGGAACTCGTCAGGGAGATGCACTGTCTCCAGTTTTATTTGCTCTTAGTATTGAGCCACTAGCGGAGTTAATAAGGAGCAACCCCAGGATACAAGGGATAACAGATAAAGGAGGAAAGTGTCATAAAATATCGCTATATGCCGATGGCGTATTATTATTAATTGAAAACCCTGTTTCATCTATCCCAGCCCTTTTAGAGTGCCTTAGGGACTATGGCTTAGTTTCTGGATATAAGATAAATGCTGAGAAATCAGAAGCAATGATGATTTCAGGACATTGTCCCACTCAGTTAGATAATGAAGTATCTTTTTGATGGTCTAGTAAGGGTTTCAGATACTTGGGGGTTACCCTTACACCCAAGCCATCACATTTATACTTTGCTAACTACACACAGCTTTTTGAGACCATAAAAAAAGATTTGGCGAGATGGGAGATACTACCTCTCTCCATGTTTGGAAGGATTTAAACAGTAAAAATGAATATTTTGCCGAGGCTTCTCTTCTTATTTCAATCTCTTCCTGTTTTGGTTCCAGTCTCAGCATTTAATAAACTAGAAAAATGGATTTCAAAGTTCATCTGGCAAAATAAAAGACCAAGAATTACACTTAAAATACTTAAGTCAAATAAGGACAGGGGGGGGGGGGGGGGGGGGGTTGAACCTTCCTAATCTTAGATACTATTATTGGGCTGCTCAGCTTAGGGCTATGGCTGCTTGGCTTGGCATTGATAAGGAGGCAGAATGGGTTAATATTGAACAGAATTCACTTCCTGGAGTCTCTTTGACAGTTCTGCCATTCATGGACTTGCATGCACAGAAAAGAGTGAAGAATACAAATATATAGATAAAGTATACTGTAAAAATTTGGTCCACAATACAGAAAAAGTTTAGAGGAGTAATCACCTTATCACGTGCAATACCCATTAAAGGTAACCCAGATTTCATTCCTTCTATATGGGATAGTGCCTTTAAAAGGTGGGAAGAAAATGGTTTAAAGATAATAAATCAAATTTTTGATGGGGAAACCATAAGATCTTTTTCACAATTATGTGACAAATTTACACTGGGATCGAATGATCTCTTTAGATATTTACAATTACGTCACTATATCACAACTCGTAAACATTGGGACATAATTAAAAGATCTCCAACAAATGTTGAAAAATATTTTATCAATATTATTGAACACGATCTACCGATTAAAAACCATATAGCACATATCTATGGGAAGTTAATGCAGGATCGATCCGATGACACGTTTCATATCAAAAGGAATTGGGAACTAGAGTTAAATACTGTAATAGAGGATGAGATGTGGACAGATATATGTCATATGCTGGCTGTCATAAGGGTATCAGCAGTCAAATGTGGAAGGAATTTGATTGGAAAATGAAAATGAGATTCTTTAGAGTTCCACTGGTGGTTGCCAAATTTGACAGTACTTCGCCATTATCACAATGCTGGAGAGATTGTGGGATGGTGGGGGATGGTGGGGGACTATGTGCATATATTCTGGGAATGTCCCAAAATACAAGTGTATTGGCAGGGGGTTAAAAGGGAAATCGATAAAGTTTTAGAAAGAGATATTCCAATGCACCCAGAATTTTTTTTGCTTGAAGGTTTCCCTTCAGATCAGTTCAGTAAATCCCACTTGTTTGTTTTGCATATATTGTTAATGTCAGCTAGGAAGATAATCACTGTGAACTGGATGAAGGTGCGTGAACCCACTGTGACAGAATGGACACATAGACTGAAACAGATATACATGTTTGAGAAGATGACAGCAGACTTGCAGTTGAAATCGTACTCGGTTACTAACGTAACCTCGGTTCTCTCTAGAGAGGAAACGAGTACTGCGTAAATCTTACGCTAGGGGAAAATCTCTTTTCCGCGAGATACTGAAGCCAAAAATTATCCTTAATTTTGAAATAATGTAAAACGCGTTGCGGCAGCATGCAGACACAGGCGAGACGGCTTGTGCGCCTATTGGCTGCCCTGCGGCAACTGCAGCAGCCTATCGATAAGGCCCACTCGTGACGTCAGCTCCAATGGGGGCGCTTCGCGCCCAATACGTCACGTCCCGCCAGAATGGGCGTGGTCTAGGGCTATAAACATAGCTTCGAGAGGCTAGCTCACTGGTTTTTCATCGCCGAAGCGAACCAGAGCGTGTGCAGGCACGGCAAGATACGCAGTACTCGTTTCCTCTCTAGAGAGAACCGAGGTTACGTTAGTAACCGAGTACATTCTCTTACGAGAGGTACTCTCGTACTGCGTAAATCTTACGCTAGGGGAAACAGTGTAAAACGCCGTGCATGCTAAGATCCAGCACCAAAGTCCCAAGGGCAAGTGCCCGGGCTCATATAGTACATGATCATAAGGGACTCACAGAGAGCCCAGGAAAGAGTGGCTAGAATAGCATCATTCCTGTAATAATATAACATCTTATAAGGAGCAGTTATACTGATGATGTGTCGTACAGTCAGGGCGACCCTTAGTTGCCTTAGATCTAGTATGGGTCTGAGACCCCCGTCTTTTTTCAGTACCAGGAAGTATCTGCTGTATAGCCCTCCTTCACTCTGAGCTTGAGATAAAGGCTCTATGGCCCCTTTGCTCAACAGTTTCAAAATTTCGGCTCGAAGTAGGTGGTGCTACTTCTGTTTTTACCGTAGCTTCGACGCGCGTCACATATCGGCGAGGGCGTCGGCGAAACTGTAGCGAATAGCCTCTTTCTATAATGTCTAGCACCCACTTCAAAACCCCCGGGTAGCCTTGCCCATGCATCTGCACGAATGGCTAGGGGCTGAATGCGGAGCGCGCTCTGGTCGCTCAGCGACAGAGGGGCTTCGGTGTGCTGTAACATAAGCGTCGCGCTTCGAGGCAGGGGGCGCGCTGATAACAGCGGGCAGATTGCCCGCGCTCGACTCCTTTGCGGTGGTCAACCGAGAGGGGAGGGCTGGGCGAGTCCCGTAGGACCTGTCATGTCTATGTGTGAATGTGGGCGCGGGATAGCGGGCACATTTACAACACTGAGAGCATTGTCCGCCTGAGCAGAGCGAATGCACGTTGGTTTTGTTTTTACAGAAACCTTGAGATATGCGGAACGTAGTGTTTGTGGGCACTGGGCAGTGGGCACATTTACCACGTTTAATGCGCAATCGACCTGGGTCGATTTCATGTGCGCGAGCCCTGTGTGACGGGCTGTGTTTGTGTGTAGGAATGAGCACTGGGCAGTGGGCATTTCGTCTACATTCGTAACACCATCGGCCGTGGCCGGGACACCAGAAAATACACTCTTATGGGATTTATCTGGGTAGCCGTAAAAGCGGCGTTTGTGTGCAGGCAAGCGGGCTGCTTCGCCGACTTGTTTACTGCAGAATACACTGGAACAGTCGCATTTACTGGAACTGAACGAGCGAGAAGTTGCCATAGAAACAGAGAGCGTCAACATGCTGGCGTTTGTTTGCAGGCGTGCGTGTATTACAGCAGGCTTGTTCACTGCAATATTGACATTTCCAGTCGTCTGAACTTCAGAGGCGGAAACCATAGAAACAGGGTTTGGGTGCAGGCGAGCGGGTTGTACCACGCGCTCGTTGGCTGCAAAATACACATCTGCAGTCGCCTTTTCAGGGAACTGCCAGAGCGAGAATTGACGGCAAAAATGTGTTTTGCCGGTAGACCCGGGATTCGATCGCGGGTCTCTCGCGCGAAAATCTGATGATCTACCACTGGACCACAGAGGAAGACACATAGACATTCAGTAGCGCGAGTATTATCAAAGAGCGTCAACATGCTGGCGTTTGTTTGCAGGCGTGCGTGCAAAACAACAGGCTCGCTCACTGCAATATTGACATTTCCAGTCACCTGAACTTAAGAGGGGAATGAGAAATGTGTCAGGAGTGGAGGTCGACCCGGCCGCAGCGGGGCTAAAAACACCCTTTTCTCCTTTCGCCAGTGACGCACGGGAACCATAGAAACGGTGTTTGGGTGCAGGCGAGCGGGTTGTACAGCGCGCTCGTTGGCTGCAAAATGCACATCTGCAGTCGCCTTTCAGGGAACTGACAGAGCGAAGCATTGGCGGCATAATATATCTGCCGTTAGACCGGGATTCGAACCCCGGTCTCTCGTGTGAAAAACCTAAGATTCCGCCACTGAGCCACAGGGGGGAACACAAAGGTGTATAGATGCATGAGCATATAAGAGAGCGTCAACATGTTTTCTTCGGCGTTTGCTTGCAAGCGTGCGTGTTACAACAGGCTCGTTTGCTGCAATATTGATATTTCCAGTCGCCTAATCAGGGAACTGAGTTCTC
Organism: Leuciscus idus; assembly: GCA_021554675.1. Lineage (NCBI taxonomy): Eukaryota > Metazoa > Chordata > Actinopteri > Cypriniformes > Leuciscidae > Leuciscus > Leuciscus idus. The sequence continues at coordinate 49,683,766 of CM038624.1, read as the reverse complement.
TTTTCGCCGGTGAGTGACGCGTGAATGGGGCGCAAGGGCAGGGTAGCTTTCTTGTAACGTAAAGAAAAACTAACCCCGATCGTCCGCTTCCAGCCTCCCTTGTGAACGGCGCAGTTTGCGCGGCTCGAACAGAGGGAGAGAGAAAGCTAGCCCCGTGACCGTCCGCTCCTGACATCCCCTGTGAACGGCGCGGTTTGCGCGGCTCGAACAGAGGGAGAGCAGGTATCCTCCCCCAAGCAGGCAAGGCAAGCGGGCGAACCGGCGAGCTTTGCGGGTTGGGGGGGGCGGAGGAGCAGTCTCGGAGAAGGATGCCAGGTGAGTCCTCAGAGTCACCATAGGCAGTAACTGGCTCGCAGTGAGGGCGGTCGCCGTCAGTGAGCGCGAGCGCGAGCGCGAGAGCTGCGTGATCCTCAGGAAAGGGGCGTCTTGAAAAAGACGCCCGGCTCTTTTAGTGCAATGAGAGTGTGTGTCGCGGCGGCGAGCACACACACATACACAAAACACAGTAGCAGAGAAAGGATATAACGCCGGATAGCGCAGCAGGAAGGCGACTGAAGGCGGCGCGGCCAGCGGCTTCAGAGTGTCGACTCGTCCCGCTGAAAGGCTTCTTCAGACGGCGTGGCTTCTCTCCGGATCCAGCGATGCGAGAGCTTCGCTGAAGAGATGAAAAATCAGTGAGCTAGCCTCTCGAAGCTATGTTTATAGCCCTAGACCACGCCCATTCTGGCGGGACGTGACGTATTGGGCGCGAAGCGCCCCCATTGGAGCTGACGTCACGAGTGGGCCTTATCGATAGGCTGCTGCAGTTGCCGCAGGGCAGCCAATAGGCGCACAAGCCGTCTCGCCTGTGTCTGCATGCTGCCGCAACGCGTTTTACATTATTTCAAAATTAAGGATAATTTTTGGCTTCAGTATCTCGCGGAAAAGAGATTTTCCCCTAGCGTAAGATTTACGCAGTACGAGAGTACCTCTCGTAAGAGAACGGAAATTTTTCGACAGAAGTGGGCACTAATTGAAAAATTAGTTTGAAGTAAATATTTTATATATATTAATGTTTGAACTATACAGACAATGTACTGGTATGTGATGTATTGTCTGAAGTGTCAAGGACTTTTGTATTTATTTTAACTTGTTGTTTTTTTAATTTTTTTATTTTTTTAAAACATTTTATGTAAATGAAAAGTTCAATAAAAACACAGTAAAAAAAAAAAAAGATATCATGACTGACTGTGATTTGTATATAGGCGATTGCCTCGTTCAGATATTTTTGCATAGTTAAAATAAAAAAATCATACATATTAGGCTATCATGTAAGTCTAAAACTATTGACGTTTATTGTAAGGTTCAGATAAGTTTAATTTCTTGTTTAAACTGTGTCTGGCCATTATTTTCTGACAGCCACATGGGTAGACTGGGCGGGGATTTATATGACGTCAACCTGTGAATGCAGATAAAATGGCTGGATTGCATTTACATTACACTGAGATTCAATCACAATGCGTCCTCGACTACCTTCGAACCTGGACACGCTGATTGGATAACATTCCGATCAGAAGCGCGTTTACACTTGTCTTTTCATTGTGTATGTGGACAACATCCAGATACAGGTCACATGTTAATGCCAAGTGTAATATATCAGGCTAGTTGTCACACTTAATCCAGTAAATATTTTTCAGGGGTAGAATATACAAAAAGAAAAACTTCCAATGTTGTTGTCCATTAAAAATTAGGGAAAACATCCATATTTAATTTTGGGAACCTGCTGTTTACCGACATTGTTTTGATTACAAAAAGAAAAAAATGTATATACTTTCAAATGAAAAACCTTTAACTTGTTTTAAAAATATATCAAATATATCTCTTCAGAGGCTTTTCATCACAATTTCAATTGTATAAAGTTCCGCAAATTTTCCCGGGCATAAAGATTAGGCATCGGGTCCAGTTGGTCACGTGAATCTGCTGCAATTATCAACGGACAGCTGTTTATTTTGGTTCACACATCGCTACACTATTGACAACAGACAATTTGCCTGCGATATTTCACCAAATGCAAACATTAAGAGAACATTCCATTTTATCATTTAGCAAACATTATACCCTGGTGAAAAAAAAAAAAAAAAAAATGCTAAGTATACTTCCAGCCAGACTAATTCAGTATACTTAAAGTGTGTTAATGGGGATCGGGAAAAGCCCACAAGGCGGGACTTGAACTCGGATCTCCTGAAGCACACCAGCGCTACATGTCTGCTCACTTGCCCACAAGGCTAACAGCACCAACCATAAATGTATATTAGAAATTGCACACTGTCTTCAATAACAAATGGACATTAATAGACAAATAATACTATACTTGCCACAAAATACTATTGTTTATTATAATGTATTTTGAAAGTATACTTTCAATGCATTGTTACAATGATCATTTCCAGCACACAGTTAAAATACCTAAAATATATTTTTAATAAAGTGCAAATAAATACTTTTTATAAAATAAACAGAATTTTCACTCCAATACATTTTCTAAAAATATACTAAAGTAAAAATATTTTAAAGTGTGTTGAAATTTGTATTGTGAAAATAGGCATAAGCGTGATGCAATATACTTTTAATATATTTATAGATGGTAAAATTTGTTAGTATATTTGCAATGTACTATTGGAAAAGGGAATATATTTCAAATACAATAAAGTATAGGGTACTAGGGTATAGGGTACTTTTTTCACTAGGGTAGGAATGGGAACGTTACTTTTGAATGTTCTCTAAACATTGTGAAACAAGTAGCAACATTTTTAAAAATGTTAGAGGAACATCCAACTAAAGAGTTTAATAAATAAAACATTAGGCCTACATGAACATGAACGATTGGTGTTATTGTGCTAACGTTTTGAGAAAATTATTAAAGACCAGATAACTTTGAACAGACATTCATAACTGCACCATAACTTTGAGAGAATCTTGCCAGAACATAAGCTGAAGTTTTGAGAACATTCCCGGTTAGCAGGAAGCTTTGATTCTGAATGACCAAAGTAAAGATGCAGAGTCATTTGAATAAACATTAAACTCTGCCAGCCTATTCACTATTCACAACACCATTTGGCCAACATAATAAAACAATATATGCAATGTAGAATTCTATGTTGTCGGATAAGAGCTCAATAGTGTTCCCTTCTTCCACCACAGAGATCTCTGGAGGCAATTTTCAGCTGACTTTTCAAATGGAAAAACTGAATGTCGCTGATAAAGAAGCTGCAAAACTGATTATGAGGAAATACACCTTGGATATATGCAAATGTTTGGGTGTATTAGGGGTGACCCCGAATAGTCGAAGATTCGATGCTTCGATAGGAGGAGCCTGATTCGACTACCGATCTCACGGTCGAATCTTCGCAGAGGTGTTATGAAACGAGGATCATGCCACTTTGGCTATATGAGGGCGCTCAATGTCTGATTTCACATAGAACTAGCTTTTATGTCAATACGTTAATATTCAGCCTATTTTGACAATGCTGTAGGCCTATATAAAAATGTGCAAAGAAAGAAGCTTTTAATAAATATTTTTTTAACGTGCGTGAATAAATCCAAACACCCCGTGACAGATTTAAGTTTCACTTTCAATCCGTGACCGACAGAGGAGCGTCTTCGCGGCAAGGATTTAAATCTTTAACAATGTCTGGGATAAGAAAATCTAAAGTGTGGATGTACACCATCAGAAAGGATATTCTCCAAGGCTGGATTTAGCATCAGGAAAATCTGAAAGTGACCAGCGACAAGCATACTAGAGGCACAGCTAGAACGCGCAAGTGTTTTTGCCAGAATACTCTGTTCACCCTGTTATTTCATTGTTGTTTTTAGTCAAGGTAAGCCTATCTTCGATCCTATTGTTACTTTGTATTTTTAACTTCACATAATTCTGTATTTTAGAGAGACGCGTTGGCACAATTAACAACAGCCGCGAGTGAAAATTTAAATTATTGTTACATTTGCACTTAAGCCTTTGCTCCTAGCAGGTTGGAATTGCCACATTTTCGCGTTATTTACACTTAATTGCCCGACCGAAACAGCTGTACTCACTCAAGCGGTGAAAGCATTATCCGTATATCTGTGTAATTTGCGCGCTGTCGCGGAAGCGTCAGCGGAAGCGTTCAGCTCTCGTGTTCAGCCTCCTCGTGTGAAGACCGACTCGGGAAAAGACCAGCGACTCTACCTGCGCGACTCCACCGAGCAAGGACACCTGAAAGGCACTTAAATATCTCCTCTTCCCTTTTTCTTCCCTCTACTTATCTTATTGTTCACCTTAATCAACATGTGCTTTCAATACATTCCTGTTATCTCTCGGCAACGTCCTTTCATCACGCGCAATAGACAGCGCAATATTGCCAATCTGCGTCCCATCCTCACATCCTCACATACTCCTCTCTCTCTTTCCGTGGGTCTATGGAATTGTCAGTCAGCAGTCAATAAAGCTGACTTCATTCCAGCCTTTGCATCTCATTCTACTCTTAGTATCTTGGGGCTGACTGAGACCTGGATTCGTCCAGAAGACTCAGCAACCCCTGCTGCTCTCTCTAGCAATTTCTCCTTCTCCCACTCCCCTCGCCAGTCTGGGAGAGGTGGGGGTACAGGGCTTCTCGTTTCTAACAATTGCAAATACTCCACGCTCTCTTCTCTATGCAACAACAACTCATTTGAATATCATGCTATTACACTTACAACTCCCATTAAAATCCATATTGTAGTCATTTATCGCCCCCCAGGTCAGCTGGGTAACTTTGTAGATGAGCTGGATGTGAGCTGCTGTCCACTTTCCCTGAGGACGGCACCCCACTTCTAGTCTTCGGTGACTTCAACATTCATCTCGAAAAGCCACATGCAACAGACTTCACCTCTCTCCTAGACTCCTTCGATCTCAAACGACTTATCACCACAGCTACTCACAAATCAGGCAACCAACTGGACCTGGTTTACACACGCAACTGCACCACAGAAAACATCCTGGTGACACCTCTCCACGTTTCAGATCATTTCCTCATTACTTTCAGTCTACAACTCTCTACCCCTGCACCCCCACCCCCACCAACAGTCACTTTCAGACGAAACCTGCGCTCACTTTCCCCCTCCCATCTCTCCTCTGCCGTGTCATCCTCTCTTCCCCCACCCTCACAATTCTCATCTCTGGATGTGAATACCGCAACGGACACCTTATGCTCCACTCTAATCTCTTCTCTAGACATTATCTGCCCTCTCTCCTCCAGGCCAGCACGCACTACTCCCTCTAACCCCTGGTTATCTGAGGTTCTTCGGGAACACCGGACCGAACTCAGGGCAGCGGAGAGGAAATGGCACAAATCAAAAGACGCATCTGACCTGAGTATGTATCAATCTCTCCTCTCCTCCTTTTCTGTTGATGTTCATGCTGCAAAATCTTCATACTTCCACAACAAGATCAACAGCTCCTCCAACACACGATTACTCTTCAAGACATTCAACTCTCTCCTCTGTCCACCTCCACCACCTCCCGCCTCCTCCTTAACTGCTGACGATTTTGCGACCTTCTTCACCAACAAAACAACAGCTATCAGCAGTCAGTTCTCAGCTCCACACACACAGGAACCCAGACCGACCCCTTCCACAGCCAATACCCCTCTGTCCTCCTTTTCTCCGCTAACCGAGGAAGAAGTATCTACACTTCTCCTCTCCAGTCACCCTACCACCTGCACGCTTGACCCCATCCCCTCACACCTTCTACAAGCCATCTCTCCCACACTTCTACCATCACTCACACACATCATCAACTCATCCCTCCACACTGGCACCTTCCCTACAGCATTCAAGCAGGCTCGGGTTACTCCACTGCTCAAAAAACCAACGCTAAACACATCATTGGTAGAGAATTACAGACCTATCTCTCTCCTACCATTCATTGCGAAGACACTTGAAAGAGCTGTCTTCAACCAACTAACATCCTTCTTGTCTCTAAACAACCAGCTGGATGTCAACCAATCTGGCTTCAAGAAAGGACATTCAACTGAGACTGCATTACTGTCAGTCACAGAAGCCCTACGGATCGCAAAAGCTGCTTCCAAATCTTCAGTCCTCATTCTCCTGGATCTGTCTGCTGCCTTCGACACGGTGAATCATCAGATCCTTCTGTCCACCCTCTCATCACTGGGCATCACAGGAACTTCACTCCACTGGTTTGAGTCCTATCTCACAGGTAGGTCCTTCAAGGTCGCATGGAGAGGCGAGGTATCCAGAGCACATCAGCTGACCACAGGGGTTCCCCAGGGTTCAGTTCTTGGTCCCCTCCTCTTCTCCATCTACACCACATCACTGGGACACATCATACAGGCACACGGTTTTTCCTACCACTGCTATGCTGATGACACACAGCTCTTCCTCTCCTTTCAACCAGATGATCCCACAGTAGCTGCACGGGTCTCAAGCTGTCTGGCGGACATCTCCACATGGATGAAGGAACATCACCTGCAGCTCAACCTGGCAAAGACTGAGCTTCTCGTCCTCCCTGCCAATCCATCTCTACAGCACGACTTCACCATCCAGCTAGAGTCATCATTAATCACCCCATCAAGATCGGTCAGAAATCTTGGAGTAACGTTTGATGACCAGCTGACCTTCACAGATCACATTTCAAAGACAGCTCGATCATGCAGGTTTGCACTGCACAACATCAGGAAGATCAGGCCTTTCCTAACTGAGCATGCAACACAACTTATCGTCCAGGCCCTGGTCATCTCTAGGCTTGACTACTGCAATGCCCTTCTGGCTGGACTCCCAGCATGTGCGACCAAACCCCTACAGATGATCCAGAATGCTGCAGCTCGTCTTGTCTTCAACGAGCCCAAGAGGGCCCACGTCACTCCTCTGTTCATCTCTCTGCACTGGCTACCTCTAGCTGCTCGCATCAAGTTCAAGGCACTGACGCTTGCTTACAGAACTATCACAGGCTCAGCTCCCTCCTACTTTCACTCACTCCTACGAGTCTACATCCCTACCAGACACCTAAGATCGGTCAACGAGCGACGTCTCGTGGTTCCATCACAGAAAGCCACAAAATCACTTTCCAGAACATTCTCATTTACAGTTCCATGCTGGTGGAACGCTCTCCCCACCCTCATCCGGAATGCAGAATCCCTGACAACATTCAAAAAACAGCTGAAAACCAATCTCTTCCGTGAGCACTTAACCTTATAGAAAAAAAAAAAAAAAAAAAAAAAAAAAAAAAAAAAAAAAATTTGTCTTTCCCTTTGAAACATCACTTATCAGGCTTATGCTACTCTGAATAATACCTGAACTTCGTATTTTGAGCACTTCCTGCGTTGTTGTTGCTTTTGCCTCTTTATGATGACTCGCTGAATTTAGTCCTAATTTGTAAGTCGCTTTGGATAAGGGCGTCTGCTAAATGACTAAATGTAAATGTAAATGTAAATGTGATCGCACTTCTGCCGGCCAACGTTAACATGTTTCACGCATAGACTGGGTTTCACGTTAGAATGTAACAATTTGAAAAGACTCCAACGGACAGACAGAGTGAAAGACTGGATTTGTTCTCTCGATCAGGTACAAGTGATTTCAAAACTTTTCAGCCGGTTCTAATTTTATTTTTGGATGCTGTAAACATTTTTAGCTAAAAAGACTGCCTCTCCAGTTTAGCATTTAGTGTTGTTTCTGCAGTTAAAAAGACAAAGTTGAAAATTCTGGCTACTATATTATTATTTTAATAATTTCTTTATTTTAATTTTATTTATTGATCTGTCAGGGTTATCTAATCTAACTATTTGTGGCTTGTGTTTTGAATATGTTCCCCTGCACTTTAGGCATTTTGCACACATTTGCTCCTCATCCTGTGACTTGATTCTGATTTATTTCGTTTTGTATTTTTATTTATTAGAAAGGTATATTCTGTTCTAATTTAATTTAGTAAATTAATTGTTTATTTTTTCGTTGCATCAATGTTGTGCTGTAGGCTGGCCTGCTCGCACAGGTAATTTAGCCGATTTAATTTGATTTGCATGTGAAATGCAAATCTGCAGTGTGGCCTTTCTGGAGTTATTTATGTTATTTCTTAGTTTTATTTACATTTACATTTACATTTAGTCATTTAGCAGACGCCTTTGTCCAAAGCGACTTACAAATTAGGACTAACTTCAGCGAGTCATCATAAAGAGGCAACAGCAACAACAACGCAAGAAGTGCTCAAAATACGAAGTTCAGGTATTATTCAGAGTAGCATAAGCCTGATATTTTTTTTTTTAATCAAGTTTTTTAATCAAGTTTAATTTAAGTTTTATTGATCAAAAATGTTTTTATACATTTTCTTCTATATCTTTGTGTGATTTTCTGTACATCGAGGCTTTGAAACGTTAAAGCCCCGCCCCCAGCCCCACCCCCATACACACCCCCATACACATGATTCGACTATTAGTCGACTATAGGCAAGACATGACGATTCTGATTCGACTAGTCGGGGACAGCCCTAGGGTGTATTTCTCAATTACCGGCCAGTCCGTAAGTTGAATGGTCTCTAATGTGTACTTCACATTGGATTTTCTAGCCATAAAGCTTTCAGTCAGAATCATAAAGTGTTTTACAGCCTTATGCCATACAAACCTTTTCACGTTCCAACAACCTTCATTATTACAGACGTTTGCTTGAGCGTTTGCGAGTGTGCGGCTTATTGGACCTGGGGCATGAAATACAACTTTCTTCACAACATGAAAGGTGAAAACAGACCCATTTGATAACTGGCAATTCAATATGAATAATTAATGGCCTAATTTAATGCTGTGATCACTCACTCCAATGATATCAGATAAAGCAGTGCCCTCCGCTCTTCTGAAAAGTGAGACGAGAGACTATATAGACGCCGGACTGTTGCTGAACTCACCCTACTTCTCAGTGCTGAGAGAAAAGAGAGACATCGACCTCATCATTTCACTGGATTTCAGTGATGGTGATCCTTTCGAGGTATTATGCATTCTCTTAAAGTGGTTAGGTGCTATATGTAAGAAGTTGTGCTATTAATTGCTTTTTAATTGTCAATGTATGAACAGCTTGTAACAACTTAAACGATGTTTCCCGACTTCTTAGTTTGTCTCTGAAAGCCTGTCGACTGATTTTTATGTGAAGGACTCAGGATGTTTTTGATGGGAAAATCGCAGATGTGATTCTGTTCTGTTCACTGACACATGACACTAATGCTTATACAATGTTCAGGATAATGCTGAAAGAGCCGTTCTGGACTGTAATGTCAATGTGTCGTGCAAAGAAAAGAGATTCATTCAAACTACAGTCTCACAGAGTCAGATCTATATATAGTCTATAGTCTCAGATATACTTTATAATCAAACTATCATAACTGTGTGATTTTAATGAGCTCATCTGTCGAGAACATCTCCACATCTCTATGATCAGATGCTTTCTGAACTGATGTTTCTCATTTCTGTGTGTGTTTATTGTGTTATTGAGAGGAAAGAGCAGCACATATTCACATATTCATCTACACGTCGCTCTCAGCAGTGGACGGCGTCGGGATGTTCGTTAACTGTAAATCACTGCAAAGAGAATATTGGGGCCTTGAATCACTTTGAATCTTGTGCAACCTTGAATGTTACTGGAATAATGTTTGTTCATAACTGAGAGAACCTTACCAGAACGTTAGCTAAAGTCCTGAGACAATCCCTGTTTGCTGGGTTGAAATTTTTTCCTCATGACATTCACAGAGGACGCACTGAGCAGAAAGTTTATGATGGGCGATTTCAAAAAGTTATTTTGTGAAGCTTTGAAACCTTTCCGAATCATTTGTTTTGAACCAGTGATTGTAATTGCTAAAGTCATGTGATCTCAGTAAACAAGGCTTCGTTACTGTATGAGGCCTGAAAATTTGATAAAATAACACATTGTACAGACACTTCATATTTAATGACATCAGCTCATTTGTTAATTGCATAGATTACACGTTGCATTACCCTGTTTTGACCAGCAGGTGTCAGTAGCATGTGACGTTTATTATACAATATATAATTTAATATAATATATTTAGTCTATTATACCTATATGGAACTACCCATTAGCATTTCTCCATCTCATTTGGGGTTTCTTGACTGGTGCATGAACTCCACAACCTGACAGTCAATAACTTAAATTTGAACTTAATATCAGTCTAACCATTTTTATCAAATGATGCTGTGCTGTTTTTACACTGCAGACAGTGAAGAAATCTGCTGATACATGCAGGAAAAAAAAACATCCCTTTCCCTGAGGTCAACATTCCCAATGGACACTCAGAGAAACCGAAGGACTTCTATGTGTTCAAAGGCCAAAACACTCCAACCGTGATACACATCCCTCTCTTTAATGTGGTCAACTGTGGAGGCAAGTTATGATCTTACAATGTCCTGAATAAAACTGAAATATCAACTGTGTTCTGATTTAAGTGTGTTAATGTTTCTTCAGATAAACTTGAGGAGAAGAGGAAAGAATATACCACTTTTCAAGGTTCTTACAGCGCTGCGATGATCACTGATCTTATGGAGGTCACTGGAAAAAACATCACAAACAACAGAGTGAAACTTCTGGAGAAGATCCGTTGGGCAAAAAGATCCAGACGCCAACATGACAAGACATTTAACAAAGACTAATGAGAATCTGAATACAAACTAATCTGATCTTCATATCAGTGATTTTACAATAATTTCTTTTTTTTTTTTTTTTTCTTAATCATCACTTAATATAAATCAGCATTTTTTTTTTCTACAAAATGTGATTTCTGTGGCATTCGAAGAGCTTGAGATGCAGTTTTCATTATATTTCTGTTTAAATTGTTCAAAATGTTTCTGCAATTTTTTCATGCTTAACATTTATTCAATACCATAGTTTGATAGACTGCTTATTAAACTATTATATTACATTGCTTCTGTTGGAATTAATTAATAAACTCTAAATGTTCCTCTAAAAAAAATCATTTTATCCAAAAATGCTGATTGTAATCGAACTGATAGTGTTGATGCTGAATGGTCAAATCCAGAGTTCCAGTCTAAAACACACCAGCTACTGTGTATTATCTTTTATGAAATAAAATGTTTTACCTTTCGAAATGGTTGGTTTTTATGAATTATAGACCTTATGTAGCCCCGCCCACTTTACCCGTTTCCGGTCGAACGCGATTGTCTTTCGACTTCCGTCTCAAACGCCACATAAAGAGGAAGTGTAAACAGCGCTACAAGACAAAGCTAATTTGTCAGTAAAAAGGGCAAGCAAACTTTTGTTATACATTATTTCGTTAGTTTGCGGTAATTAGCTGACATGGTCAACATATGGGAGCACACTATTTCTGTGCTGCGGTCGTCGGATGGTGTAAGTGTATTGCATCCTTCAAGGATCGCCATTGGCGACTGGGAGGATGACATGAGAAAGTGGCCAGAAATAATGTACGGGGATATATTCAATTATTTTGTGCTGTCCCTTGGAGTAGATGGTGCTGCTATGAAAAGCTACAAGAGCACTGAAGCCTACCAGTACCTTCACAGTGGTAAAGTGGGTTGTGTGTTACTCCACCAAGTAGGTCTGAAAGAGCAGGGGCCTCATGTACAAAGACTTGCGTTGAATTCATACTAAAACATTGCATACGGACAAAGCTGTAAATGTGCGTACGCACAAAAAAAACAGATGTATGAATCTCTGCGTACGAAGGATCCCACGCATATTCTCTTTGTACATCCCAGTTAACGTAAAATTGAGAGCACATGCACGAGCACAACGCCCCACCCAGTCTCCTCCCTTAATTAAATCAATTTAAATATGGTAATGAGTCCACTTTGGCAAAAGAAAGCAGTAAGAAAATGGCTAAAGCAAGCGGCAGGAAATGAAACTTTACAGAAAGTGAATTGGAGGTGCTACTATCGGAGGTAGAAACGAGAAAAAATATTTTATTTGGAACTTTGTCCTCCGGAATTAATAACAAAAGGAAAAAATATGAGTGGGAGAGTTTGGCTGATGCCGTCAATGCGGTGGGATCTGAAAGTCGCACTGTAAATGACCTTGAAAAAGAAATGGTCTGATATAAAGGGGGACGTTAAACGGAGAACTGCTGCGCACCGACAAAATGTGGGCAGAACAGGCAGTGGTAAAGGGGTCGATGAACTTACAAGTTCAAGTTCAAGTTCAAGTCTTTATTTTGCCAGAACGACCCACATCGCCTGGAATTCATTTTGGTGAATTGGCTCACACAAGACAATGCAACATAACATATACAATAAAAACATGAAATCTAAACAGAGAACAAATACTTAGATTACTGCTAATAAATAGTAATAAAACTGATCAGACAAAGTGCTAGTGCGTTTAGTGACCCTAAGAAGAAGGAGGGCATAGCTGTGTCTGTACAAGTAAAGTAGATAGAGATTGTTGTTGTGAGTTGAGAGCCCTCACAGCCTGCGGGTAAGTGCTATTAGAAAAACGGGTACGTGGTTCTGGATCTTATACTTCCTAACCTTCTGCCTGATGGTAGAGGGATGAAAAGGGAATTAGCAGGGTGTGATGAATCCTTGAGTATTTTCAGACCAGTTTTGAGTAGACGGATGTTAGAAATGTCACAGATCTTAGGGAGGTCCAACCCAATTATTCTTGACGCAGTGCTAACTACCCTGTTCAGTGCAGACTTATCCTCCGCCGAGCAGCTACCCCACCATACAGTGATGGAGAAAGTGAGAATGCTCTCTGTCACAGCCCTGTAAAAGTGGAGCATTCCAGCCTTAGACACTTTAAATTTCCTAAGTTGTCTCAAAAAGAAAAGTCGCTGATGAGCTTTTTTAACAATCTGGCTGACATTGAGGTTCCATTTGAGACTGGAGGATATAATGGTCCCAAGGAACCTGAAACTTTCCACCCACTCTACAGTTTTGTCCTTGATGGCCAGGGGCTGGAGCGACTTAATATTTTTGCTCCTAAAATCAACAACCATCTCCTTGGTTTTGGAGATGTTAAGGGACAAGTTGTTAATTGTGCACCACTCAGTCAGCAAGGACACTTCTGTTCTGTAGGCCGATTCATCATCGTTAGTGATGAGGCCTACCACAGTGGTATCGTCTGCAAATTTAAACATTTTGACTGAGTCATGGTGAGAAAAACAGTCATTGGTATAAAATGAATATAAAAGGGGAGACAGAACACACCCCTGGGGGGCGCCAATGCTGGTGGACATTGATTTTGACAAAAGGTTATTAACCCTAACCACTTGAGATCTATCAGTTAAAAAGTCAAGAATCCACTTACATATGGACTCCTTAACCCCCAACACCAGGAGTTTGTCACACAATCTCTTTGGTATAATATTATTAAAAGCAGAACTAAAATCAATAAACAAAACCCGTGCATATGTAGCTGTCCCCTTCAAATGTTGAAGAATATTATGGGTGCAAAGAGAAACTGCATCTTCAACAAACCTGTTCTCCCTATATGCAAATTGGTGAGAATCAAGTGACGTAGCTGAGAGATGATTAGCCACTAATCGTTCAAAAACTTTCATAATAACAGAGGTTAGGGCCACTGGTCTGTAGTCATTCAAACAACTCACATTCGACTTCTTGGGCACAGGAATGATTACAGCTGATTTAAAACATGCTGGGACTTTACATACTCTAAGGGACCAATTAAAAATGTCAGTGAAGACATACGACAGCTCATTGGCACACCATTTAATAGTGGCAGCAGAGACCTGGTCGGGGCCTGATGCCTTCTTACAATTTTGTTTCCTCAACAGAGATCTGACCTCTTTTTCTTCTATCAGAAAAGGTGGTTCGAGAGGACCTATGACATTGAGGAAATTAGAGCTGACTGAACATTCAGAGTTGCATTCAAATCTACAATAAAATTCATTTAGTTTATTAGGTAGTGAAGGGTCATCATCAGAAACTGTGTGATTGATTTATAATTAGTAATCTGTTGAAGGCTTTGCCAAACACCCCTGTTATCATTTACATTTATTCATTTAGCTGACGCTTCTATCCAAAGCGACTTACAATTGCTATATATGTCAGAGGTCGCACGCCTCTGGAGCAACTAGGGGTTAAGTGTCTTGCTCAGGGACACATTGGTGTCTCACAGTGGATTCGAACCCGGGTCTCTCACACCAAAGGCATGTGTCTTATCCATTGCGCCACCACCCCGTTATCATGGACACCAAGCTTAGCTTCAAGCTTGGCCCTATAGTTAGCTTTAGCCTTTCTAACAGCCTTTTCAAATGCATATTTAGCCAGAGAATACTGACAGATATCTCCACTCTGAAAAGCACTCTTTCTCTCCAGATACAACATTCTAATATCCTTACTAAACCATGGCTTGTTATTGCTATAAACAGTCACAGTTTTAGAGGGAAAACATACATTTTCAGCAAAGTGAATATATGAAGTAACAGCATCACAGTATTCGTCCAGGGTAGTGAACTCATCCCTGGAGACAGACCAATCAGTAGTATGAAGGCATTCTTTTAATTCGTTTTGTGCTTGTATAGACCATTGTTTGATCACTTTTTTTGTCGGCTTAGTAGATTTCAGTCTCTGACGATATCGAGGAATGAGGAAGATAGTGTTATGATCTGACCTTCCCAAAGGGGGCCAAGCAATAGAATGATATGCATTAGAAATTACACAGTAGCATTTATCTAGTGTCTTTTCACCCCTGGTAGCAGTATGAATCTGCTGCTTGAACTTGGGTAATGATTTCTTTAAGTCCACGTGATTAAAATCGCCTAAAATTAAAACCACAGAGTCCGGGCTAGAATTCTCCACCTCTGTTATAAGAGCCGCCAGCTGCCTGCAAGCCTCCTTGGCTCCCGCTTTAGGTGGAATGTAAACAGCGGCGAAAATGACGGAGGAGAACTCCCGCGGGAGATAGAAGGGTCTGCATTTAACAATTAAGCATTCCAGCTCCGGTGAACAATGTCGCGAGAGGACGACAGGTTGGTGGACCAGCTTTGGTTTATGTAAAAACAGACACCCCCACCTGACTTCTTCTGTGAATCCTGCTGCGATCGATCAGCTCGTAGTAGAGTGAAACCCGGCAGGAGAAGACCCTCATCCGGCGTGCAGCCATCCAGCCACGTCTCGGTCAGGCATATAACAGAACAGTCAGCAGCGTCCCACTTGGATCGAATCAGGATAGCCAGCTCGTCCTGTTTTTTAGTCAGGGAGCGGACATTCGACAGGATCATGCTGGGAAGCGGAGAGCTGTGAACCCTCTTAGTCGAACCAAAACGCCCGCTCGTTTGCCTCTCTTCCTTGGAGGTCGCTTGTGTCTGTAAGCATTGGCTTGACTGCCAATATTTCCGGCAACATTCCTCCAGTAATCGGAGGCCGGGAAGTTTTGCAAAGTGACCCGAATAATAGTTCATGTCTGTCATATGTAATCAGACTGACAGAATTGTCAACAAAACAGAACAAAACGAGACAAACATAAACACAGAGCCACACCGCGTCGCCATAGATTGGCGCCATCTTGTCCCGACAAAACTACACCCTTTGAGCAGAGATTCCCATAAGGCTCGTATGACAATATATGTCAATTATTTGATAAATTGCAAATTAATAGCAATGCTTCCCACAGGTGGTGGTGCGATAGACTTGTAGAACAATTCGTTGTGTAATGTTTGCCACTTCACTGCCTGTAAGAGTCGCCAACGGACAAAAACAATGAGAAATGCACGTACGCCAGACATGAAATTGGCGTGGAGGAACGCACATTCTCACGTTAATTTCACTGTTAGTACATCCGACCGTGAGCGTGAAAGCTGGCGTACGCGATGTTCAGCCTAGTCAGTCTAGCAAACCAGCACACTCGGCCTGGGTACTGGTGACAAACCTGGGAGCTGTAGAGACAGCAAGGTGTTCTTGAATCGCTGGCCTCGGCAAGTCACGTAGCCATGCAGCTTCACTTTTATGGATATATATATAGGGAAACTATTGGCCCACGTGATGTAACATGAATTGTGTGCAGCTTTACAAATTCATACCATTAGTATATCAGTACATTCATATTAATAGTATAAAATGTAGCCTTATGGGTAATGTGGATTATACACTAATATGCTATTTGTGTATCACAGACTTGGAGAATTGTGGAGAATATGTAAGTATCTAGTGAGTCAAATCTCATATTGGAGGAAGAAGGTAAGTACAAGGTTAGCAACAGATCTTGTCTACACCAAAGCATGATACATTCAGTATATTTTACTCAAATCGTACATGGTGAAACAAACAGCTCTTGGACTCATACAGCATAATCTGTAATATTTAATAATATCTACTGTTGTCACTTTTCAAAATGGTTATAGTCTAATCAGTCGCAGTTTTGGAGACAATTTCTCCAGACATACACAGTAAGTACAAGTCTAATCATATAACTTGGATCCAAAGTAAGTTAGGAGTATATTCAGATGTCTGCATTTTTAATCTTAAAGATGTATAATTGCTGTACAGTATATTGATCCAATTGCTCCATTGTTGCTTGAAATGAATAACTTTATGGGCCCTATCTTACACAATTTTCTTTATATTATATATAAAATGTATATTATATATAAAAAAGTATATAATATATAATAGATGTGGCCGGCTTGACATCATCATTACATGTTAAGGGAAAAGACAAAGCCAAGACATCTAGCAAAAGGATTCTTTTATTCTTGACTGAGCCTAACAAAGGGACTCAGCATTAATGTTTTGATGGGGGAAAAGATTTGGGATTCTAATCCAATTAGATGAGAAAAATTTTACAAAACAAAGTAATGAAAACAAAGACAAACACCCACCCACCCACACAAATCACCACAGGAGGGCGAAACACTTTTTATGTTCATTAGACTTTTTTCGATTGCTCCTGTCTGCCTCGCTGCCTGCTGTGATTGTGCTGCTTCGGTGCTGTAAGCTCCGTCTTAGCCTCGTATTTCCTTGTTTTGAACCATCATTTACTACAATTTCTAGTTGTTTATACTACTACTAAATACAGCTTACCCAACATCGCTAGCTTCCGTTACTACCAGCACAACACGCTAGTAATTCGCTAGCCTGTTAACGCGCCACCCGTGCGCTCAGCTATTTTTATTTATTTATTTTCTCTCGCGCGCTCGCACCTTTGAGTTCATAAAAGCTCAGGTGAGTAAGAAACACTCAACAAACACGGTGAGTAATGTCTTGTCCTGTTATTATCATGCGTCGCGTCTGAATGCGTTGTTGTTTTTGGAGCTCTATCGATTTGATTTATAATTCTTGATTTTTCTCTCTGCCTGCTTTGAGTGTGTTTGCTTCGGTGCTGTAAGCTCCGTCTTAGCCTCGTATTTCCTTGTTTTGAACCATCATTTACTACAATTTCTAGTTGTTTATATTACTACTAAATACAGCTTACCCAACCCTGACATCGCTAGCTTCCGTTACTACTAGCACAACACGCTAGTAATTCGCTAGCCTGTTAACGCGCCACCCGTGCGCTCAGCTATTTTTATTTATTTATTTTCTCTCGCGCCTTTGAGTTCATAAAAGCTCAGGTGAGTAAGAAACACTCCACAAACACGGTGAGTAATGTCTTGTCCTGTTATTATCATGCGTTGCGTCTGAATGCGTTGTTGTTTTTGGAGCTCTATCGATTTGATTTATAATTCTTGATTTTTCTCTTTAAACTCGCTTACAACGAACATTTTCTACTTTTCCTCACTGAGAAGCACTAACGTTACTGCTCAAACCTCATAGTTACAACGCGGACTGTTGAGCAGACGCGTCTCAAGCCTATTAGTGATCCAACGCTGGATACTCTTAAAGGTTACGTCCGTGGATCACGGCTGAACGCGTCTTCTCCACACTCACTTACAAACAAACATTTATTTATTTATTTTCGCCTATCGTGCGTCTACTCTACACCCCTACCACTAAAAAACGTAAAAAAAAATACAAATAAATAAATAAATAAATTAAATTAAAAAAAAAACCTCATAGTTACAACGCGGACTGTTGAGCAGACGCGTCTCAAGCCTATTAGTGATCTAACGCTGCATACTCTTTAAGGTTACGTCCGTGGATCACGGCTGAACGCGTCTTCTCCACACTCACTTACAAACAAACATTTTATATCCAAGATTATATCCAAGACTTCAGTCATAAATTAGTATTAATATTGATAGCATCACTGGTAGCTTCGTTGCTAACTCACTGTCCATCTGTTAAAATGGCAAATATATCAGATGTAAGTAGTCTACCGTTTGGTGCAGGTGAGGACACATTTGAGCTGCACGCACTGCAGTCTGAGCTGGAAGCTGTTGAGAAACAGATCCACGACCTTTTATTGAGACAGGCCGAGCTGAGAGACCGGTGTTTGGCTCTTGAAACATCACGCGCCGATGCACACAAATCAGTGTTTAACATTACTAACCCGCTGACTCCGACCGCGTCTACTCCATGCGTTCCTCAGCATCGGTCGCAATCAGCCATGGTCTCGTTCACTCCGGCTCCAACACGCCACCACGAAGCCTGGGTGGTTCCGCAGCGGAAGACGCGAGTCAGGTTTAGACCAAGACTTTCTCCGACCCTCCCGGTTTTCGAGTTATCCACACAAAACAGCTTCTCCCCTCTTCGCGAAACAGAACGCGATGCTGTGATCATCAGCGATTCCATCGTTCGGCACGTACACGCTACGTTAGGTAAAAGTAAGGTGCAAAGTCACTGCTTTCCTGGTGCTCGTGTTTCTGAAATCGCTGCTCGCGTTCCCGAGATCCTGAACGGTGACGAGCGCGTCGGAACTGTGGTCCTGCACGCGGGAGTGAACGACATCAGGCTGCGCCAAACGGAGATTCTGAAGAAAGACTTCAGGAATCTAATCGATACGGTACGCAGCACATCGCCTGAAACAACGATCATTGTGTCAGGACCGCTTCCCACGTACCGACTAGGGCATGAAAAGTTCAGCAGATTATTTGCGCTAAATGAATGGTTAATGTCATGGTGCAATGAGCAGAAACTGCTCTTTGTAAATAATTGGAATCTGTTTTGGGAGCGTCCTAGGCTTTTCCGTGCTGATGGCTTACACCCAAGCAGATTCGGAGCGGATCTTCTGTCAGATAACATCTCCAAAATGTTAAATACCCTTTGACTAGTAACCAAAAGTCCAAATCATAGTCTCTGCTGCACCAATTCAACTGATATAAATACTAGTGTAGAACATTGCATAGAAACCGTGTCTATTCCTCGTTTAGTGAGATCAAATAATAAATCTAATGCAGGATCTAGGAAAAATCTAATTGTTATTAAAACAGAAAATGTTGCTATTAGTAAACAAAAACTATTTCTAAAGCTAGGTCTTCTAAACATTAGATCACTCACAACCTAAGGCAGTTATTGTAAATGAAATAGTCACAGATAATAGCTTCGATGTACTTTGCCTTACTGAAACCTGGCTTAAACCAAATGATTATTTCGGTATTAATGAGTCTACTCCTCCTGGATACTGTTATAAGCATGAGCCCCGTCTGATTGGTCGTGGCGGAGGTGTTGCAACCATTTATAAAGATTTTCTAAATGTTACTCAGAAAACTGGTTATAAGTTTATTTCATTTGAAGTACTTGTACTAAATGTTACGCTCTTAGATGTTAGAAAAACATCCCTATTATATCTAGCCTTGGCTACCGTATATAGACCGCCAGGGCCTTACGCTGATTTCCTAAAAGAGTTTGCAGATTTTCTCTCAGACCTATTAGTCAATGTCGATAAAGCATTAATTGTTGGAGATTTTAACATACACGTATAATCCAAATGATGCGTTAGGAGCTGCGTTTACAGATTTATTAAATTCATTTGGGGTCAAGCAAAACGTCACCGGACCAACACATCGTCTTAATCATACACTCGATTTAATTATATCACATGGAACCGATCCAACCGATATAGATATCATTCCACAAAGTGATGAAGTCACTGATCACTACATGGTAACTTGCATATTACGTACTGCTGTAATATGTCATGCGGCGTCGCGTTATCAACCAGGCAGAACAATCCTCCCATCCACCATAGATAATTTCTCAAATTGCTTATCTAATCTGTCTCAGCTGCTGCCTGAACCCAAACAAAAAGATGAACTAGAAGAACTAACTAGCACTATGAGCACCATTCTCTCTAGAACATTGGATGTTGTTGCACCTATTAAATTAAAAAAGGTCAGAGAGAAAAATAAAGCACCATGGTATAACAATACTACGCATGCTTTAAAGAGAGAAACCCGTATTTTAGAGCGTAAATGGAAACAAACTAATTTAGAGGTCTTTCGAATCGCTTGGAAAGACAGTATGTCACGTTATAAAAAGGCCCTAAAAGCGGCCAGGGCTGAGCACCTCCGCAAACTAATAGAAAACAACCAAAACAATCCAAGGTTTTTATTTAACACCGTGGCTAGACTAACAAATAAACAGACGTCACCCGAACAAAATATCCCGTTACAGTTCAGTAGTAATGATTTCATGAACTTCTTCACTGAGAAAATAGAAAGCATCAGAACCACAATTGTAAACGTTCAATCTTCAATCGCGCATTATAATTCAGCTTCAATTATCACCCCGCAAGAACAATTACAGTGCTTTACAACTATAGAACAAAAAGAGTTACATAAACTTATCACTTCATCTAAAACAACAACATGTTTATTAGATCCTATACCAACTAAACTACTGAAAGAAGTGTTACCTGTAGTGGAAGAGCCTCTCCTCAATATTATTAACTCGTCTTTATCTTTAGGTCATGTTCCAAGAACATTTAAACTGGCAGTTATAAAACCTCTCATTAAGAAACCACAATTAGATCATAATAATCTAGCAAATTATAGACCCATTTCAAATCTTCCATTTATGTCTAAAATATTAGAAAAAGTGGTGTCCGCTCAACTGGGCTCTTTCTTGCAACAAAATTATATCTATGAAAAGTTTCAGTCTGGATTCAGACCGCATCATAGCACTGAAACTGCGCTTGTTAAAATCACAAATGATTTACTTTTAGCTTCTGACCAAGGCTGTATCTCAATACTAGTTTTACTTGATCTTAGTGCTGTTTTCGATACTATTGATCATACATTACTCTTAGATCGACTACAAAATTATACTGGTGTTCAAGGACAAGCACTAAGCTGGTTCAAATCATACCTATCTGACCGCTACCATTTTGTCTATTTAAATGGAGAAAAATCGATCATAACTCCAGTAAACTATGGAGTGCCGCAGGGATCTGTGTTAGGCCCTCTGTTATTTTCAATATATATGATGCCACTTGGAAATATTATAAGGAAACATGGAATTAGTTTCCATTGTTATGCTGATGACACTCAAATATATATTTCATCACGGCCGGATGAAAACGCTACATTTTCCAAATTGACAGAGTGTGTTAAAGATATAAAAGATTGGATGACGCGTAATTTTCTTTTATTAAATCCAGACAAGACAGAGGTAATACTTATCGATTCAAAAAACCGCCCACAAAACATCGCACAATACAACTTTAACATCATAGGATGTCCTGTTACTTTATCCTCTACAGTAAAAGACCTGGGTGTTATACTCGATTGCAACCTGTCTTTTGAAAATCATATTTCATATGTTACAAAAACAGCCTTTTTCCACCTTAGAAACATTGCTAAGCTACGTAATATGCTATCAGTTTCTGATGCAGAAAAGTTAGTTCATGCATTCATGACCTCGAGACTGGATTACTGTAATGCTTTATTAGCTGGTTGTCCTGCATCCTCAATAAACAAGCTACAGTTAGTCCAAAATGCCGCCGCTAGAGTTCTTACGAGATCAAGAAAATATGATCATATAACACCGATTTTATCATCACTGCATTGGTTACCTATAAAGCTCCGTATTAATTATAAGATATTGCTACTGACTTACAAAGCCCTAAACGGCTTAGCTCCAGTCTATTTAACGGATCTTCTATCACCCTATAATCCATCGCGCTCTTTAAGATCACTAAATTCAAGGCTTTTGGTCATACCTAGGATATCCAGAACCACCAAAGGAGGGAGAGCATTTTCACATTTGGCTCCAAAACTCTGGAATAGTCTTCCTGATACTGTTCGTTGCTCAGACTCGCTCTCCCAGTTTAAAACTAGATTAAAGTCGCATCTCTTCAGCCAGGCATTCTTATAATCCTACAGTTCAAACTACAATCCGGCCTCTAGCTCATAAATGCCAGAGGAGAACTGGCCCCCGACTGAGCCTGGGTTCTCCCAAGGTTTTTTTTTCTCCATTAGGTCACCTGATGGAGTTTTAGGACACCATTAGGTCACTTGATGGAGTTTTTCGGTTCCTTGCCACTGTTGCCTTTGGCTTGCTCAGTTGGGGATATTTTGGGGATATTTAATTTAATTTTATCAATCAATAAATTCCTCTTGAAAAAACTTTGTTGTATTATTTTAATTTAATACTGTGAAGCTGCTTTGATACAATCTGTATTGTGAAAAGCGCTATACAAATAAACTTGACTTGACTTGACTTGACTTTTCTTCAATGGGTACAGGAAATAAAATAGTAAGCAATAATGTGAAAAAGGATTCTTCACACAATCTCAAATAAAACTCCAAATCACATGCCCCATTCAACTTAAACCAGTGCAAACCAAGTTACAAAATGTATAAAGGGTGTACAAAACAACGGCAGTGGTCTGTTTGTGCCTAATAAAACAAATAGAACAGAATATGAGCAATCAGCACATTTCACCAGATGAATGCATCACCCATTTTATACACAGTTCACATGTTTATCTTCTTTTGAGCATATTAATCGGTAAATAGACTAACGATAACAGTACACACTTTACACATAGTACAATCCTTTTCATGCAATATACGGAAACACTTTGGGAGAATAAAATGAACAAAACTCACTCTTATTAAGCCTCTGAAGCACACAGAAAAAGCTCACGTGGTAATTGGCACCTGTGTGATCTCACGTATCGTTTCTCTCCCCTCTAACACAGTATAAAGGACAGGAGTTACTGCATGTTCAGTTATTATATGAAATAAACAGTTATTTAACATTTGAACAACTCTTACAACATATTTCAGGTTAACTCACGCTCAATCTCCGTCAACGTGATCTGAATTCCCCTTCCCCACGGGCAATCTCTCACGTGCAGGAACACAATGCCTGTATGATCGGCAAATTAACCCATCCACTCGATAAAATCACACAACTGTAGTCACCACACACTCACAAGTTGATATAAAGCTGGAAATGTCCTCTCTTTAACAGTTTTATCAACTATTTATTTCGCTGTGTAACTCTCGTTTCTAACTTTTCTCTTTTCCAGTCTGACGTGCACTTCCCTCCACGGTCTCTGTAACACGGTCTCAAGCCTCACTAAGTGTCCCTCAAACGTACTTGAGTACACCAGCAAATCGTCCAAATAGATGAGTACCATTTGAAAGACCAGGTCATTCATTCTCATCTATTCGTGGCAACGGGAATGCATCACGCCTAGTTTTACAGTTCAGCTTCCGGTAGTCCACACATAACCGAAGACTCCCATCATTCTTCCGGACTAACACCACTGGAGATGCATACGAACTGGAGCTTTCTTGAATGACACACTTTTTGAGCAGTCCAGAGATATGGTCCTTCACTTCCTGGAATTGGTTTGGGGGTATACGTCGGTAAGACTATGACACAGGAAGGTCATCGTTTAGGGGAATCTCGTGCTTTACAAGTTCAGTATAACCAAGGTCTTCATCAGTGATAGCAAACACATCCAGGTATCCCCTCAGAAGCGCCTTCAGCTCTGCCTGTTGTGCAGGGGTACCACCGATCTGTACCTTCTCCAAGGGACACGGCAGGTCACCGCTAACCCCTGTCATTGACCTCTGGTTAACCCTAACCTCTTCATGATCTGCAGAGATATGATGGAATCTAACTTCACAGGAGCTGATCTCAACATAATGACCCTGGGCAAGAACCCCTAGTTTCACCTTCGGTGGCAGCCACACACCTTCCGAAGACAAGTTTACTACCTGCACTGGGAATACCCGCCTACCAGGTAGAACCAAGGTAGGAACCAGGACCAAGCCACCTGGCAATGATGCCTTACCTGGCTCAAACAAGCTTAAGTCTCTGTTTCCAGCTACTTCTTTGTGTGTTCTGGCCTGAATTGTAGCCACGGAGGCTGCAGATATGTACAACTTGCGTGTGCCTGCTACCCGGACCATAGAGTTCACTCCTACTGGGGCAGCCTCTTGGACTCTGTTAAGGACGGCTTTCCAGTCAGCATCCAACGTCCCCTCCAAAGCATGGTCAAACTCAGCTAGGATTAATTGTTTACAACGCTGTGCTATGTTCATGCCAAGTATGCCTGGGGGCGCTGAGTCAGTCTCCCCATCATTCTGGTCACGTATCACCAAGAACCCACAACCAGGTATAGTCAACCCCATTACCTGGATATCAAGTTCAACATACCCAAGGTAGGGAAGAGGCAAACCGTTGGCAGCAGTAATCTTTAACCACTTGCTCGTACAATGTAGGTCTTTGTCTTCGCCATGAAGATGTTCTTTGAAGAAGCTCTCTGTCAAAGTACTCACATTACTGGCAGTGTCTAACAGGCACCGAATTGCTACCCCTCCAGCGTGAATTTCCACTTCTGGGCACTGGCCCACTGCACGCTCCAGAAACCTCTCTTTTGTCAGTGTGCCAGTCTTTGAGCCATTGGTGCCACCTCTCATTGCTCGGCTCTTCGCAATGGAGGCGCACAGTTTCCCGGAACCGGAGACTCAGGCGTAGCTGGCACAGGGTTTTCTTGAAAGCGCTGCCCGTGCATTGCCTGGCTATGTGCCCAACGCCTTCACATCTCAAACAAATGGGTTGACCATCTCGGGTATACTTTGGCTTAAACTTGGGCTTACTAGGTTTCTCACAAGCAGTGATGGGAATAACGGCGTTATAAATAAACGGCGTTACTAACGGCGTTATTTTTTTCAGTAACGAGTAATCGAACTAATTACTGCTTCCTCCATTACAACGCCGTTACCGTTACTGTCAATAAAAATGCGGCGTTACTTTAATTGAGCTCACTGAAGCGGTTTTCAGCCGAGTAGGCTCTCTCTCAGCCATAGGAGCTGCAAAGTTTTTTTCTCTGGTGTGTGAGTGTTTATGAGGCGCGGGACTCGACAAAATCGAGGCGAATGCCGCGAGCGTGCTCGACAGTGCACGAGAGAGACCGAGTGTGTCCGAGAACGTGCTCGACAGTGCGCGAGAGAGACCGAGTGTGTCCGAGAATGCGCTCGACAGTGCGCGAGAGAGACCGAGTGTGTCCGAGAACGCGCTTGACAGTGCGCGACAGTGACCGAATGTGTCCGAGCATAAATACTTTATTTATAAATAAATTACACATATCAGCATTTGAATAATCTCTGTAGCATATTGGTATCATATGCAATGTTTTAATTAGTTTATATAACATAAACTCCAAAATAGCCTGCAGGGAACGTTCAAACATATTTGTTTGACGGTTGTGAGCACGTGCGGCAAACACGACTAGAATTTGGCTAAAATAACCTCTGATGATGACGTTCTCTGTAGGTTATAAAAATAAACCCCCAAAAGATTATATCGTATTATTATTATTTATGTTGATACATTGTTCAATATCATATTGAAAGCACTTTTTGTTAAACTTACTATTGTGAGGAAGAAAATACTTCAAGTAGGCTATACAGAATGTCTACCAGTTGTAAAGGTGTGTGAGTTTTATCATTTTAATTATATGCACTAGTGTATGTGTATGTATATTTTTATTAGGCTACTATTTATTTATTTTTGGTACATTTCTTAAGAAGCATAATTTATTTTTAGACTTATTTGTTGGCCAGTTGTGGTCTGTGCAATAAATATTAAAAGTTCTAAACCATCTATTGTTTTATTGTTGCACTATAGTAATGATAATATTTGAATATTTAAGTTAATAGGTGTCTCTCACATTGTCCCACAGCAACATTAAAATAGTGTAGATTAGTGTACAATGTTTTATAATAATAATATGTTCTATTTAGTGTCAATTTCATTCATTTAACATTTCATATTGGGTGTATCCAAGAAATTTCTTATATTTAAACTTTTTTTTTTTTTTTTTTAAGTAACGCAATAGTTACTTTCCCTGGTAATTAGTTACTTTTGTAATTATGTAATTCAGTTACTAACGCAGTTACTTTTTGTGAGAAGTAACTAGTAACTATAACTAATTACTTTTTTTAAGTAACTTGCCCAACACTGCTCACAAGTTGGGTCAGACCTCTGAATTGTGAGATCACGGACAGCGTTGGTAAGTTCCCCGATTGCTTTCCCTTTATCAATTTATTGATTGATAAAATTAAATTAAATATCCCCAAAATATCCCCAACTGAGCAAGCCAAAGGCAACAGTGGCAAGGAACCGAAAAACTCCATCAAGTGACCTAATGGTGTCCTAAAACTCCATCAGGTGACCTAATGGAGAAAAAAAACCTTGGGAGAACCCAGGCTCAGTCGGGGGCCAGTTCTCCTCTGGCATTTATGAGCCAGAGGCCGGATTGTAGTTTGAACTGTAGGATTATATGAATGCCTGGCTGAAGAGATGCGACTTTAATCTAGTTTTAAACTGGGAGAGCGAGTCTGAGCAACGAACAGTATCAGGAAGACTATTCCAGAGTTTTGGAGCCAAATGTGAAAATGCTCTCCCTCCTTTGGTGGTTCTGGATATCCTAGGTATGACCAAAAGCCTTGAATTTAGTGATCTTAAAGAGCGCGATGGATTATAGGGCGATAGAAGATCCGTTAAATAGACTGGAGCTAAGCCGTTTAGGGCTTTATAAGTCAGTAGCAATATCTTATAATTAATACGGAGCTTTATAGGTAACCAATGCAATGATGATAAAATCGGTGTTATATGATCATATTTTCTTGATCTCGTAAGAACTCTAGCGGCGGCATTTTGGACTAACTGTAGCTTGTTTATTGAGGATGCAGGACAACCAGCTAATAAAGCATTACAGTAATCCAGTCTCGAGACACGTGACTTTCAAATGAAAGATTGGTATCAAAGAGCACACCCAGGTTCCTAACCGATGACAAAGACTTAACAGAGCAGCCATCAAGTGTTAGACAGTATTCTAGATTATTACGTGAGGAAGTTTTTTGTCCAATAATTAGAATCTCTGTTTTTTCAGAATTTAGAAGTAGGAAATTACTAGTCATCCAAACTTTTATATTAGCTATGCATTCCGTTAATTTTGTGAATTGGTAAGTTTCGTTAGGTTTTGAAGAAATATACAGCTGAGTATCGTCGGCATAACAGTGAAAGCTAATTCCATGTTTCCTAATGATATCTCCTAATGGTAGCATATACAGAGTGAACAGCAGCGGTCCTAGTACTGAGCCTTGTGGTACGCCATACTGAACTTGTGATCGATAAGACATCTCTTCATTTACTGCTACAAACTGATAATGGTCAGATAAGTATGATTTAAACCATGCTAGTGCAATTCCACTAATGCCAACATAATTTTTGAGTCTATTTAAAAGAATGTTGTGGTCGATAGTGTCAAATGCAGCACTTAGATCGAGTAACACTAATAGCGAGATACAACCACGATCGGATGATAAGAGCAAATCATTTGTGACTCTAATGAGTGCTGTCTCGGTACTATGGTATGGTCTAAATCCTGAGATTTAAGGATTTAAGGAAGGCCTGTCCATAGGTGAGAGTAGGAACGTAGATTGACCGGTAAATCGAGAGCTTCGCCTTGCAGCTCAGCTCTTTCTTCACCACGACAGACCGGTACATCGACTGCATTACTGCAGAAGCTGCACCAATCCATCTGTCAATCTCCCGTTCCATCCTTCCCTCACTCGTGAACAAGACCCCAAGATACTTGAACTCCTCCACTTGAGGCAGGAACTCTCCACCAACCTGAAGTGGGCAAGCCACCCTTTTTTTCCGACTGAGAACCATGGCCTCGGATTTGGAGGTGCTGATTCTCATCCCAGCTGCTTCACACTCGGCTGCAAACTGTCCCACGACAACATCATCCGCAAAGAGCAGAGACAAAATCGTGTGGTCCCCAAACCTGAGCCCCTGGCTGCACCTAGAAATTCTGTGCATAAAAGCAAAGGGCAGCCCTGCCGGAATCCAACAAGTATGACTTACTGCTGGCAATGCGAACCAAGCTACTGCTCTGGTCGTACAGGGACCGGACAGCCCTTAGCAAAGGGCCCCGGATCTCATACTCCCAGAGCACCCTCCACAGGATGCCGCGAGGGACACAGTCGAATGCCTTCTCCAAATCCACAAAGCACATGTGGATTGGTTGTGCAAACTCCCATGAACCCTCCAGCACTCTGGAGAGGGTATAGAGCTGGTCCAGTGTTCCACGGCCTGGACGAAAACCGCACTGTTCCTCCTGAATCCGAGGTTCTACTATCGGCCATATTCTCCTCTCCAGTACCCTGGCATAGACTTTCCCGGGGAGGCTGAGAAGGTCCACATGAGTATAACAAGTTTGGTGAAAATAACTGAATGCATTGAAAAGTTATAGCCATTTCAGTGAAAGTGGCCCTGCCTACATCAAACGTTTTGGCATCCTGTTGCGAGCATGAATCACTGATCTAAATTCTTTTGGCAAGATTTGGCCATGAGGGTCTCTGGATGATGCATGTGAAGTTTCGAGATAATCAGACAAACGGCCTATGAGGAGTTTTTCGGAGAATTAAAAATGGTGGAAAAATTGCGGAAAATTGTAATGATGGAAATGAAATCAGAGATATATATGTTCGTCTTGAGATTAGGATTCTAATCGTATAAAGCACTTGAGGACTAGTTCTCGAAAGTAGCTTTTAGAAATTATCTCCAATATTTAACGAACGATTAGATTGACAGTGGCGGTCCTATAGAGGAAAGTCGCTCAGAATAAGGAGTTCTACCATATGGTATTTTTGGGCATCAAAACCCCCGGCGTGATATACAATCCTTTATGCAAGTGAAAAACACGAAGGCGCCCCCTGGTGGCCTATTTCTTTTGAATTTTTCACAGGCCTCTAGGGCCGTGAGTCAAACAGGCCCAGTGAGTTTCATTCCAATTGGCCTCCTTTAACCTTGTCTGATAGACAAGCTTTAGTCTTCCTAACATTGTCCGGGAAGCAGACACACTCTGTCAGTTCAAAGCTAGATTAAAGACACATCTCTTTGACCTAGCATACACATAACACATTATATACTTTTATAATTCAATGTTAGGCTGCATAGATTAGGTCAGCCGGAACCAGAAACACTTCCCATAAATCCTGATGTACTCGTTACAGCATAAGAAGAATGGCGTCTACTCTAATATTAGTCTCTCTGTTTATCCCAAGGTTTACTGCAGTCCACCGGATCCAGGCTGTATCCGGATCTGATGAAGGACCTGCGCCTGGACGCGACGACAACGCAGTCCTGAAGTGTCCACTAGTCTCTCCCCTGTGAAGGCCTCCTTCCCTTCCCTTTACCTCTCTACAGATAAAGCATTGATCATGGCCTCCTAATCATCCCTATATATATATATATATATATATATATATATATATATATATATATATATATACTGATGGGCTTCATGGCTGTCTCATCTCCAAGTCATCTTCATTTATATAGCGCTTTTAACAATGTAGATTGTTCCAAAGCGGCTTTACAGTTATAATAGGATAATTTAATTTAAAGTTAGAGATCCACCTGCAATCATCAAGTCAAACTAGAGGAAAATGTGAAACATTGCTTTGACTATACAGTAGCTGCAATAAAACAAGTTTAAGTTTTTATATTTTATTTCATTTCAGATAATGTTTAATACATTTATTTCAAGTAATGAAAATGGTGCATAATAATGTGATGCCCCTCCCTTCTTCAGTTACGGTTAGAATTCTCTTTAAATGAGAACAATAGTTATAGTTAACCATAACAACCCTGATAAGTTGTTTTGAATCCTGTTATTTCCAGATTGTAATTATTAAAAACAACACTCCCATTTAAAGAGAATTCTAACCGTAACTGAAGAAGGGAGTGGCATCACATTATTATGCACTATTTTTTGAGGCTATGTGAATGCTTACAGATGTTTCTTCAACTATTTGGGCAGGTTTGAACATGTGGACTTTTACAAAATGAACTCTCTTGTCTTACTGTTATTCTCAATCAATTTCAAATTTCTCCAAACTCAGGTCACCACTGTCAAAACAATATAAGATAACACAAAACCTTCCATGTTTTTTTAACCTTTGTCTAATTGACAGGTTTTATTTTTTTCTTATCTCTTGCTTTTAATTACTTGCATAATCAGTCATTTGTAATGACGCACCTAAAGACTCCAAGACCTCAGATGGGATGGATTTTTGTAAAATCAATAAAAATATTGACACCCCCAGATTTTGTGCACAATGCTTTGAGAAAACTATGCATATGATTTGTAATTTGTATGAAATGAATGAAAATTACAAATGACAAGTGTTCAGATCACCATGTTGATTGTTTTGAGAGCAATGATCCGATTTGGAGATTTGGAGAAGTTGGTCAAATCGATTGAAGAAAACTGTAATACACACTTTTCACACTATTTAGATGCAGAGGTAATGTCTCCACAACACAGCAAAACCAGCCAAAAAGGGCTTTTTGCTTAGGTATTTAAGTTTTAATTTAATTTGATATGTTTCTGATTTCATTGGGTTTGTGGTTTGAAAACGATCTGCTCCATATAGTTCAAACACATATTAGCTTTTACACTTCTATGCATTTAGACATGGTATACACAGTACAGTAACCCTACGGTCCACACCCACCCCAAGGAAATTACATGGAAAACTTTTTCTGTTCTCTGGAGTTCAGGTTTATCACGTCCACCTCCCACGATGATATCTAGACCTTCAGAGTCCTATAAAAGAGCCTCTTCTGTCTGATCTGAGAGTCGACGGCTGCTGTGCTGATATTGCTGAAGCCTCACAATCTTACAAGACTATACAAGAACAGAGTTTTGTAATTAAAGATGTTAACCTCAATATTTGACTATGCTCTTTCACAGATGGGACTGGAAGGATCTAAACCCCAGGAAAGGTAATTTTGCTCAGACTCCTGTGATTAAATCTTTGCACTTGATTATATATATACAGTATATAAGTACCGTATTGCATCACAGTTAACGTCTAAAAACTGGATAATTCTGACAATAACTTTTCTAAAATAGTCTGTCTGTCGCTGCAGTGAAGTGAGAATCGAACACTCTCTGAATAAGAAAGAGGAGGAGTTTGTCACCAGAAGGAGAAATGATGTTCTACAAAGCCTGAAGAAACTTAAGATAACCTGCAGTGAGGTAATATTATACTCTGTTTATCTGCCTGGATATTTATAAATGGTGTTGTAGCTGATGAACATCAATTGTTTGCTAAATCAATCTGCGTTTCAGAATAAAGTGCCAAACATTGCATTACTGGGATCTGGAGGAGGACAAAGAGCCATGGTGGGTTTGCTGGGATCCCTGGATCAACTCCAGAAAACAGGTCTTCTGGACTGTATGCTTTATCTGAGCGGAATCTCTGGATCCACCTGGTACACTGACACACACACACACACACACACACACATGCACACACACACACACACACACACACACACACACACACACACACACACACACACACACACACACACACACACACACACACACACACACACACACACACTCTCACACTCACAGGTTGAATGTCATAAATGAGAGCATATGTTGTTCTTCTGAAGGTGCATGGCCTCCTTATATCAGGAGCCAGACTGGTCCACCAAACTAGAGACTGTGAAAGACAAGATCGTCCAGAGACTCAACGGTCCTGCAGTCAACTGGAAAGAGGCTTATGTCAAACTGGCACAAGCTGCAATTGATAAACTGAAGAAATATAATGAAGAAAAAAAATACACAATACTACCCAGCTTGACTGACTTCTGGGCAGCGTTGTTCGTTGCAGCATGTGTGAAAGAGGTCTGTAACTATTCATAAAAAACTCTCAATGATGTATAATCTTAAAGGAATAGTTCACTTAAAAATGATAATAAGTACCTGGATAAGCACTAGGAACGATTTTAACCAGCACTTAACCAGATTTTAACGGTCTAAACCAGCACTATAACTACTAGTGATGTTAGTGTACGTCAATTGGCCGAATGCACGCGAAACACCCGCACATATCATTAATTCAAGATTTTAAAGTACAATATAATTCAAGAATTTATTCAGGAATCAGAATGCCAAATCCTGACTGACGAGAGGAGGAGCTGGGGAGAGAGGAGGGTAATTTGCTTCTGTGAAATGCGATAGCTGCTGATAATACTGAAGGAGCTTGTATACAGTGATAGGCGGCGTACTCCTATAGGTAGACATTGATCAGCTGAGAGTCACTGATGCGAGCTTGACAAATGTGACCTGCCAGAACTGACAGTATACGCTTAATATTTCTGCTCAGCTAGTGACACTGGCCAACAACCACACGGCATAAGCTTATATCTTTTCATTACTTATGTATAACAGTTCTATCTAATAACTTCTTCTGCTCAACACAAAAGAAGATATTTTGTAGAATGACGGTAACCAGCCAGTTGATAGACCCCATTGACTTTAGTAGGAAAATAATATTTAGTAGTCAAAAGTCTGAGACCATATTGAAAATCTGAGATTTATAAACGATTCCTAGTGTAACTGTCGTAGGCCAATGAGAGCTGTGCGAGTAAACCTCACTCCCCTGATCTCAAGAGTAACAATAAAGACTGCGGTCTTTAGCTTTCCAGGCCGGACACCCTGGATAGAATCAGAACGGGTAGGGAGAACCGGTTACACTAGCAGGTGTTTTTCACTTGAGCTTGTTTGTGACTGAATAAATTGTCCCAGGTCTCTCCTACACCAACATGATAACAGCAGCTGAAATATTTTTTTCTCTTCAGGTGGACGAACACACACTCTCAGATCAGAGGGACCGACACAATAAAGACCCGTTTCCAATCTACACAGCGATCGACAAGCAATGCAAACAGAGCGAAGATGGAGGTCTGTGTGTGTGTGTGTGTGTGTGTGTGTGTGTGTGAGAGAGAGAGAGAGAGAGAAAGACAGACAGAATTAATGTGTTTGTGTCAGCTGTTATATGGATGTGTTTCTGTCTGCAGACCCCTGGTTTGAGTTCACTCCATATGAAGCCGGTTATTCCCTCACTGGAGCGTTTGTGGAAACATCCAGCTTTGGCAGCAAGTTTGTAAATGGCCGTAAGATCAAGAAACAGCCTGAGATTGACATGCTGTACCTGCAAGGTAACAAACTCTGTTACAGGAGAGTTTATCATATTTGATTCTTATTCTTAATATACGATTCTACAGATTATCTAGTACACTGTACTTTTAACTGAATTAAGGAATAGCCTAAAATAGATAAATAGTCTCTGTGATGTATTGATCTGGAGATCAGGTCTGTAGTATTTGATAATTTTCAAAACTGAAATATTAACAGTAAAATTAAAATTATATATGTTTTAAACTCAGTTTAAAAAAGCAATCATTCCTGCTGAACATTTTAAGGGCTCAAATTACATAATTTTACGCATCAGACTGCTTCTCATTATCAGAAAAACACAAATTAAATGAATGTCCAGTTAAAAAACAAAACAATTTTTAAGCTTTTCTTGAGCTGTGTCATCAAAATAGTGGGGTCAAAATAAGTTGTGGCAACATGTGGTGAGGACACGTCCCACCCGTCTCCACTGTAAAAAGAAAAAAATTACAGGCTGTTTTTTCCCTCAATTATTTTTTAACACATGACTGTGTTTTCTGCAGGTCTGTGTGGCAGCGCTATAGCTGATGGAGACGAGAATAAAAGATTCCTCTGGGAACAAATAAAAGGTGCAACTGATATAATTTGCTTAAACATAAAAGACAGATCAACTAATCAGTAAATAAAAGAAATTAGAAATGCTAATAAGCAAAAACACGAACTATAATTCTATGTTGTCTGATAAGAAGCACTTAATAATGTTCTTTTCTTTTACAGATTTTTCTGGATCTAAAAGTCAGCTGGGTAATCTGGATGTTTATGCTTTAACGGCGATGAGTTTCCTCTCAGATGGACTCAACAAATATCTTAAACAATCAACAGGTTTTGGCCCTTGTTTAATCTTCTGCCCATTCGATAGGTTGAACTGTCTCTAATATTATGCACACTGTACATTGTACTACTACACTTTTGATTTTGTAAAACCACTTTAACCAACAAATCATTTTCATCTTGTCAAGTCAAGTCAAGTCATCTTCATTTATATAGCGCTTTTAACAATGTAGATTGTTCCAAAGCAGCTTTACATTGATAATAGGAAATTAAAGTAACAGAGATTTGTTTTGGATTTATAGAAGCTCTAGAATAAAGTTATTGTCCAAAGTTAGTTTTGACTGATTCACTTCCGTCACAACGATCATTAGTTATTAACTTAGGGGCCGCTAACACGACACTGCTTTAACAGAAAACTCTTAAGTTCTTTCTGCACAAACTTCAAAAACGCGAACCTGTGAGAACGCCGATGGCGTGCACATGCATATTATGAGTTCAGTCTATAGGCATCTTGTAAGCAATTGAGATGTACTTTACTTTAAGTTTCCATAAAACGTCTGACCGTGATCAGAACCAAAACCAGATTTACAGCCTTATACCAAAGAAGAACCTTTTCACCAGAGGTGACCTTTGCATTCTGAGGCCAGTTCTATCAGGCACTGACTTTGTATGCAGTGTTTGCACACAAAGATAGTACCTCAAAACTGATTTCAGACAGGCTTCTGAGGCCAAATAATGCTTTAATGATCTACAACAAAATAGAGTGAGCAAATGCCACAATAGCGCTAGAACTTACTTGCTAGAAATAAAATCAAAAGTGGAAAAAGATGGTTAAACGCGTACATTTACACACAACTACATTTACACCCAATCTCCGAGAGGAGGCCCCTTCGGTTGCCAGACATTTCAAGTGAAACATAACAAAGGCTGATACTGCTTTCCACCAAGATGTTTTTATGTTCTAATTCCTTAGAAATCAAACATGTAATTTCCAAAGAACCATATTGTCAGTTGAGAAAAAATATTCAGCCAAAAATGGTATTTAATTAGAACCTTAAAATAATCAAGAGATTATTCTTAGAATAATCTAAGAACCTTTATTCTGATGAGTGTATTTGTTGTCGGCACTACAGATGTTGACCTGGAGAAACTGTGGACCTGGGGCAGGAACTATAACTTCCTTTACGGCATGAAAGGTGAGAACAGACACGTTTGTTAACTGGCAATTCAGTGTGAATAATAAACAGACTCATTTCACACTGTGATCTCTCACTCCAGTACTGTCAGATGTGAAAGTGCCCCCCGCTCTTCTGGAAAGTGAGACGAGAGACTATGAAGACGCTGGAGTGTTGCTGAACTCACCCTACTTCTCAGTGCTGAGAGAAGAGAGACATATCGACCTCATCATTTCCCTGGATTTCAGTGACGGTGATCCTTTCACGGTATTATATAATTCTCTCTATATAATAATGCTCTCGTAAAAGCGGATTTAAAGGAATGGATCCACTAGAAATGTAAATTCAATTATCCTTTATTTGTCCTCATGTTGTTCCAAATCTGTAAAACCGTTTTCATTTTAGCCATTTTTATGTGGCATATATCTTAATGAGTTCTAGGCCTAATACCTGGAGAGTTTATTTCCATTATGGAATAAAAAAAAAGTTTAAAATGTGGCCACATTCACACAGCAGCATAATACGATTGTCACTCAGTACTGGATGAGTCCTTAATACGGTTACATTTACACACATCTCAGTTATTGACAGGAGTGACAACTGCATTCTATGGCTATGTTCACACTGCCATTTTTGACAACCGCATTTATTACAGCTGTGTTCACACAGGATCTGACAGTATTGTCTCAAATACTGTCTGTTTGGATCTAAAGACTGGATCTGAAACCTTTAGATAACATACAGCTCGTATCTCCATCGCTGCAAGTTACCGAAACCACACATGAAAAACCGCAGCACATGGTAGACACACGTTCACTATCGCTCAGTAATGTTCGACATTACGTCAGAACGACTGATGAATTGGGATCTCACAATAACCTTCGAGTGGTAAAAGAACAAGCCAATGCACATTGGTGAGAGAGATTTACATCGCAAGCCGCTCCCTCACTTCCGGGTGTATAAGGCAGCGTGCAAACACTCACACCAAGCCTTCGCTTCGGAGCAGAGCAGAAGTTGTTTCAAGAGGTTGAGACAGAATTTTCATGTTTGGGTGTACTATCCCTTTAAGCTGTGGTTTGCCCACCTGTACTGGGGACCCCCTCCCTCACCAATGCACATTTTGCATGTCTTCCTCACCTAACACACCTGATTCAACTTATCAGCTCATTAGTACAGACTATAAGACTTGAATTGAGTGTGTCTGATGAGGGAGACCTACAAAAGGTAAAGCGGCGGGGAGTCCCCAGGACAGGTTTGAGAACCACTGCCTTTCAGGACTAAAATACAACCATATTATTCAGAGCGCCACCATGACAGGTATGAAAGAGAGGCTGTGAGGGATAGAGACCCTGTGATTCCTTATAATTTTTCACCGTCTATATTGTCTGAAACTCATTGGCAAGAAATTTTTGCTGTTTCGTCAGCAGAACAATCCAAAAATACATTAAATAACAGGACAACCCACAAAAGAGATGTATGTCAATCCCTCACAGCCTCACTTTCATTACCATTAAAAATTCAAAGATGGCGCTACAGTGAATAAGGTCTCTTCTGCTGCTGTGTGAACGTGGCCATTGCAAGAGAGCCGCTCTGCACAGTGCAAACGCATGTCTACAATGTGTTGTGGGGTTTTTTGTGTATGGTTTCGGTAACTCCAGATCCAATTACTCTTCTTCACCGAAACTGCTCCCACTATTTTTTTTTATTTTTTTTTTGTGCTCTCTTAAATGCTGAAATGCTAAAAGCTATGTTCACACTGTCCATTTTTGGGATTGGCAACCATATTGAAATGTTCCATTCACACAACTCAACTAACCCTTTAAGTTATACTGAAATATACATTTCAACCTCAGACAGTGACGAAAGCTGCTGGGATGTGCAGGGAACTAAAGATCCCTTTCCCTGAGGTCAACATACCAAGTGAAGAAGTAACAAAACCGAAGGACTTCTATGTGTTCAAAGGCCAAAACACTCCAACCGTGATACACATCCCTCTCTTTAATGTGGTCAACTGTGGAGGCAAGTTATGATCTTACAATGTCCTGAATAAAACTGAAATATCAACTGTGTTCTGATTTAAGTGTGTTAATGTTTCTTCAGATAAAATTGAGGAGTGGAGGAACAAATATACCACGTTTCAACTTCCTTACAGCGCTGAGATGATCACTGATCTTATGGAGGTCGCTGGAAAAAACATCACAAACAACAAAGACAAACTGCTGGAGCAGATCCGTCTGGCCACTGAAAAAAAAAAACTGTAAATAGATTTAATTAAAAGATTTTAAAAGATTTAGTTTAATTAAGAGGTTTTATTTACAGATACCATGCATTGTTAGTTCTCAGCATGCTTTGCATATGGCTGGAAATGGAGAGTAAATAGCTGCTCTTCATATCAGTCATTTTCACATTTACATTTTTACATTTACATTTATGCATTTATTACATTGCAATTTAATGCATTTATTACATTCATTTACATTTATTTGGCAGACGCTTTTATCCAAAGCGACTTACATTGCATTTCAAGGTACACATTACATTCTTATCTGTTTTATAATAAATAGTTTCATAATCAGTAGCCTACTTGACATACGTTAGCACTATTACTTTTTTTCTGAAAAATGTGATTTGTGTGGAAATATCAGATGTTAATCATTTCTGTTTAAACAATATGCTACATATGTTAAAATTATTTATGCATACAATTTGGCCATTTTGTCTTTCCCCCCCGAAAGGCATCTGGAAACAAATTTAGCAGTTTTTAAAGTTTATTTAGAACCTTTAGCAATTATTGAAAGTCGTTCTGCCTGGCTGCAAAACTGCATTGTAAATGACGTCAGCAGTAGTTTCTGCTCAATAGCCTGGCACAAGTCATGATCGCATGGTAACAACACACACACACACACACACACATATGTTACTAATTTATACGTGTTGATCAGTTAGGTAGCATGTTAACTAATTTTATTAATATATCCATAAGAAAATACATAAAATGTAATTGTTCAATAAAATGTTGTATTCAATAAAACGGATAATAAAAATGTTTATAATGCTTATTATTTAGCAACTTTTAGCAACAAATCTGCCAGCCTGTATTTGGAATACCGTATTAATCTGCTTCTGTTACATTATATTAATAAACTGTAAAAACAAGGTTTTGTCCTCGTCATAAGATATTATACAGCAAACACACTGTAAAAAGTCGTTCAGTGCTATTGTCCATATGACTTCATTTTAAAAACTATATTTATTCCAATAAATTAATAAATTTTTCTTTCTTTGTTTTTTGAGTTATCAATAAGTAAAAAGTGTGAATATTTTCGTAACTTAATATTTTCTATAATGAAATTAATTTCATTGGACTTCAACATAAATTGATTGTACAAAACTCATTTTAAAAGTTTATACCAGACGTAAAAAGACACGACCCGTCCACCTGCATCAACGGAAGAACAAGCCCGGGCAAATCCTTCACGCTTGTCTGTTCCAGGAGTTTATTTGAACAGGTTTTTCCACGGAGCCGGATAATTTATACTTCACGCACCCCGTGTAAGTAATTCTTTGTATTTTTAAAAGTTTGATTTTACTCTAATTAACGTGTTTGTGTTATGCAATCTGCAAAAGCATCGCTCTGTAAAAATGCTGGGTTATTTTTTAAACCCAAATGCTGGGTTGAGCATTTTGACTATGTTGCTGGGTTATTTTCTCCGTAATCAGCTGACAATGACCCAGCATTTGGGTTTGTTTTGGAAATTTTGACCCAGCGCTTACATCCTCGCGAGTCGCACGCTTTTGTCCACACTGTTCAAAATCTTCAAATCACTACGTCAACAGGAGGACGAGAGGTTCAAGCAGGAGCGAGCGTAGAGGTGAGCAACCCTGTTTTATTAAAACTATCCTAACGTTAAGAAACTTTAGTCAACGAAGTCATAAAGTCAACAAGACGTTATGTTGAAATGAACTATGAATTATTGACGACGGACCAAATGCTCTAGTCTAGATTTTGCGTCTGTCGAACTAGCGACCGTTATGCTAACGTTACGTTACACATAACATTTATTATTTTTACACGGTCTGTCATCAATTATTCCACTTATAACACGGTCACAATGTCTAAGTACAGTTGTTGGTGTCTGTTTTATCTCCAGAAATGTTGCGGGTTACTTGACTCGGCAGTGTTGGATGGATGCAGTGTTACGTCACTGGCTAGTGGTTGGATATGCTAAAGAAGCTGTAAGTCTAACGTTACCTATTATTTAACTGTTTTTGTTTTTCGAAAGGTAGCTTTACGTAAAATATTTTATTATTATTATTATCACACTTTTAAATAATTATCTGTGTCTGATATTGTCTTTCCCTCATTTTACCTGGAAAGGCAGAGAGAAGCAAAACCCTTCCCCTTTGTCTTGGAGCTTGGAATGGCTGGACAGTTTTTTGGTGAATGGGGAAACTCTGGAACAGTTGACTCAGTTTTTTTTTTTAGATCATTTTTATATGTATAGAGTTTCATGTTTTTATTTTGCTACACCGGACTAAATGATTGCTTATTTAAAATTAATTGCAATGTATGTACTTACTGTTTATATGCAGAGTTTTTATGTGCTTCACATTTTTGCTGCACAGGACTATATGATTGCTTATTTAAGTGAATTGCAATGTATGTACTTATGTGTTTTTTATTGTATTCTTTGTGAAGAGAATCTTTAGCTATAGGCCATTTTACAGTTTATAAGTGTAGAGTTTTGAATTTTGAGAATCTTACCATTTTATAATCTTTTAACATACCAACATTTTAGCACAAATGATTTTTGTGGGCCTCCGTTTATGTTGCAGATTTTTTTTACATGAATGTATTTATGATTATATTAATTTCCTGGAATAAACACTTTAATTGAATCAATAAACAGTAGTGTTATTATTGTTATTATTTTTTTATTTTTTTTAATTCGTTTTTTTTATTATTATTATCTAAAATGAATAACCTGTAGCATGGGGGTTGTTTGACCCAGCACTGATTAAAAACAACCCAGCAGATGGGTTAATGTATAAAAACCCAACCTGCTGGGTCAAAATAACCCAGCATGTGTTCTGTCCAATATTTACCCAGCGCTGGGTTGCCAAATAACCCAAATTGGGTTGTTTTTAACCCAGCATTTTGTAGAGTGTACAAACATTTGCGACTGCCAAATTCGAATGTGCTCTATCTCAAACAGCTCGTTAACTTGAGCCACATACTGTTTAAATCTAAGTGTGTGTGCGTTGTATAAGTAATGTTGTCTTTGCGTGATAGTTTAATGTTTCAGAGGTGTTTGTAACTTCAAAAACATTGTCGTGGCCTCGACATAGTTTGGTAGTAGACGCACAGACAGACACACACGAAGCCACAGCTAACGTTTGCTGAGTGATTCTCAATTAGTCCAAAGCTGTTTAATTATGGTAAAAAATAGTTAAGGCAAATATCCGGCATAGTTCATCTTTCACAAAAGTGTACGCTCACAATGTAACGTTACTCTATGCATAGGCCTAACTCATAACCCAAATTTCATATTTGTATTGCTCTGTAATTATTGGGTGCAGATGTCTAACCCCTGTCTCTTGATATATTTATATTAATTTTGTTGATGCATTTTAAAACCATTTGTTTAAGTGAGAAGATTTTTTGACTAATTTATTTGTATTAACATCCCTCCTCCCAATATTGTAATTAGTTAACTGCTTGTAGGTGCTGTATGATGATGATGATATTACAAAAATCCAGTGGGGTTTTTACATGAGGTTTTCGATTATTTTCTAAAATAAGTTCTGCGATGAACTAAAGTTAATCATTCTTGTTTTGTTCAGCAGGGTAATCTTCACTTGTATTTTAAGTGTATTTTTTGAAAGGGCTTTCATCAGACTTGTATGCAAAAGGCTAGCGGTAACTAACTTTTTTTTTCTCTCTCCCCATTGACAGATGGGATGGTCTTGTAAATTGTGCAGCACTGTGGTACCAGGAAAGAGTGACATTTTAAAGCATTATAGACTGCATCATGGGACCTTTGGACACAGCCATTGCCTTGTATTCATATAGATTGCCCATGTTCTTTTAAATCCTGGAGTTCCTTCCGCTCTCACCTCTCAAGATACCACCCAGAAGCTAAATCCCTTAATTCACCACAAGTAAGTCTTTCATTTACCTGCCCTTTGTGTCAAAACCCTGGATTTCACAATGAAAAGGATTTTTTTGAACACATAGGCCATCATCTCAAGAATAACGAGACTGTTAAGTGTGTCTTCATAGGATGTGATCACCAAACAAATGTGTATGGGACGTTTGCAACACACAAACACAGGAAACATACTCCACATACATCACAAGATTTCAAACCAGGGATTATCTGTGGGTTACCAGAGGAAGCATTTGATTTTGAAGCCTCTGTAGAGGATGAGGTCCAAAATGATGCTAATCATGAAGGCAGTAGCACTAATGCACACTATGAAGAGGAAGATGGAAGCAATGTAGTTGTAGAGTATATAGCATCCCTCTTGTTGAAATTAGAGAGTGTACATAATGTTTCAGTTCGGTACATTGATGAATTGGTTGATGATCTTCACTTCATAGCAAATTCTGGACGCGTATCAGTTAAAAGTATCATTGTTTCACATTTTATGAAAAATAACCAAACCATTGATGACACTGTTGTTACATCTTTGGTGGAAGAATTGTGCAATTCCAATCCCCTAAGCACAGCACTCAGTAGTGCTGGTCCTCTATCCTCATCGTTCAAGAGACGGAATTATTATAAAGAAAAATGTCAAGTTGTTGAGCCTGTTGAGTATATCCTTGAGCCAAATGAGAAGAGAAGTTTCCAGTATATCCCAATTCTTAAATCTTTGATTCACATTTTGGGTAAAGAAGATATTAGAGAAAAGGTTCTGAGTAAAGAAAAGGACAAGCCATCTACTAAATATGAATCATATCAAGACGGTACAATCTATAAAGACAATTATTTTTATTCTGAAGAACTAAGAATTACACTTGTACTGTCCATTGATGACTTTGAAATTTGCAATCCACTGGGAACTTAAAGAAAGAAGCATAAGATTACAGCTGTATACTGGATATTTGGCAACATTCCACACTCATCTCGGTCAACTCTGAGCTCTGTGTACTTGGCCCTTTTATGTAAAGCAGTGGACATCAAAAGATTTGGCTATGAGGAAGTGCTTGCCCCTTTGTTAAAAGACATTGCTATCTTGGAGCGTGATGGCATCTACATTTCCTCGGCTGGACAAAATGTGAAAGGAAGTGTGTTTTGTGTTGCTGCAGACAATCTTGGGGCACACTCAATTTGTGGGTTAGTGGAAAATTTTTCTGGACCATTCATTTGCAGATTTTGTCTTGGACAGCGATCAGAATTTCAGATAAAGGAGGTGAGGTCTGGTGCATTTCCTGCATGCACCCAAGAAGCACACGCAGCTCATGTGTTGACTATCAAAGAAAACCCTGCCTTGACACACTGTTTTGGTGTTAAAAAGGCTTGCCCATTGACTGAAAATCTGAGCTACTTCCACTGTGTCACTGGCTATCCACCTGACATATTACATGACATTTTTGAAGGGATTGTTCCCTTGTTCCCTGGGTCTGTGCTTCAGTGTTTTCATTTCTAAGAAATATTTCACATTTAGTGAACTTAAAAATGCTATTTCACAGTTTCCATATAAGTGGGCTGACAAAACTAACTCTCCTCAGCCAGTGCCTGCTACCTTCTCCTCAAGAAAAGAGATTGGAGGAAACGCGCATGAAAATTGGGCCCTCATACGACTGTTGCCATTCATTATTGGGCACAAGATACCTTTGAATGATCCAGCCTGGCTTCTGCTGATGTCTTTAAAAGACATTACTGAGCTTGTTGTGGGTCCAGTCCATAATGAGGAAAGCATTGCATATCTTGACTCAAACATTTCTGAACACCGACACAGATTCCATGAAGTGTTCCCTAATGAAGATTTAATCCCGAAGCACCACTTTTTAGAGCACTATCCTGCATTGATAAAAGCTTTTGGACCAGTGATAGCTTTCTGGACGATGCGGTTCGAAGCAAAGCACAACCAGTTTAAATGGATTGTAAGGCATACTGGCAACTTCAAGAACATTCTCCTGTCCCTGGCTACGAAGCACCAGTTTATGATAAGCCACAACCTGCATTCCACAACACTTTTGCCAGCTCCTAGTGTTGTAAGAGTAACATCAGTTCTAGTGGATGTCCTACATGTAAATGTTCAGGAGTCAATCAGGCGCATATCTCCTTCTCAGTCCCAAGTTCAGCTGGCTGACACAGTCACCTATCAGGGAACAAGGTACTCAAAAGTTGCACTTATCGGGGAAAGAGTGTATTTTATTGTGAGAACACCGATATCCTGGTATGATGAACACTATCGTGGATATTATCTGGAGAAGATCGACCACATAACTCTTGTTGAGCAACGACGCCTTACTGATATGTCCTCTGTCTGCCTATATTGTTGCAGGAAAGCGAATGGTGACATTGAAGCGCCACATCTGTCTCCAGTGTTGAGTATCATTTCACCTCTCTCTCTCCTGTGTTGATTAACATACCTCTCTGTCTTTTTTCTTCTTAGACATGGAGCAAACTGTGAGATTCCGGGTCCTCATCGATCATGAAGTCAAGAAACTCACTCTCAGCAGAGGCATACCCTTGTATCAAACCCCCCCCCCCCCCCCCCCCCCTTTTTTTTAGGTGTTACACTGAGGAGGTTCAACAGAAATTTGACCAGTACTGAAAAATAAAACCACTTCATTCGACAAATATTCCTTTTTCCCTTTTTTTATTCCATAAGAGTATACTATATAATTCCTCCAACAGTAAACAAATATACTGAAACAAACAGTCTTTATCTCTGTGTTGGTGTGACAAAATAATAAATGAAACTTAACGTCAATGTCCAGCCTTTAGATGAGCAGAGATGATGATGAGATGGAGATGGAGATTGAGATTGAGATGGAGATTGAGATTGAGATTGAGATGGAGATGGAGATGGAGATGGAGATGAGATGGAGTTTAAATCCACAAGGTTATTTGAGAGCGACGCAATGATATACTCCAATAATCCAAAATGAAGGTGAGGTGAAGTTAGTCAATGGCTACAGTATGGTAACTAGTGATGTGACATTTGAACCGAGGCGTCGGAGCTTGTGTCGAGAAAAAATGGGCGTGCCAGATGAAGCCGCGATTCGAGGCTTGTGTTGTTAACGTGAAAATCACGTGACTAATGACAAACGAGGCCTCGGTTTGTGTGGATACGTCATCGGTTCGGTTTGAGTGTCGCTCCGGATGCAGGGGGTTCGAAACTCGCGCCACCTTGTGGGTGTTGTCAGCAGTAGTAAAAGCTGTAGTAGTGTTAAAGAGTCAGAGAGTTAAATAACTATCATTGTCATTGTCGTTATTGTGTCATATATGTGTTAGGGCTGTATATTATTACATTATCAGGTTAGAATAGTTATAGTAT
The DNA here is from genome assembly GCA_021554675.1 of Leuciscus idus. Classification (NCBI taxonomy): domain Eukaryota; kingdom Metazoa; phylum Chordata; class Actinopteri; order Cypriniformes; family Leuciscidae; genus Leuciscus; species Leuciscus idus. The sequence continues at coordinate 49,638,914 of CM038624.1, read as the reverse complement.
ATTGTTATTATTAATTATAGTAGGCCTAGCTATATTATAGTCTTGTTATATTAATTAGATAAGATTATTTGGATTGCTCTGGATTTTTGGATCTGGATTGGACTGCTTTTTGATTTGGATTGCCCTTTTGGATTTGTTTGCTTTTTGTGAGCTCTTCCTTTTTCCTGGTAATGGAGCCAGCAAGAAAGAGGAAATCCTCCCCTGTCTGGGGCTGGGCTCAACAGAAGCATCAGTATCCTCATTTATACCAGCTGGCACTGGGATTTTTTAAATAAGTGTGTTACCCCAACACACTTGAAATAATTCTGTTTCTCAATAAAAATCTATTGTAATCCTTCCTTCCAGACTATTCTGTTGTAGTTTACTTTATTACACTCCCTCCAACATAAGCACTGCACTCAACACAGTGTCACTGTTGTTGTTCATACTGTCACTATCCAAACAATTAATGAATAATTAATTAACTGTGTGTGTGACTCTGCACAAGTAAATTCAGACAGAGAAAGATACATATTTTATATTATACACAGTAATGGACAAATGTCTGCTCATGTCTTTTTATTATTGCAAATGAAAGGTTACAGACATCAACAGCGAGTACAAAATAAATAAATAAATAAATATTTTTATTTATAAAAATATTTTTCTAAAATATACTTTTTTTAAATAACACTGGTTCAGAATGAATTAATTTGTCTGCTATTTCTTTGCACAGTAGCTAGGTGTCACTAGTGAACAATGCTGAATGAAGCTTCGAGTAATGAACCTTTGGGTGAAGCAATGGGCTGTGAGCATAGACAGTATAAGAAATGGACAGAGTCATCTCATTGGAACTCAATTGAGGCAAGTGAAGCCCATTTTCAGCGATTTTTTAGGACTTCCGTTCCTGACGCGCAGACTCAAACTGAGCTTGACGACGTAGATGTGACGTGAGCAACCCGTCTGTCTTCTAGTGGCTGTGGCATGAGAAATCTGAATCATTCCCTTCCGAATCTTGCAGAGACGGAGATCGTGAGTAGGAGGTATTCACGAACTAGGAGCAGGAGAAACTTTTGCTAGGTATTCTGATTAATTATTTTGTCATTTTGCCTCCACGTCTCCCCGATTGCCCGTGAGCTTCTCCTCCCGTCAATACGGTAATCTCTCTACTGTGCGACAGAGAGTCGCGTGGTTATGACGCAATCGTTAGCCTACTTTTACAAAAACTGTTTTTACGGGGCCATAACGTAAGCTACAAGGTAATGGAGCATTTTATACATTGTCGTGTTTCTTTAGAAATAAATAATGGACAAATGGAGTCTTCAAACGCCTCAGATGTAAAGTTATTCGCTGTCAAAGTGACGCCAAAATGAATGGGAGTCAATGAGATGCTAACAGCAGGTGAAGTTCTGCTACAAGATGGTGGCACGCGGCCGGCTTCAACTTCCGGTCGACTTCCTTCCCGCTTGGCTGTGAGGTATCAGTGGTTCAGGAAGCCTCATTTTGCCATCACTAATGGTAACCCCCAGATCCTTAAAGGGGTGGTTCGGGATTTTTGACATCGGACCTCATTTTTAAGTCAGCCTGGTTGTTATTCATCAGTGGAGACATTTAAAAAAAAAAAAAATCCAGTCCTTATATTTGGATAGTTAGCCGATGCTAGGCTAGCGCGAGTCAATGGTTTATGTTAGCCAGCCATTAAAAACCGTTTTACCCACTCCACAGTGCACCAAACGCAAATCAATTATAACACTAGACTATCGATGTATATGTCCGTTGAGAGAATAATGTTAGAAATCAAACTTACCTTTCATCTCAATGATCCCAAAGGAACTAGTTTCTCAGCAGCTGCGGAATTTTACTTTGCTCCGGTTAGTAATGCGGCAAAAAGTAAACACAGAACAGAAGCGCACTGTAATCAGTGTACCAGCGGCAGGTAAATACACTTGCGTCATGTGTGTACCGGCTCACTCGGTTGCCTAGGTAAACAATATCACTCCGCTGCTGCTGTACACAAGGCTTATGATTACAGGGAACAAATTATAACTAATGCAATGTGATGAAAGGTAAGTTTGATTTCTAACATTATTCTCTCAACGGACATATACATTGATAGTCTAGTGTTATAATTGATTTGCGTTTGGTGCACTGTGGAGTGGGTAAAACGGTTTTTAATGGCTGGCTAACACATATACCATTGACTCGCGCTAGCCTAGCATCGGCTAACTATCCAAATATAAGGACTGGATAATTTTTTTTTTAAAATGTCTCCACTGATGAATAACAACCAGGCTGACTTAAAAATGAGGTCCGATGTCAAAAATCCCAAACCACCCCTTTAACTCTCGTTTCTCAGAGATGTATAGCGGATCCTCCAAACGTAGTGCAATAGAGCACAACAAGACTTGTGTTGGTCCAATGATGACTGATAATGAAAAGTCCTTTCTACCAAAAAAAAGCAAAATATAACATCAGACATTATTCATTTCAAATACATCAATATACAGTTAAACAATACTCACATTTGAGCATAAACTCTACGAGTTCTCAAAAACGGACTTCCAACAGCTAGCAGGTAGCATAAAAGTTAACCATGAGGTTTTCCTTCTACCAAACTGAACTGACTTGTTCATGGGTTTTCTCAGGCTTGTATTTGGTAGCCCTCTTGCACTAGTGCCCTCTAGCGGCTTGTAGTGGTATTAAGTTAAACCCAGATACTCATTTTTATTCAATAGCCAGAGGAAAAAACAACAAAAAAACATGGGTAACGTTTTATACTGTTACACCCTCAACTGTGGATGAGTTGGTTGCAGCTGTCAAAGAACATTTTTCCATCCCCACAGATAAAGTCTTCAATACAAAGATGAGGAATTTGATGACTTCTTCACCCTTACATCTACCAATGAGCTAAAAGATAAATGCACACTTAAAGTTGTGTATGCACCGCTGGTGTTGACGTTGATGGTTGTTCCCCAGGAAAGCACCCCTGATGCCTCTGATGTCAGCTCTTTAGGTGAGTGTTCGAGTCTCAGTGGGAACTCAGTGGATACCGACATTCTGAGTTCCTCCCCCTCTGAAAGGCAGAGCCCATGGCCTGCTGTGTTTCCCATTCCAACCTTCTCACACAACACTGAACTGGCCTTAAGACAAGGAAACGAGATTTATTTAAGAGATGGCACCACAATGACATCACCAAGTGTCAAATCAGACATCCTGGAGTGCCTGGCTGAAGCCATGTTTTCCTACACAGCTTACCCCAATGATGCCCAGAGATGTGCAGTGGCAGAGGCACTAGTTGCAAAGCATCCCTGCTTAAAGGAGCCCGGATCTTTTAATGGAATTTATGGGTGGCAGCAAACCTTAAAGTATAAGTGTGGAAACTACCGGACAAAACGGAAAGCACTTGGAAGCACTGAACTCCTGAGAAACTCACTGAGAAACAAGTCAAATGATGAGCGAAAAGCTGCTAAAAATTTAAAGAAACCAAAGAGGGCAGAGGTGAATTACATGCCCTCACACCCACATGGTGAAACAGATGACACCCTTGAGAATCTGAGACTTGACTTAATTGCTGCCCGTCAGACAAAGGACTCTGTCAGGAGCACAAATGATATGATGGCCAGAACATACAGCTGGAGAAGACAGGAAGTGGTTGCCAAGTCTCCTGGTGTGGTAGAATTTAAGGAAAGATGGCCTGCCCTCTTCGAACCATTCCAGGTAAGTGACTTATCATTAGTTTATTCCTGACACTACTCACTTCTGAGAACTTTTTGGAAATTGTGACTTTGACATGAGATAGTAGACTCACTTTTCTGCTTTGCATAAAGTTCAGATGCTGCTTATCTTTAACCCCCCTTAAATAACAGTCAAACATTTGCTGTCCTACAGGTAAACGAGGAGTTCCAAAGATGTACTGCGGTTCCCCTGGAAGCAACGTTTATGTCACAGCTGGACAAGCACAGCCCAAAGCTCCTAGAGCTCTTCAGTGCCAAGAGGAGCAACTGGTCAACGCATCAAAAACTTGTTGATGAAACTGATACAGGCGGGGCAAAAGTGGTTACAAATTTAAAAGATACAATATTAATCAATTGAGTAGTTTGTTTTTCAGTTATCTTGCTTATCTGGGTGTTTTTTTTGTTTTTTTTTTGTTAATTAGACTAATTAGGAAAAAAAAAACTGTCTCAAGTGTTATTACTATTAATGTATTATAATAAAGAAAAAAGAAAAACTAATACAGACCTAGGGTAATGATGGCATTACAGGGTTGGAGTGAATTTACCAACAAAAATAATTTATTCATTATTGTTCTATTAACTAGGACCCAAGTGCCAGTGCAGTGAAGAAGAGAGATGTCACTCTGAGATGCCTCTTTGAGTGTATGGGAGAGAGTGGACAGGAGCTCATATTTGATTACTTTGTAAGTATTTTCTCAAAGCAGGTTTGGGTCAGTCTGGTGAATAAGTTTAAATTGTGCTGACTGTTAATGTGAACTGACTGAACCAGCATTTGGCAGGTAGTGGTGGAGTATTTGTTTTTCATCAACAAATGAGATTGTTTGTCTTAAATACTTTTCTTTTTCTTTTTTTATCTCAAAGGGGGCTGCAGAGACCACTGTTCATGAGGACCTGGAAATGAAGAATATGAGCATCTATGTCTGCCGTGAGCCAGATGCAGTAGGAATCATCATTGAGGGAATACCAGTCCTTACCAATCTTGGAAATCTGGCCAAAGCATGCTGCTTGCTGCTTGGGTTGACATATGCACTTAATCTTGAGTATCCATCCAAGGTTTCCAAAACATTTGAGGTGTTTCAAAGACTTTTCGTGGGACTTGACACACTGCGCCCAAAACCAAGCCCCAAGTTCATGACTCTGAAAAACAAGCTCCTTGCCTAGGCACTCAGACATGACTGTCACTCTGCACTTGTGAACAGCTGTTTTCTTTGTCTGTTCAACATCATTATACACTTGAATAACGTTGAATTTTTCAGGATGTTCTAATGGTTTGTCCTTGTCATGTTTTATACTATGCTGCAGGTCATACTTTCTGGTGTGAATTTTTTTTTTATATATATTTTATACACACAAAATAGCCCTGCTGTAAAGCTGCACTTTAAAAACTGGTCAGTTAGTGGGATCAGTGACATGTTTAACTAAAGACGTTTCAAAATATTCACACACGCTGTGGTAAAAGCTGTACTTTTTAAGTTGAGGTCAGATGCTCATGCTTGTGACCTGTAATGTTAGTGTTAAATGTTTCAATGTTATGTACACACTGTACTGTAAAGGTGTTTTACTAACCAGCAGTTTATAAGCTAAGGTCATGCTTCCTTTAATGCATGAATACAGATGTTCTTCATAGTTTATACTGTCCAGCTCATTGCTACTGTTTGGATATGGCTTGTGACAAAAGTGCCTGTTAACTTGATATTAAAATGTTTTAATATTATGTACACAGTAAAAAAAAAAAACCTATACTGTGAAGGTGTTCTACTAACCTGCACTTTATAAGCTGATACAGATGTTATTGATTGTTTACACTGTCCAGCTCATTGCTGCTGTTTGGATATGGCAATGATTTAATAAATGTTGGAAGTTGACATAGTAGCAACTAATTATTTGAAGCCGTTTACACTTCCAAAGCAAAGAAAGGGCAAATTGGTTAAAATTAATAAATCAGAAGACATTAGTATTTTTTCATTTAAAAGTTACGTATTTTAATTAAGTCTAATGTGTATAATATGCTGATATTTTTTACATTGATTGTACTCAATTTATTGGCTTTTTCTGAAAATGCTACTTAATATTTTCGCATACATTTAAATGCATATTATTAAGTTGTCCTTACTCAAAATATCAGTTAGTTCACTAAACTTGCAAAAAGTAGTTGGAAAATGTTGTCTTAATTTTATTGAGTTAGATCCAAGTAACAGTTTTAGAAATGCTCATTGATATAAACTGATGGTTTTGGTCCTAGATGCTGATTGGACAATCCAGAGTTTGTAATAAAACAGCTACTGTGTATAAGCTATTACTTATTATTATTGCTTATATTTATTTAAGCTATTTCCTATTGACATTTTGTTAGTATTTTGGACATACAATATTTTAAATATGTGGTCTTATTAGTTTCACAAGCATCACAATTTTAATTCTTTAAATAGAGTGTAATATCCCATTATAAAAGTGTTCAACACACACACACACACACACACACACACACACACACACACACACACACACACACACACACACACACACACCATGCAAAACGTTACACATCTCTTGCAAAAGCAAAACACTTAATTCAAAACTATTTTAACTCTTCTAAAAAGTGTGCTTTTGTGTAGTAACTCTACACACAAATGATTGTGTGTGAATCTGAATACTATTGTGAAGCTGCTTTGAAATAATCTGTATTGTGTAAAGCTTTAGAAATAAAGTTGACTTGACTTGAATGCATGTTCAGTATATATTTACAAAATAAACAAAAATGCAAGGGTGAAAAATGCATTTGTTTCTGAAAACATTGAGTTTTATTACCATAGTCAACAAATTATGTACGATTATGTTTTCACACATGATTGTTGGCTGTAATCGGGAGATGATTGTGGCTTTTAAGTACTAATTAACTATTAGTGTTACGTAACGCATTAACCAACATTAATTAATGAGACCTTATTGTAAAGTGTTACCAAATAAACACATTTTAAACAAACACTTATGGACTTTAATTTGCAGCAGATAAAGATGGGAATATGAAAGGCTGGATGTTACAGATGTTGAAACAAAATGTGTTACACAGTGTTATTTTAGTATAATTTACTAGTTTTTAGTAACATTTAGAATAATTCTTTATATTTTCCATTTTAACTTTCTTTCTTTATTGTACTGTGTTTTTTCTTTCTTTTTTCATCCAGTTATAGTTTGTTATTTCAGTACATCAAGTCAAACTAAATGAAAGAAATGTTTCTAGCAGAAATAAAACAAGTTTAAGTTTTTCATATTTTATTTTATTTCAGTTAATGTTTATTTAATTTATTTCAAGTAATTACAATGTTGTTTTTTTTTAGTTAACTATAACAACCCTGGTGAGATGTTTTGAATCCTGTTATCAGATTTCCCAGAATGCAATGCTTTTATTTCCCAATCCCCAAAATACTCCCATTTAAAGAGATTTCTAACCGAAACTGAAGTAGGGAGTGGCATCACAATCACCCCCAAATCAATATACATAATGTTCATTTTCTATGTGATTTTACTTGCTTGTACATTTATATTTGACATGTATTATTATTTTACATGCATTATGTGAATGAGTTTACAGGTGTTTCTTCAACTTTGAACCTGTGGAGTTTTAGAAAATAAACTTTTTTATTTTTTAATTTAAATAATACATGTAATCACATCTAATTACTCTGTTGATCCTTCCCTTCCCTTCCCGGTGTGTTTGTGAGGGCTTGTGTGTGAAGTCTGAGGGCAAAGTTTGGTTTTTCAGCAAGAGTGAATGGTTTTGAGCTTCATTTTGAACTGAAAATAGGATGTTTGGGGAATTGGGTGAGACGTTATGGATTTGTGCTTACTGTTTTGAGAATACGAGTTTAAGTGTGTTTAAGCAATCGAGAAATTAATTTAATCTGTTTCTGATTTTATTTCATCAGCTCACCCTTCCATATACAGTAGATGAAACACATATAAGATTTGCATTTAGACGTGATATGTAAACCCCACCCTCCACGCCCATGGAAATTACATTGAAAACGTTCTATTCTCTGGAGTTCAGGTTCCTCAACACATCTAGACTTCAGTTTCAGTGTCCTATAAGTATAAAAGAGTTCAGAGTCCTATAAAAGAGCCTCTTCTGTCTGATCTGAGAGTCGCCGGTGAAGTCTCAGGATTTTATACTATACAAGAACAGTGAGTATATGTTTTAAAGTTACCAGCACAAAACTGTGGCTTAATAATTGACATTTGAGGTATGACTAATCTTTTCACAAAAGAACTGAACAGTTGATTTGCAATGGATTTTCTCTGTTAGTTTTGGAATGATAGATTTAAATTTTAATGTTTGACTCTGTTGTTTTATAGATGGGAGGATCTAAACCCCAGGAAAGGTAATTCTGCTCAGACTCCTCTGATTAAATCTGTGCACTTCATTATATATATAAGTACCGTATTGCATCACAATTAACGTCTACAAACTGGATAATTCTGACAATAACTTTTCTAAAATATATAAAATGCCTGTATAAATTCATCACTGGTCTGTCTGTCGCTGCAGTGGTTCGGTGAGAATCGGACACTCTCTGAATAAGAACGAGGAGGAGTTTGTCGCCAGAAGGAGAAAAGATGTTCTACAAAGCCTGAAGAAGCTTAAGATAACCTGCAGTGAGGTAATATTATACTCTGTTTATCTGCTTGGATATTTATAAATGGTGTTGTAGCTGATGAACATCAAGTGTTTGGTCATATAAACCATGTGCATTTCAGAACAAAGTGCCAAATATTGCATTACTGGGATCTGGAGGAGGAGCAAGAGCCATGGTGGGTTTGCTGGGATCCCTGGATCAACTCCAGAAAACAGGTCTTCTGGACTGTGTGCTTTATCTCAGCGGAGTCTCTGGATCTACCTGGTACACACACACACACACACACACACACACACACACACACACACACACACACACACACACACACACACACACACACACACAGGATGAATGTCATAAATAAGAGCATATGTTGTTCTTCTGAAGGTGCATGGCCTCCTTATATCAGGAGCCAGACTGGTCCACCAAACTAGAGACTGTGAAAGACAAGATGGTCCAGAGACTCAGTGGTCCTGGAGTCAGCTGGGGAGATGCCAATGCCAAACTGAAGAAATATTACTATGAGAAAGACATATTCAGCTTGACTGACGTCTGGGCAGCGTTGTTCGTCACGTCAATTGTAAAAGAGGTCTGTAACTATTCATAACACAACACTCAATGATGTATGATCTTAAAGAGCTGCTCACATTCAGTCTTAAAAAGTGCTATTTTTAGTATTGATATGAGTATTTATAATGGCCAAGGACCCTGAAGCACAGGGGAAACATTACTGTAACATTCTGATTACTGCAAATCTACATGCAGTGTGGTCCAAAAGTCTGAAACCATATTGAAAATCTGATTATTATTATAAGTTCCTAGCAGGTTTTTTTTTTACTTTTCACTTGAGCTTGTTTGTGACTGAATAAATTGTCTCAGGTCTCTCCAACACCAACATGATAAATAACAGCTCCAGAAATATTTTTCTCTTCAGATAGACGAACGCACACTCTCAGATCAGTGGGACCAGAAGAGTAAAGACCCGTTTCCAATCTACACAGCGATCGACAAGCAATGCAAACAGAGAAAAGATGGAGGTAGGTGTGTGTGTGTGTGTGTGTGTGTGTGTGTGTGTGTGTGTGTGTGTGTGTGTGTGTGTGTGTGTGTAAGACAGACAGAGTTAATGTGTTTGTGTCAGCTGTTATATGGATGTGTTTCTGTCTGCAGACCCCTGGTTTGAGATCACTCCATATGAAGCCGGTTATTCCCTCACTGGAGCGTTTGTGGAAACATCCAACTTTGGCAGCAAGTTTGAAAATGGCCGTAAGATCAAGAACCAGCCTGAGATTGACATGCTGTACCTGCAAGGTAACAAACTCTGTGACAGGAGAGTTTATTCATATTTATTATATCAACTTATATTCAGATTCTCCTTTATACACTGAATCGTCTAAAATGATTCAGTAGTATCTGGGATTGATCTGGCGATAAGGTCTTTCAAATCTAAATATTACAATTAGAATTATTGAAAAATCATTTTAAAAGCAATTTCACCAACACACTGAGGTGCTGCTTATCAACATAAACCTTATAATTTTTGCATGACAATTTTATGCATCAGTGTAACGTACTGCTCCGAGACTTGGGTGAAGATCCAAACGCAGTGACAAGAAGAAAATCAAAACCATTAGACGAAAAACCCGAAATTACTCAAATTAATATTTATAAAAATTCAACATTTTTGTTTATTGTAAACACTTTTTACACTTAAATGTGTTTTCTGCAGCTCTGTGCGGCAGCGCTTTAGCTGATGAAGACGAGCAAAAGAAGTTTCTCTTGGAACGAATAAAAGGTGCAACTTCATTTGTTCTGAAGATTCAGTTTTGGTTAAAGCTGACAGTCATCAATTGAAACTTAATTCCATTTGATTTTTCCCCACAGAGTTCTTAAAACATGTTCCAATAATCGAAAAGGAGATGGTTGAGGAACTGGGGAAAGGTAAAGCATTACAGCTTTTATTTATTAATAAGTAGATCTTTATTTTGTGTCGAATTATCTGTTCATGAATGCCTGCGGAGTAAAATTTGTAATTCTTTAAAGTCCCCATGAAATCATTTTAAGTCTTTTGGCTTATAGTATGAATATGTTACAGACTGTTAGAAACTGTTAAGCTCCAAAACAATGACAATTCGCATTTAAAGATATTATCTTTCAACACTTAGTCTCTCACTTCCGCCAACATGGATTCATTATTTTGATGACCTCACACTGCACTTTAGTTTCTCCTCAGATTTTCTATCCAGTCAAATGCTCTCTAGAATCTGAAGCTCCGCCCCCTACATTATAAACCGATGCTGAAACTGCGGCTGAAATCGGTCACTTGTTCACACATTTGCTATTGTCTACATGGTGAATGGCACCTAGGGGATAGGGACAGTGTAAATATGCTTTCCATTGGGGCGAATGAAGTCTGGTTTCACGTTAGTGTCACACGAACCACCGCAGCTCCGGTCCAGAGACACGATAGCACAGAGCGGAGCATGTGATCGAACTGATAACTGAATGTTATAGATTTGGGGATGGAAAGCACTTGCATTCAAGACATTTTGCACTGATCATGTTTGTTCAATGTGTGTTTCTTCAGAAAATGCAAACACCCCTCCCATAGACAAATGTCACCAGGTGCTCATGGATCTCGTGGACATGAATCTCTCGGTTTTGAATGGCAAAGATCCGTCTGCTCATGATAAATCCATCAGAACTAAGCTGAGCGGTAAGATTTTTGCAAAAGTGTGCAAAAAAAAAGTATGCTTTTCAGCAACATTTAAATGGTAAACTAAACTCTAACACAAGATGCACAAACCTGCATTAGATTAAATAACTCAATCATGTTCTCCTCTTTTCACAGAGATCTCTGGAGGCAAACATCAGCTGAGTTTTCAAAAGAAAAACCTGAATCCCTCTGATAAAGAAGCTGTAAAACAGTATATGAAACAATACACTGTGGATTTGTTTAAAGGATTGAGTCATTTCTGGCCTTTTAGTAGGTTGAACTTTCTTTACAATGTGTTGATTTGTATAATGTACACCGAAATGTGTTGAAGTCCATAAATCTTCCAATTAGCTTCAACAAAACCGGTTTTAACAGACTGATGCCACAGAAGAACATTTAGACATCCAATGATGTACTTTAAAGCTTAAACTATAATTAAACATCAAAAACTTTCTCCAAAGAACCATATAATCAACTAAAAACATACACAGAATTAAAAAAGAATATTTACTAAATATAAGAACCACTGTATGTTTTACAGATCTTTGGGCGAGTATTTTTGATTGCATGAAACAGTGGATCTGGGGCAAGAAATATGACTTTCTTTACAACATGAAAGGTGAGAACAGAAACCCATAGACAGATGCTAACTGGAAATTCATTGTGAATAATATAATCATGCTGTGATCTCTCAGATAAAGCACTGCCCTCCACTCTTCTGAAAAGTGAGACGAGAGACTATGAAGACGCTGGACTGTTTATCAACTCATCCTACTTCTCAGTGCTGAGAGAAGAGAGAGACATCGACCTCATCATTTCACTGGATTTCAGTGAAGGTGATCCTTTCGAGGTATTATACACACAGAGAATTCACTCATGGTTAATTAAAGGAAAAATCTGTTAGAAATCATCATTTAAGCAGTGTCTCAGAATAAGGCGTTTGTAGTTTCTATGCAATGTTACGTCACATGCATAGGCCCCGCCGACAATGGGTGACTGACTCCACCCTATTAGCATAGACTCCACCCTCAGTGAGCCATAGAGAGCCGAAGTCCCTCCCCTCCGCTTTCTGACTCATGGAACCTTATTTCGGAAAAAATATGTCTGGTAGTCAATGGCGAGAGACAACTTATCTTTTTATTCCGTCTGAACTGTGCCCTGAATTACACATATGATGTTTGTCAATTTAAAAGATAATTATGAAAGTCAAGAAAGTCGCAGTTTATCATAAAACAGAAGAGTAACATTTAGTTTTATGTGAAAATCGCTCAATGAACTCCATCTCTCGTCTCGCACTATGTACGTCACCAACATGGCTGTCACCTTAGCGCGTTTCATCTCGTTCTTCCAGACGGCGTAATGTTACGATTATAACGTAAGACTATAGAAAACATGACAGACGTTAGCTTCAGTAAAGTTAGCTTCATTCATTGAGAGAAAAGGTATGACGTCACATGTGCACCTTTTGGGTTTGTAGTCTTTGTAATTACGTATTTTCACAGTCTTATACCTCAACAGTTTTACATCAAACTGAGACTTTCTTGACTTTAAAATGTATCTTTTAAATTGACAAACATCATATGTGTAATTCAGGGCACAATTCAAACGAGATCAAAATATTTGTTGTCTCTCGCCATTGACTACCATACAATATTTTTCCGAAATAAGGTCCCATGGTGGTCGACCGGAAGGGGAGGGACTTAGGCTTTCTATAGGGTTAGGACCACATAGGACCACCCGTCCACGGCAGCTGACTGACTCCGCCCTATTAGCATAGACTCCGCCCCTCAGTGAGCCATAGGCCCGTCCACGGCAGCTGACTGACTCCGCCCTATTAGCATAGACCCCGCCCCTCAGTGAGCTGTACACAGTCCGCCATGTTTATCTCCTCACCAAAGCATTTAACAGTAGTATTCAAGTAAGAAACATTCTTATTAAAACTACTAAAGTTATTCAGTCAAGAGCAGTGAGGGATTTTCTGTTTTTCTTTTGTTTGATTCATATTAACAGCATATATCACAGTAGGTGATGTATATTACACTGCTTTCACTTTAATACACAGATCTAATATACACATGCAGTTTCTTTCCCTGTTTACATTCACGGATATAACCAGCTGTGTTTGTGAACTCTGTTTTTGACATGACCTTGTGTGTATTTGACAGTTTAAGTGCAATGAGTCATGAAAGAACTTTAATACTCACGAGAACTGCAATGTCACGTGAGCGTGACCGCGGTAGAGATATAATCAAAACCAAAAAGACGTTTAGATTTTTTTGCACGAGCTGTAAAGGCTCCGCCCTCTTCTGGAAAGTGGACCAGCAGCTCATTTGCATTTAAAAGATACATGTACAAAAACAGCATGTTTTCCTTCCACTTAAAAATCTGCATTTACAATATGGTATAATAAATGATCTGTGGGGTATTTTGAGCTGAAACTTCACACACATTCTGGGGACACCTGACACTTATATTACATCTTGTAAAAAGGGGCATAATGCTGCTTTCCCCCCTCATGACATTCATAGTGATGGTCACACTAACCTAAAATGTGTCCTAAAATTTAAAAATAAGTGCATGGGTTTTCATCTAACCATATTTATTTATAACAGTCTGTCGAACCATTTTAATCAAACAATAATGTGATGCTTTTCAACCACAGACAGTGAAGAAAGCTGCTGAGACGTCCAAGAAACTAAAGATCCCCTTCCCTGAGGTCAACATTCCCAATGGACACTCAGAGAAACCGAAGGACTTCTATGTGTTCAAAGGCCAAAACACTCCAACCGTGATCCACATCCCTCTCTTGAATGTGGTCAACTGTGGAGGCAAGTTATAATCTTAATGTCCTGAATAAAACTGAAATATCAACTGTGTTCTGATTTAAGTGTCTTAATGTTTCATCAGATAAAATTGAGGAATGGAGGAAAAAATATAAGACCTTTCAAGGTTCTTACAGCGCTGAGATGATCACTGAACTGATGGAGGTCGCTGGAAAAAACATCACAAACAACAGAGACAATCTGCTGGAGCAGATCTGTCTGGCCATAAAAATGCACAAATAATGAATGATAAATATCAGAGGTGTCCTCACTGTTTGTTTTAATGCACCTGATCCGTATAATACCATAACACAGACTGAATTACAACTATGATTGTTGATTAAAATATTGTATTACTTTGCTTCTGTTCCAATACATTTATTAATAAATCGTTGTCTTAAAATAAGGTTTTGTCCTGGTCATTTGATATCAAACAGCACAAATGCTCATTATTATGAAACTGACAGTTATGGTCCTGGATGCTGATTGGACAATCCAGAGTTCAAGTGTACAAACTCAAAACCCTTTATATTTGACCTTTTTTCTAGTATTTTGGACATTCAGTATTTGGTGCGGCCTCTCTCTCACACAGACACAGAAACACACACACACACACACACACACACACACACACACACACACACACACACACACACACACACACACACACACACACACACACACACACACACACACACACACACGATGCTGGGGTAATATATATAATGTAGGCCTATATAAAGGACAAAACGTGAAGATGAAATGATAATGGACAATGCATTTGATGTCCACAAGAGGGCGACAAAGTCGTCTGCTTGGAATGGCTAACATACTTGCTAACATAATCTGTAGTCCCATTTCCAAAACTCTTCTCACATTCAACAAAACAGGACCAATCTGTGAATAATTTTTCATTGCTTTCACACAAAATGCATTCAGTGACCACATTTCCCAAAATATAAGAACACTTTTGTCATTCATACTTTACCATCTGCAAAACATGTCATGTCTAGTTTTGTTTTTTGTTTCACGTCTTATTTAGCAGTTTAGTCACAGTCATGTTTCCTGTCTTGTCATGTGATTCCCTTGCCCTGTGTGATCCTGCCATGTGCCCCCCTTGTCATGTGTTGTCATTGGTTCATTGTTTAATCATGTTCACAGGTGTGTCTTGTCAAGTCTTTAGTCTCTGGCTGAATCCGAAATCGCCCCCTATACCCTCAAATAGGGCGCTATTTGAGGGGACAGCCATTTGTAGTGTCCGAAACCATAGTGGACGTTATATTGAGTCCACTCATTCAATCCCACAATGCACCGCAATAACGAGTTTTGGCTACAACCGAAATCAGAATGATGATCAACTCTGTGCATTTCTGCAGAAATTATATTGAAAATTTAGCAGAATATTTACAATGAAATTAAATAATATTGGTTCAGAATGATTTTGTCTGGAAACATGGATCAAAAATGTTTCCCCAAGAATTGGTGGGGAAAGAAGAGCGGCAGAGACAGGGAGGACTAGAACCCTCACAGAAATGTATATCCATCCATTACATACATTACATACATTTTCCAAAGTGCTTGTCCTGTAGGGTCGTGCGGAGGCGGGAGTCTTTCCCAGCATCTCGGGTCGTAGGCAGGGAAACGTTAGTTACGTATGTAACTGTGGTTCTGTGAATTCCTCCTGACCGCCAGAGGCAGTACAAAGCACTAGTTGTGAATTACCGTGAATGAACTAGCACTGAATTACCGTGCTTTCCACCCTCATGTCCCCCTGAGACGAGAGATTTATGTATTTTTTGTCTGGAAAAATCCTCCGATGACGCAAAAATCGTCATTTATCATCATCAGAGGCTCTTTTGTCCAGAGGCGAGAGACTCCAGCCAGTAGGAGGAGCTGTCCCGCATGATCCCATAGAGGGATCTCACTCACAGAATGTACACATAGTGTCAGCCATCTTTGGAAGCTAAGCTAACAGGCTCTTGTTCTGTGGAGAAAGCTGAGTGGTAGGGGTTACCATCCTCTTTTTCCCGGACATGTCCGGCCATCGAGATCGTCCAAAATGTCCGGGATTCGGCTTTTGCTTTCTGCAGTCGCCATTCATTGTTTACATGCACACCTTTTGTTTCAATCTAATTGGAATTCATTCTGATTGGTGAATCTGAATGTAGTGTTTACATGAACGCTAAACAAGTGATTGGTTGATGTGCGTTTTAACATTGCTAAGAAAATTCCCGCTCCTCCATTAGAGATTCGAGACCGGTGCGTCTCACAGGTGTCGCTCATCAGTAATCACGCCACCGGCCTCGCGCCGTTCTCCCGCGGCCCTCAGCCTCGTCCTGCTCAACACAGTAAACATAATGAATGGCGACTGTAGAACGCAAAAGCCGAATCCCGGACATTTTGGTCGATCTTGAAATCAGACTTGTCACGGAGTCTCACTAGTAGCCTAGCCGCCTTGTTTTAAACTGCGCTCTCTTACCGGTAGGCGTGGCTTGGGAGTGGCCTCCTAGGGCAGCGAAGCAAGTGCATTCTGGGAGTTGTTGTCTTTCATCCACATAAGCCAAAAATACATTTTCTGGCTTTTCTCAGTCTAGAAAGCTCCAAATTCAAAAATAATTTCACATTTCTTCTACATAAATGACCAATTTTAAATACACATTCATCTTTCCTGAGGTGAAGTATCCCTTTAACATAGTCACACACACACACACACACACACACACACACACACACACACACACACACACACACACACACACACACACCATGCAAAACGTCACACATCTCTTGCAAAAGCAAAACACTTAATTAATTGTTAAAAATTGTGCTTTTGTGTAGTAACTCTACACACAAATGATTGTGTGTGAACGCAACATACAAGCCAGCAGAATCTGAATACTATTGTGAAGCTGCTTTGAAATAATCTGTATTGTGTAAAGCTTTAGAAATAAAGTTGACTTGACTTGAATGCATGTTCAGTATATATTTACAAAATAAACAGAAATGCAAGGGTGAAAAATGCATTTGTTTCTGAAAACATTGAGTTTTATTACCATAGTCAACAAATTATGTACGATTATGTTTTCACACATGATTGTTGGCTGTAATCGAGAAATGATTGTGGCTTTTAAGTACTAATTAACTATCAGTGTTACGTAACGCATTAAACAACATGAATTAATGAGACCTTATTGTAAAGTGTTACCAAATAAACACATTTTAAACAAACACTTATGGACTTTAATTTGCCGCAGATAAAGATGGGAATATGAAAGGTTGGATGTTACAGATGTTGAAACAAAATGTGTTACACAGTGTTATTTTAGTATAATTTACTAGTTTTTAGTAACATTTAGAATCATTTTTAATATTTTCCATTTGAACTTTCTTTCTTTTTTGTATTGTGTGTTTTTTCTTTCTTTTTTCATCCAGTTATAGTTTGTTATTTCAGTACATCAAGTCAAACTAAATGAAAGAAATGTTTCTAGCAGAAATAAAACAAGTTTAAGTTTTTCATTTTATATTTTATTTCAGTTAATGTTTATTTTATTTATTTCAAGTAATGACAATGTTTTTTTTTTAGTTAACTATAACAACCCTGGTGAGATGTTTTGAATCCTGTTATCAGATTTCCCAGAATGCAATGCTTTTATTTCCCAATCCCCAAAATACTCCCATTTAAAGAGATTTCTAACCGAAACTGAAGGAGGGAGTGGCATCACAATCACCCCAAAATCAATATACATAATGTTCATTTTCTATGTGATTTTACTTGCTTGTACATTTATATTTGACATGTATTATTATTTTACATGCATTATTAAGTGAATGAGTTTACAGGTGTTTCTTCAACTTTGAACCTGTGGAGTTTTAGAAAATAAACTTCTTTTTTTTTATTTTTATATAATACATGTAATCACATCTAATTACTCTGTTGATCCTTCCCTTCCCTTCCCGGTGTGTTTGTGAGGGCTTGTGTGTGAAGTCTGAGGGCAAAGTTTGGTTTTTCAGCAAGAGTGAATGGTTTTGAGCTTCATTTTGAACTGAAAATAGGATGTTTGGGGAATTGGGTGAGACGTTATGGATTTGTGCTTACTGTTTTGAGAATACGAGTTTAAGTGTGTTTAAGCAATCGAGAAATTAATTTAATCTGTTTCTGATTTCATTTCATCAGCTCACCCCTCCATATACAGTAGATGAAACACATATAAGATTTGCATTTAGACGTGATATGTAAACCCCACCCTCCACGCCCATGGAAATTACATTGAAAACGTTCTATTCTCTGGAGTTCAGGTTCCTCAACACATCTAGACTTCAGTTTCAGTGTCCTATAAGTATAAAAGAGTTCAGTGTCCTATAAGTATAAAAGAGTTCAGTGTCCTATAAGTATAAAAGAGCCTCTTCTGTCTGATCTGAGAGTCGCTGGTGAAGTCTCAGGATTTTATACTATACAAGAACAGTGAGTATATGTTTTAAAGTTTTCCAGCACAAAACTGTGGCTTAATAATTGACATTTGAGGTATGACTAATCTTTTCACAAAAGAACTGAACAGTTGATTTGCAATGGATTTTCTCTGTTAGTTTTGGAATGATAGATTTCAATTTTAATGTTTGACTCTGTTGTTTTATAGATGGGAGGATCTAAACCCCAGGAAAGGTAATTTTGCTCAGACTCCTGTGATTAAATCTGTGCACTTCATTATATATATAAGTACTGTATTGCATCACAATTAACGTCTACAAACTGGATAATTCTGACAATAACTTTTCAAAAATAAATAAAATGCCTGTATAAATTCATCACTGGTCTGTCTGTCGCTGCAGTGGTTCGGTGAGAATCGGACACTCTCTGAATAAGAACGAGGAGGAGTTTGTCGCTAGAAGGAGAAAAGATGTTCTACAAAGCCTGAAGAAACTTAAGATAAACTGCAGTGAGGTAATATTATACTCTGTTTATCTGCCTGGATATTTATAAATGGTGTTGTAGCTGACGAACATCAAGTGTTTGGTCATATAAACCATGTGCATTTCAGAACAAAGTGCCAAACATTGCATTACTGGGATCTGGAGGAGGAGCAAGAGCCATGGTGGGTTTGCTGGGATCCCTGGATCAACTCCAGAAAACAGGTCTTCTGGACTGTGTGCTTTATCTCAGCGGAGTCTCTGGATCCACCTGGTACACACACACACACACACACACACACACACACACACACACACACACACACACACACACACACACACACACACACACACACAGGTTGAATGTCATAAATAAGAGCATATGTTGTTCTTCTGAAGGTGCATGGCCTCCTTATATCAGGAGCCAGACTGGTCCACCAAACTAGAGACTGTGAAAGACGAGATGGTCCAGAGACTCAGCGGTCCTGCAGTCAGCTGGGGAGATGCCAATGCCAAACTGAAGAAATATTACTATGAGAAAGACATATTCAGCTTGACTGACGTCTGGGCAGTGTTGTTCGTCGCGACAATTGTGAAAGAGGTCTGTAACTATTCATAATACAACACTCAATGATGTATGATCTTAAAGAGCTGCTCACGTTCAGTCTTAAAAAGTGCTATTTTTAGTATTGATATGAGTGTTTATAATGGCCAAGGACCCTGAAGCACAGGGGAAACATTACTGTAACATTCTGATTACTGCAAATCTACATGCAGTGTGGTCCAAAAGTCTGAAACCATATTGAAAATCTGATTATTATTTTTAAAGTTCCTAGCAGGTTTTTTTTTTTACTTTTCACTTGAGCTTGTTTGTGACTGAATAAATTGTCCCAGTTCTCTCCAACACCAACATGATAAATAACAGCTCCAGAAATATTTTCCTCTTCAGATAGACGAACGCACACTCTCAGATCAGTGGGACCAGAAGAGTAAAGACCCGTTTCCAATCTACACTGCGATCGACAAGCACAGCAAACAGAGCAAAGATGCAGGTGTGTGTGTGTGTGTGTGTGTGTGTGTGTGTGTGTGTGTGTGTGTGTGTGTGTGTGTGTGTGTGTGTGTGTGTGTGTGTGAGAAAGACAGACAGAGTTAATGTGTTTGTTTCAGCTGTTATATGGATGTGTTTCTGTCTGCAGACCCCTGGTTTGAGTTCACTCCATGTGAAGCCGGTTATTCCCTCACTGGAGCGTTTGTGGAAACATCCAACTTTGGCAGCAAGTTTGAAAATGGCCGTAAGATCAACAACCAGCCTGAGATTGACATGCTGTACCTGCAAGGTAACAAACTCTGTTTTAAAGGAGAGTTTATTCATATTTATAATATCAACTTGCATTCAGATTCTCCTTTATACATTGAATCATCTAAAATGAATCAATCTGGGATTGATCTGGCGATAAGGTCTTTCAAATCTAAATATTACAATTAGAATTGTTGAAAAATCATTTAAAAAGCAATTTCACCAACACACTGAGGTGCTGCTTATCAACATATACCTTATAATTTTTGCATGACAATTTTATGCATCAGTGTAACGTACTGCTCCGAGACTTGGGTGAAGATCCAAACGCAGTGACAAGCAGAAAATCAAAACCATTAGACGAAAAACCCGAAATTACTCAAATTAATATTTATAAAAATTCTACATTTTTGTTTATTGTAAACACTTTTTACACTTAAATGTGTTTTCTGCAGCTCTGTGCGGCAGCGCTTTAGCCGATGGAGACGAGCAAAAGAAGTTTCTCTTGGAACGAATAAAAGGTGCAACTTCATTTGTTCTGAAGATTCAGTTTTGGTTAAAGCTGACAGTCATCAATTGAAACTTAATTCCATTTGATTTTTCCCCACAGAGTTCTTAAAACATGTTCCAATAATCGAAAAGGAGATGGTTGAGGAACTGGGGAAAGGTAAAGCATTACAGCTTTTATTTATTAATAAGTAGATCTTTATTTTGTGTCGAATTATCTGTTCATGAATGCCTGCGGAGTAAAATTTGTAATTCTTTAAAGTCCCCATGAAATCATTTTAAGTCTTTTGGCTTATAGTATGAATATGTTACAGACTGTTAGAAACTGTTAAGCTCCAAAACAATGACAATTCGCATTTAAAGATATTATCTTTCAACACTTAGTCTCTCACTTCCGCCAACATGGATTCATTATTTTGATGACCTCACACTGCACTTTAGTTTCTCCTCAGATTTTCTATCCAATCAAATGCTCTCTAGAATCTGAAGCTCCGCCCCCTACATTATGAACCGATGCTGAAGCTGCGGCTGAAATCGGTCACTTGTTCACACATTTGCTATTGTCTACATGGTGAATGGCACCTAGGGGATAGGGACAGTGTAAATATGCTTTCCATTGGGGCGAATGAAGTCTGGTTTCACGTTAGTGTCACACGAACCACCGCAGCTCCGGTCCAGAGACACGATAGCACAGAGCGGAGCATGTGATCGAACTGATAACTGAATGTTATAGATTTGGGGATGGAAAGCACTTGCATTCAAGACATTTTGCACTGATCATGTTTGTTCAATGTGTGTTTCTTCAGAAAATGCAAACACCCCTCCCATAGACAAATGTCACCAGGTGCTCATGGATCTCGTGGACATGAATCTCTCGGTTTTGAATGGCAAAGATCCGTCTGCTCATGATAAATCCATCAGAACTAAGCTGAGCGGTAAGATTTTTGCAAAAGTGTGATAAAAAAAAGTATGCTTTTCAGCAACATTTAAATGGTAAACTAAACTCTAACACAAGATACACAAACCTGCATTAGATTAAATAACTCAATCATGTTCTCCTCTTTTCACAGAGATCTCTGGAGGCAAACATCAGCTGAGTGTTCAAAAGAAAAACCTGAATCCCTCTGATAAAGAAGCTGTAAAACAGTATATGAAACAATACACTGTGGATTTGTTTAAAGGATTGAGTCATTTCTGGCCTTTTAGTAGGTTGAACTTTCTTTACAATGTGTTGATTTGTATAATGTACACCGAAATGTGTTGAAGTCCATAAATCTTCCAATTAGCTTCAACAAAACCGGTTTTAACAGACTGATGCCACAGAAGAACATTTAGACATCCAGTGATGTACTTTAAAGCTTAAACTATAATTAAACATCAAAAACTTTCTCCAAAGAACCATATAATCAACTAAAAACATACACAGAATTAAAAAAGAATATTTACTAAATATAAGAACCACTGTATGTTTTACAGATCTTTGGGCGAGTATTTTTGATTGCATGAAACAGTGGATCTGGGGCAAGAAATATGACTTTCTTTACAACATGAAAGGTGAGAACAGAAACCCATAGACAGATGCTAACTGGAAATTCATTGTGAATAATATAATAATGCTGTGATCTCTCAGATAAAGCAGTGCCCCCTGCTCTTCTGAAAAGTGAGACGAGAGACTATGAAGACGCTGGACTGTTTATCAACTCATCCTACTTCTCAGTGCTGAGAGAAGAGAGAGACATCGACCTCATCATTTCACTGGATTTCAGTGAAGGTGATCCTTTCGAGGTATTATACACACAGAGAATTCACTCATGGTTAATTAAAGGAAAAATCTGTTAGAAATCATCATTTAAGCAGTGTCTCAGAATAAGGCGTTTGTAGTTTCTATGCAATGTTACGTCACATGCATAGGCCCCGCCCACAATGGGTGACTGACTCCACCCTATTAGCATAGACTCCGCCCTCAGTGAGCCATAGAGAGCCGAAGTCCCTCCCCTCCGCTTCCGGCTCATGGAACCTTATTTCGGAAAAAATATGTATGGTAGTCAATGGCGAGAGACAACTTATCTTTTTATTCCGTCTGAACTGTGCCCTGAATTACACATATGATGTTTGTCAATTTAAAAGATAATTATGAAAGTCAAGAAAGTCGCAGTTTATCATAAAACAGAAGAGTAACATTTAGTTTTATGTGAAAATCGCTCAATGAACTACATCTCTCGTCTCGCACTATGTACGTCACCAACATGGCTGTCACCTTAGCGCGTTTCATCTCGTTCTTCCAGACGGCGTAACGTTACGATTATAACGTAAGACTATAGAAAAACTGACAGACGTTAGCTTCAGCAAAGTTAGCTTCATTCATTGAGAGAAAAGGTATGACGTCACATGTGCGCCTTTTGGGTTTGTAGTCTTTGTAATTACGTATTTTCACAGTCTTATACCTCAACAGTTTTACATCAAACTGAGACTTTCTTGACTTTAAAATGTATCTTTTAAATTGACAAACATCATATGTGTAATTCAGGGCACAATTCAAACGAGATCAAAATATTTGTTGTCTCTCGCCATTGACTACCATACAATATTTTTCCGAAATAAGGTCCCATGGTGGTCCACCGGAAGGGGAGGGACTTAGGCTTTCTATAGGGTTAGGACCACATAGGACCACCCGTCCACGGCAGCTGACTGACTCCGCCCTATTAGCATAGACTCCGCCCCTCAGTGAGCCATAGGCCCGTCCACGGCAGCTGACTGACTCCGCCCTATTAGCATAGACTCCGCCCCTCAGTGAGCCATAGGCCCGTCCACGGCAGCTGACTGACTCCGCCCTATTAGCATAGACCCCGCCCCTCAGTGAGCTGTACACAGTCTGCCATGTTTATCTCCTCACCAAAGCATTTAACAGTATTCAAGTAAGAAACATTCTTATTAAAACTACTAAAGTTATTCAGTCAAGAGCAGTGAGGGATTTTCTGTTTTTCTTTTGTTTGATTCATATTAACAGCATATATCGCAGTAGGTGATGTATATTACACTGCTTTCACTTTAATACACAGATCTAATATACACATGCAGTTTCTTTCCCTGTTTACATTCACGGATATAACCAGCTGTGTTTGTGAACTCTGTTTTTGACATGACCTTGTGTGTATTTGACAGTTTAAGTGCAATGAGACATGAAAGAACTTTAATACTCACGAGAACTGCAATGTCACGTGAGCGTGACCGCGGTAGAGATATAATCAAAACCAAAAAGACGTTTAGATTTTTTTGCACGAGCTGTAAAGGCTCCGCCCTCTTCTGGAAAGTGGACCAGCAGCTCATTTGCATTTAAAAGATACATGTACAAAAACAGCATGTTTTCCTTCCACTTAAAAATCTGCATTTACAATATGGTATAATAAATGATCTGTGGGGTATTTTGAGCTGAAACTTCACACACATTCTGGGGACACCTGACACTTATATTACATCTTGTAAAAAGGGGCATAATGCTGCTTTCCCCCCTCATGACATTCATAGTGATGGTCACACTAACCTAAAATGTGTCCTAAAATGTAAAAATAAGTGCATGGGTTTTCATCTAACCATATTTATTTATAGC
Organism: Leuciscus idus; assembly: GCA_021554675.1. Taxonomy (NCBI): domain Eukaryota; kingdom Metazoa; phylum Chordata; class Actinopteri; order Cypriniformes; family Leuciscidae; genus Leuciscus; species Leuciscus idus. The sequence goes on along the minus strand of CM038624.1, from coordinate 49,614,716 downwards.
AGTCTGTCGAACCATTTTAATCAAACAATAATGTGATGCGTTTCAACCACAGACAGTGAAGAAAGCTGCTGAGACGTCCAAGAAATTAAAGATCCCCTTCCCTGAGGTCAACATTCCCAATGGACACTCCGAGAAACCGAAGGACTTCTATGTGTTCAAAGGCCAAAACACTCCAACCGTGATCCACATCCCTCTCTTGAATGTGGTCAACTGTGGAGGCAAGTTATAATCTTAATGTCCTGAATAAAACTGAAATATCAACTGTGTTCTGATTTAAGTGTCTTAATGTTTCATCAGATAAAATTGAGGAATGGAGGAAAAAATATAAGACCTTTCAAGGTTCTTACAGCGCTGAGATGATCACTGAACTGATGGAGGTCGCTGGAAAAAACATCACAAACAACAGAGACAATCTGCTGGAGCAGATCTGTCTGGCCATAAAAATGCACAAATAATGAATGATAAATATCAGAGGTGTCCTCACTGTTTGTTTTAATGCACCTGATCCGTATAATACCATAACACAGACTGAATTACAACTATGATTGTTGATTAAAATATTGTATTACTTTGCTTCTGTTCCAATACATTTATTAATAAATCGTTGTCTTAAAATAAGGTTTTGTCCTGGTCATTTGATATCAAACAGCACAAATGCTCATTATTATGAAACTGACAGTTATGGTCCTGGATGCTGATTGGACAATCCAGAGTTCAAGTGTACAAACTCAAACTCTAGTATTTTGGACATTCAGTGTTTGGTGCGGCCTCTCTCTCACACACACACACACACACACACACACACACACACACACACACACACACACACACACAGAAACACACACACACACACACACACACACACACACACACACACACACACACACACACAGAAACACACACACAGAAACACACACACACACACACACACACACACACACACACACACACACACACACACACACAGAAACACACACACACACACACAGAAACACACACACACACACACACACACACACACACACACACACAGAAACACACACACACACACACACACACACACACACACACACACACACACACAGAAACACACACACACACACACACACACACACACACACACACACACACACACACACACACACACACACACACATATGATGCTGGGGTAATATATTATATATAATGTAGGCCTATATAAAGGACAAAACGTGAAGATGAAATGATAATGGACAATGCATTTGATGTCCACAAGAGGGCGACAAAGTCCACAATTCTCTGCTTGGAATGGCAATATTTACAATTGTTTTTTTCAATTGCTAACATACTTGCTAACATAATCTGTAGTCCCATTTCCAAAACTCTTCACACATTCAACGAAACAGGACCAATCTGTGAATCAATTTTCATTGCTTTCACACAAAATGCATTCAGTGACCACATTTCCCAAAATATAAGAACACTTTTGTCATTCATACTTTACCATCTGCAAAACATGTTATGTCTAGTTTTGTTTTTTGTTTCACGTCTTATTTAGCAGTTTAGTCACAGTCATGTTTCCTGTCTTGTCATGTGATTCCCTTGCCCTGTGTGATCCTGCCATGTGCCCCCCTTGTCATGTGTTGTCATTGGTTCATTGTTTAATCATGTTCACAGGTGTGTCTTGTCAGGTCTTTAGTCTCTGGCTGAATCTGAAATCGCCCCCTATACCCTCAAATAGGGCGCTATTTGAGGGGACAGCCATTTGTAGTGTCCGAAACCATAGTGGACGTTATATTGAGTCCACTCATTCAATCCCACAATGCACCACAATAACGAGTTTTGGCTACAACCGAAATCAGAATGATGATCAACTCTGTGCATTTCTGCAGAAATTATATTGAAAATTTAGCAGAATATTTACAATGAAATTAAATCATATTGGTTCAGAATGATTTTGTCTGGAAACATGGATCAAAAATGTTTCCCCAAGAATTGGTGGGGAAAGAAGAGCGGCAGAGACAGGGAGGACTAGAACCCTCACAGAAATGTATATCCATCCATCCATCCATTACATCCATTTTCCAAAGTGCTTGTCCTGTAGGGTCATGCGGAGGCGGGAGTCTTTCCCAGCATCTCGGGTCGTAGGCAGGGAAACGTTAGTTACGTATGTAACTGTGGTTCTGTGAATTCCTCCTGACCGCCAGAGGCAGTACAAAGCACTAGTTGTGAATTACCGTGAATTAACTAGCACTGAATTACCGTGCTTTCCACCCTCATGTCCCCCTGAGACGAGAGATTTATGTATTTTTTGTCTGGAAAAATCCTCCGATGACGCAAAAATCGTCATTTATCATCATCTGAGGCTCTTTTGTCCAGAGGCGAGAGACTCAAGCCAGTAGGAGGAGCTGTCCCGCATGTTTTCAACCCGCCCATAGAGGGATCTCACTCACAGAATGTACACATAGTGTCAGCCATCTTTGGAAGCTAAGCTAACAGGCTCTTGTTCTGTGGAGAAAGCTGAGTGGTAGGGGTTACCATCCTCTTTTTCCCGGACATGTCCGGCCGTCGAGATCGTCCAAAATGTCCGGGATTCGGCTTTTGCTTTCTGCAGTCGCCATTCATTGTTTACATGCACACCTTTTGTCCCAATCGGTAACACTTTACAATAAGGTTCCATTAGTTAACATTAGTTAATGCATTAGTTAACATGAACTAACCATGAACGACACCTCTGTTCAGCATTAGTTAATATTTGTTAACGTTAGCGCACACATGTACTAATGCATCAATTCACATTAACAGCACGGTTAGTTAACATTAGTTAATGCATTAGTTACCATGAACTAACCATGAACGTCACCTCTGTTCAGCATTAGTTAATATTTGTTAACGTTAACGCACACATGTACTAATGCATCAATTCACATTAACAGCACGGTTAGTTAACATTAGTTAATGCATTAGTTAACATGAACTGACCTTGAACGACACTTCTGTTCTGCGTTAATTCATATTTGTTAACGTTAACTCACACATGTACTAATGCATCAATTCACATTAACAGTACGTTTGGTTAACATTAGTTAATTCATTAATTAACATGAACTAACCATGAACAATGCCTGTAAATAGCTTTACTGTTTTGTAGGGGTTAAACTGTACATATTTACATTAGTTTACGCAGCAGTTGACACACACTATGTAGCCTATGCACATTTCTAACTCACTGTGTTACCCTAAATGTAAAAATACTGTTGTGTACCTTATCAACACTCTTTTATATAAGGCATTGATTTGTTGGTAAACATAAATCTACAGCGGAAAAATATGTTGTTCATGTTTATACGCACTTTACTATCATTACTTGCATTCAAATAAGCATTTATTAATGGATTGAGTGAACCTTATTGTAAAGTGTACACTATTTCAACATTAACTGATGTGTTACTAACATTTGTAGACTCTTTATTGACATGACTTACCATTAATAAAGCATTTATTGATGGAATTTATGAACCTTATTGTAAAGTGTACACTATTTCAACATTAACTGATGTGTTACTAACATTTGTAGACTCTTTATTGACATGACTTACCATTAATAAAGCATTTATTGATTGAATTTATAAACCTTATTGTAAAGTGTACACTATTTCAACATTAACTGATGTGTTACTAATATTTGTAGACTCTTTATTGACATGACTTACCATTAATAAAGCATTTATTGATGGAATTTATGAACCTTATTGTAAAGTGTACTCTATTTCAACATTAACTGATGTGTTACTAACATTTGTAGACTCTTTATTAACATGACTTACCATTATTAAAGCATTTATTAATGGAATTTATGAACCTTATCGTGTACACTATTCAGCATTAACTGATGTGTTAGTAATATTTGTAGGTACGTAAACAGTCAATATTGAATTTATCAGACCTTAAATGTGTGAAAGCCATTCATTATTAACATTTTCAGGATGTTGAGAAAAGACCTCTTTATTACATTATCAGAACTGGTCAACATCTTTGCCAGAACAAAACATACAAAACGTCTCAGGTTACGACTGTAACCTATGTTCCCTGAGAACAGGGAACGAGACACTACGTCAGAATGACGCTATGGGGAACGCCTCAGGCGTGACAGGTGTCTGAAATAAATATCAACTCACGTCAATCATGTTGACCGGCGACAGCCCGTGAATCATCAGCTTGATTGATTAACGCGCGACCTGGATGTATAAAGGGGAGCCTTGCACACATGACAACATCCTATCGTCTGAAGGGACTGTTGCAGGCAGGCCCCGAGGCATGGCAGGAAGACGTAGTGTCTCGTTCCCTGTTCTCAGGGAACATAGGTTACAGTCGTAACCTGAGACGTTCCCTTTCGAAAGGGAACTCTACACTACGTCAGAATGACGCTATGGGGAACGATATACCAACGCCACCATGCTAAGGGGAGTGCATGCCCTCAGGTCACACTGGGCTGTCAGTGACAGCATTCCCTACGGTCATAGCCCAAGCTAAAGGAAACCACAGAAAAACCTCACAGTTTTAAAGGAAGGTCTACGTGGGCCAGCTCAAAGGCCTAGGACCACAATTCAAAAACTAGAAAGGGTCCCTTCTAGGGAATGTAGCTAGGGGACCCGAGGGAACCCCAGCCAGTCACTATTCAGGGGAACGTGCCACCTGAAATGCCACCAGGCAGGCCTGACCTGGTGTCACTACATAAGACACTACAGTCCGGCCACTTCCTGTCTGTCCGAAGACAGAGCCTCTGGACACTTGCCTTAGGAAGGTATCCAACCCAAGGGACTGCGAAGCAGGCAGTGAACCACTCAGCCTGGATCTCAGAGACGGGACATCCTGGAGAGTATGACTCAGCATAGTGCTTTACTACCCTTGCCAGCGAGGGGAGTTTCTTTACTCGATCCATGGATCTACCCAGTGTTTGTGTTTCAAAACACTGAGGAGGCCTGTGAGGGCCTAAAGGGAGCTTACCTCCAGGAAAGCCTGGTAGGACCTCTAACCTGGCGACCACAACATGGGGGAGCTTGTATTCAACCACAATATGCGGGAGCTTACCTTCAGGAAGGCCGGTGAGGCCTCTGACCTGGCGACCACAGCATGTGGGAGCTCATATCAGGAAGGCCGGTGAGGCCTCTAACCTGGCGACCACAGCATGTGGGAGCTCCTATCAGGAAGGCCGGTGAGGCCTCTAACCTGGGGACCACAACCTGTGGGAGCTTACTTTCAGAAAGGCCCTAGAACCGAAGTCTGGGCCACGTAAGAAAGGGAATTAAGCGTACAGCGCACAACCCTTACTATAAATATGGATTATAGAAAGTACATGAAAGAAAGTGCATGTACTTGGCCATTCTGAATCCAAGAAGGCCTGATGAGGCCTGTAACCTGGCGACCACAGCATGTGGGAGCTCATACTCGGGAAGGCCGGAGAGGCCTGTAACGCGGTGACCACAGTGTGTGGGAGCTCATCAGAATGTGGAAGTTAGCTAGAGAAAGGCGTCTGTCGTAATATACGTGACGACAGGACGCATCTAGAGTGGGACCCGAGGTGAAAGACCAGGGTCTGAGCCACATAGGAAGGGACCGAAGCGTACAGCGCATGACCCTTACCATAAAAATGGATTTTAGAAAGTACACAGGACGTTAGTCGTGTGACTTACCATAAGCATGGGTCTAAGAAAAATAGATGAAGTAAAAGGTGCATGTACTTCATCACTCTATATTCAGGAAGGCCTAGTGAGGCCTATAACCTGACGACCACAGTATGTGGGAGCTCATACTCAGGAAGGCCTGTGAGGCCTAAAACCTGGCGACCACAGTAAGTGGGAGCTCGTTTACAGGAAGGCCGGAGAGGCCTGTAACCTGACAGCCACACAATGTGGGGCTACCTTCAGAAAGGCCTAACAAGGCCTGTAACCACAGAATGTGGGAGATAGCTTAAAAGGGAGGCGTCTGTCGTAAAACAGTGACAACAAGACGCATTTGGAGTGGGACTCGAGGTGAAGAACCGGAGTCTGAGCCACGTAAAAAAGGGAATGAAGCAGAAGCGCATTACCCTTACCATAAATATGGATTCAAGAAAGTACACGAAACGAAAGTGCGTGTACTTATGCCAGTCTGAATCCAGGAAGGCCTGGTGAGGCCTCTAACCTGGCGACCACAATATGTGGGAGCTCATACTTAGGAAGGCCTGTGAGGCCTAAAACCTGGCGACCACAGTAAGTGGGAGCTCGTTTACAGGAAGGCCGGAGAGGCCTGTAACCTGACAGCCACACAATGTGGGGCTACCTTCAGAAAGGCCTAACAAGGCCTGTAACCACAGAATGTGGGAGATAGCTTAAAAGGGAGGCGTCTGTCGTAAAACAGTGACAACAAGACGCATTTAGAGTGGGACTCGAGGTGAAGAACCGGAGTCTGAGCCACGTAAAAAAGGGAATGAAGCGGAAGCGCATTACCCTTACCATAAATATGGATTTTAGAAAGTAAACGAAACGAAAGTGCGTGTACTTATGCCAGTCCGAATCCAGGAAGGCCTGGTGAGGCCTCTAACCTGGCGACCACAGCATGTGGGAGCTCGTACTCAGGAAGGCCGGTGAGGCCTGTAACCTGGCAACCACAGCATGTGGGAACCCATGATCAGGAAGGCCAGATGAGGCCTATAACCTGATGGACACAATGCGTGGGAGCTCACATTCAGGAAGGCCTGATGAGGCCTGCAACCTGACATGTGGAAGCTCACAACCAGTGAGGCCTAAACCCTAGCGACCACAGTGCGTGGGAGTTCACATTCAGGAAGGCCTGGAGAGGCCTGTAACCTGACATGTGAAAACTCATAACCAGGAAGGCCTTTAGGAAGCCTGAAGCCTGGTGACCACTGAATGTGGGAGCTTAACACTCAGGAAGGCCTGTGAGGCCTGAAACCTGGCGACCACAGTATGTGGGAGCTCATACTCAGGAAGGCCTGTGAGGCCTGTAACCTGGTGACCACAGTATGTGGGAGCTCATACTCAGGAAGGCCTATGAGGCCTGAAACCTGGTGACCACAGTAAGTGGGAACTCACATTCAAGAAGGCCGGATGAAGCCTATAACCTGACATGAGGAAGCTCATAACTAGGAAGACCTGCGACCACGGTGTGTGGGAGCTCATACTCAGGAAGGCCGGGTGAGGCCTGTAACCTGGCGGCCACAGTATGTGGAAGCTCACATTCAGGAAGGCCAGGTGAGGCCTGTAACCTGACATGTAGAAGCCCATCACCAGGAAGGCCGGTGAGGCCTGTTACCTGGCGACCACAGTATGTGGGAGCTCATAACCAGGAAGGCCTGGCGAGGCCTGTAACCTGGCGACCACCGTGTGTGGGAGCTCATATTCAGGAAGGCCGGTGAGGCCTGTAACCTGGTGACCACAGTATGTGGGAACTCACATTCAGGAAGGCCAGATGAGGCCTGTAACCTGATGACCACAGTATGTGGAAGCTCACATTCAGGAAGGCCGGTGAGGCCTGTAACCTGACATGTGGAAGCTCATAACCAGGAAGGTCTGGTGAGGCCTATACCCTGGCGACTACAGTATGTGGGAGCTCATATTCAACCACAGTATGTGGGAGCTCATACTCAGGAAGGCCTAGTGAGGCCTCTGACCTGATAACCACAGTATGTGGGCTCATATACAGGAAGGCCTGGTGAGGCCTCTGACCTGATAACCACAGAATGTGGGAGCTCATATTCAACCACAGTATGTGGGAGCTCATATTCAGGAAGGCCTGGTGAGGCCTCTGACCTGATAACCACAGTATGTGGGAGCTCATACTCAGGAAGGCCTAGTGAGGCCTATGACCCAATAACCACAGTATGAGGGAGCTCATATTCAAGAAGGCCTGGTGAGGCCTATAACTTGATAACCACAGTATGTGGGAGCTCATTCAACCACAGTATGTGGGAGCTCATACTCAGGAAGGCCTAGTGAGGCCTATGACCTGATAACCACAATATGTGGGAGCTCATATTCAAGAAGGCCTGGTGAGGCCTATAACTTGATAACCACAGAATGTGGGAGCTCATATTCAACCACAGTATGTGGGAGCTCATTTTCAGGAAGGCCTAGTGAGGCCTATGACCTGATAACCACAGTATGTGGGAGCTCATATTCAAGAAGGCCTGGTGAGGCCTATAACTTGATAACCACAGAATGTGGGAGCTCATATTCAACCACAGTATGTGGGAGCTCATATTCAGGAAGGCCTGGTGAGGCCTCTGACCTGATAACCACAGTATGTGGGAGCTCATACTAAGGAAGGCCTAGTGAGGCCTATGACCCGATAACCACAGTATGAGGGAGCTCATATTCAAGAAGGCCTGGTGAGGCCTATAACTTGATAACCACAATATGTGGGAGCTCATTCAACCACAGTATGTGGGAGCTCATACTCAGGAAGGCCTAGTGAGGCCTATGACCTGATAACCACAATATGTGGGAGCTCATATTCAAGAAGGCCTGGTGAGGCCTATAACTTGATAACCACAGAATGTGGGAGCTCATTTTCAGGAAGGCCTATGACCTGATAACCACATTATATGGGAGCTATATTCAAGAAGGCCTGGAGAGGCCTATAACTTGATAACCACAGTATGTGGGAGCTCATATTCAGGAAGGCCTAGTGAGGCCTATGACCTGATAACCATAATATGTGGGAGCTCATTCAACCATAGTATGTGGAAGCTCATATTCAGGAAGGCCTAGTGAGGCCTATAACCTGATAACCACATTACTCCTTGACAGTCAATTCCTGGGAGCTCACCTCAGGGAGGCCCAAGCGCTGTCCGGTTGCAAAATGGGGACTGTCTGGTCAAGGAGGCCTGATAAGACCTACTACCTGACCATCGAAGAAATCTTTAGATTTACTCTCTTACCCACAACATTTTGCCCCAGACTCTAAAAAAGGAGACGTGGTCTGAAAAGAAACAGAAATATGTTAATTTCATATTTTACAAAAAGACCAGAATTACACCTGCTCTTTTTGTTCACTGCTCATTTTAATTCCTCAATTAAAATGCAGCCAAAAACACTGGATAACGCGATCTGGATGATAGGCTGTAATTACTAAATATCTAACTTCTTAAAAGTCAGATAATATTCCATCATTTTAATTCATAGAATTAAATGCAGCCATAATCACCAGACAATACTGTTTTAACATGTATACGTTCTCGTAATCTACACACTGCCTCGGCAAGCGCGAGAAACGAGCCGTTAAAATATATTTGGCTTTCATCCCTCGAGAAGAAAGTCAACAGGTGCGAGGTTGAAACATCCAACAGCGCACGGATTTTTTTTTTTTTTTTTTTTTTTTTTTTTGAGATATTTCTTAATGAACACTGCCAGCACCCACAGGAACTGACTGTGAACGCCTCGTACCCAAACAGTATTGTTTCACAGATCGCGCGCACCAAGGGGCTCAGATGCTGAACCCTCCTCCCTCGAGAAAAGGGTCCGACGAGAGCGGAGCATCTTTAAATGAAAAACGCTCACAGTTTGCACAAGAGGCTCTCGAGAGAGCCTCCCGCGCGCTTCAGCGATATTCTCAAAACAGACAAACAGTCCCTGAAGACGAAAAGATGTTGTCATGTGTGCAAGGCTCCCCTTTATACATCCAGGTCGCGCGTTAATCAATCAAGCTGATGATTCACGGGCTGTCGCCGGTCAACATGATTGACGTGAGTTGATATTTATTTCAGACACCTGTCACGCCTGAGGCGTTCCCCATAGCGTCATTCTGACGTAGTGTAGAGTTCCCTTTCGAAAGGGAACTAAATTTTTAAGGACAAAACAAAATGTGCTGCCCTATCAATTCAGGCCTAAACAAGGCAAAATATATTATTGTAATTAAACATGGAAAACACGTATATGGTTCTTTTTTTTAGCGACTTTTTATAACATGAAAATGAACTATTTTCTTATTGGAAGCAACTTCCCATCCGTTTTCATTGTTTGTATTATGTTTGCAATGTTCTCATCGGCCATGATTGCGTCTTGACATTTCTGGGTTATGTTTGATAATTTCTCTCCCTTTTCTTGTTTTTCATGGATTTCTGCATATTTCTCTGGTGCTGCAATCGCCAGTTCAGCAATAGCTGCACTCTGCACGATTGTGTTCCGGTCCACACCATACTTCCGGAAAGCTTCTGCCATGTTGCTTCCTCTTTTGAAAATCTCCAGGACTGATTTGTACCGCTTTACCACCTGCCATGGATCAGTAACTAAGACAGTAAAAAAATAAAAAAAAAAGAAAAAAAAATTTTAAAAGAAGAAATTTTGGCAATTGTTATGTTTCTAGTGATCACATTTTAAGAACCCATTCCATTCATGTGTTTAAAGGGATAGTTCACCCAAAAATGAAAATTCTGTCATCATTTACTCACCCTCAAGTTGTTTCAAACCTGTATGAATTTCTTTTTTCTGCTGAACACAAAAGAAGATATTTTGAAAAATGTCGGTTGACAAACAGTTGATGGACCCCATTGACTTCCATAGTAGGAAAAAAAATACTATGGAAGTCAATGGGGTCCATCAACTGTTTGGTTACCGACATTTTTCAAAATATCTTCTTTTGTGTTCAGCAGAAAAAAGAAATTCATACAGGTTTGAAACAACTTGAGGGTGAGTAAATGATGACAGAATTTTCATTTTTGGGTGAACTATTCCTTTAATGGTAAACTAGACAACACAGATAACAAGTTTTCCATTCCTGATATATATAAAAAAAAAAACATTTATTAAATTATTTCAATTTGCACAACCTACCCCTTTGACAGAATTTACTCATTTGCTTGGTTTTTTTCTGTTTTTTCACTCTTTTCTTTGCTTTCTTTCCCTTCTTCTTTCTTTTCTTTTTCTCCCTTGAAGAGTCTGAGCTAGATGACTCTGAGTCAGAAGACTCAGAAGAGTCAGAATCAGTGGAGTCACTTTCTGAATCGATTTTCATTCTTTTGGGGATGTCTGCAGGCTTATCTTTAATTCTGTCAGGAATGTTGTTGTCCATTTTGATGGCTTTAATCGGAAAAAAAAAAAAAAAAAAAAAAAAACAGTTAAAAGTCATATTCTGTATGCATGCATTTGTGACTATAGGTTACATGTTAACTTCACTCCAAATGACAAAAAAAGTCCATATCAACATCACCACTGCCTGTTACATCTATCTTAGTTCAGTTTAATACATGGGTTTACCAGATTTACCACATTTTATGTATTTAATGAGAGATTTTAACACTAAAACAACACAAAACTTTCACAAAAACTTTACCTTCTGACAGCTGTTGTCTAAGGAAATCTCGATCTTTTGTTAAATCTTCTATTTTCTCCTGCAGATACTGACATTTCACCTTCCAGGTGTCAGTCTCTGCCTTGGCTTTAGCCAAAGCTATAGACACAGTGGGCGCTGCTTCAGTGGGTTTATCTATAAAGAAAAAAAATAAAATAAAAATAAATAATAATAATAATAGGCTATTTAACAACAAAATCATCCTGATTATGTTACACACACAGAAGGAGGGAGGACGAGGGGGGTTGGAGGGACCCTTAAGGTTTACTTAGTTAAAAATTGTAAGTAAAAATCGTTTCGTTTTCTCAGTTATTTCTACTATTCAAGCCTGGATAAACCGTTTCCTTGATGGTTTCATTTGTAAAACTTAATTAGTAGCTATCTAAAGTTAGCTAGTTGATAAACGTGCATCATTTACCAGATTTTTCTGTGCGTTCATCCCGAGACAGTTTTTTCTTCTGTCTCCCTCTGGTCTGATGGTTTAAATTGTCATCCGTCAGTCCACTCTCCATCATCAAACTTGCTTTGGCATTCGACACCTGTTTATCAGTCTCCGCTGGATAACCGCTGGCCGCTCTATTTTTTTATTTTTTTTTTGGCGCAAAGTGCTGAAGGATTGTGGGTATGGTAGTTTTTCTTTAAATGAACTGCAGAAATTAAGCTTCTTTTTAACGAAGCTGAAATAACAATGACTGATGGCTTCGATATAATAACATATCAGCATTTAACAATTTGAAAGTGAATAATACGTTTGTCTTGTTTTGATTTAAAATTGTATTGCTAAAAATCTCTCGGGATTTTGTACTTCCGGAAGGAACGCTACTTCCTGATGAAAAGCCGAAAAGCCCGCTCAACTCCCACGCAAATTAACAGATGCAACGGCGAACATCACGTACAATCCAGTGACACATCATGTAAGATTTGATTACAGCTTTTAATTATGTAAATCTAAGAATTGTAATTATAAATGTTACATAATTCTTTCTTCAGCTCTAACATGAAATGTATATAGCACAACACTATAATTGTTTTTCTGATATATTTATTCTTTAACTATTTTATTGAATAAATAATTCTATATATTAGAATTATAATATACTGTATATTCATCTTTATTCATGAAATGCAAAAATGCATAAAACCTTACCATAGTTAATCAGATAATATTTACATTGTTTTCAGTCAATGTATTTGTTTTATGTGTTGAGTAGGCCTATGTCTATACCATCTGTTGCATGAATACTAAATATTAACGTATTAATTATTATTATTATTATTATTATTTTAAATATACTCTTTTAAATAATTGTTTATGTATTTATAAGGTGACATGGCTCCGTCATTAAATCGAAAATTGCTGTCAATGATTGAAGGACGTCAAACAAAGAGGAAGAAATTGAAGTTGATTAAATGGCTCCAGAAAAAAAAATTGCTTAAAGCAAAAATGAAGTGCAATTTATGCCAACATAAAATGAAGCTGACTCATAAACCCAACAAAGCAGACAACTATGTTTGGTAAGTATTATTATTATTATTAATTTAAAATAATTGTATGACCAGAGCTTGCTTGATTAAATTATCTTTTTAATAATTCATAATGTTATTGTCCAGACATAGCTGGACAAATTTAAATGTCAGCTATGGTTTTAGGAAAATTTAAACAAATATGACGCAGAGTCTTACTCACTAGAATCTTTTATAACATGTTTAAAGGTCCTGCACACGAAACAGACATAAGGGAAGGTTCAAGTCAGTGAGGTATGGATCACTTTTTGCCAAGTCAAAGTGTAATTTATTCTCCTGGATGAAGTTCATATATCGGTATGTTTAAAACATTTTAATTGAAGTTTTAGTCTAATTTTGAAAGTAGTTGAACAGAAATATGAACACTAAAGTTTTGTCATTTTTTTTAACAAAGGTTTGCTCAAGGCCTTCAGTTGAGACAAATCGACATGATTGAAGATGGCATTGCTGGAAGCTCACGTACACTCAGCAGCATGGCCAAAAAAGTTCGAGCTATTTGTAAAGAATCCATGAAGTTGTATGCCAGAAGGAAGGGCCAAATGATAGGACAACCCAGGGAGTTTGTTATGATTGATGAGAGCAACTTCCGTCACAAGCGAAAGGTAATTTAAATATTCCCATAAAATGTATCTTTATTTTAGATTAATAACCTTAGTTATGTTAGTGAAATTGTGTTTTACATTATGTACTTTGTACATTTGGCAAAATTTGCAATTTGGCTAAACAAAAAATACCGAGTTTGGTAACACTTTACTTGAAGGGGTGTGCATAAGACTGACATGACACCTTCATAATCATGACATGACAGATGTCATAAATGTGAAGGAGGTCTTATGCATGTTTATGACAACTGTCATTAAGTGTCATTCGCTCAATTATGACATTTTTAATGCAAATATGACATTGTTTGAGATGTCTTTGTTATGACAACTTGACATAAACCAATACATCATAACCTGTCAGTTTCTTTGTCATTACAACTTGACATTACCAAGACAACATACATTGTCATAAATATGTCATAAACATGACATAGCAGATTAACTATCAAACTTAAGAAACCACTTAGCTTTATGGGTTAACATAACATTAAACTGTCAGGTGGTTGGTTTTGACATTGGCTGTCATGAAGCCATTATAACTGTGTCATGAATGTTTTCTTGACCTCATCTACAGTGGTACAAATTTAATTTGACATTAAAATGTTATAATGGCTTCATGACAGCCAATGTCAAAACCAACCACCTGACAGTTTAATGAAATGTTAACCCATAAAGCTAAGTGGTTTCTTAAGTTTGATAATTAATCTGCTATGTCATGTTTATGACATATTTATGACAGGTTGTGTTGTCTTAGTAATGTCAAGTTGTCATAACAAAGACATCTCAAACAATGTCATGTTTGCATTAAAAATGTCATAATTGAGCGAATGACACTTAATGACATTTGTCATAAACATGCATAAAACCTCCTTCATATTCATGACATCTGTCATGTCATGATTATGACGGTGTCATGTCAGTCTTATGCACACCCCTTCAAGTAAAGTGTTACCGAGAGTTTTAAGTGTTAAGTTCAGAGAGTGTTAGATTGATTGTTAGGCTGATGAGTGTTAGAATGTATAGAAGGATTGCATTGTTTTGAATGATGTATGCCTTGTTTCCACCGAGCGGTACAGTATAGTATAGTACGATTCATCATGGTAAACCCTGATCCGGCTTGCATTTCCACTGCCAACAGTGGGCTGACCCTTACTTGATTGGCGCGGTGTATGCCTGAAAGAAACGAACAATATAATTCTTGTAAAGTAGAAAACAACACAGAAAATAACAATGGAGTGCATACAGTATAGCAGATCTTGTTCTTGCTTCTCGGCTGTCCTTCTGTTTGTCACAAGAAGAAATGGTATTGTGTTTCAACTGTATTAAAAATGGCTCCTCTTGTGTTATCATTCCTCTTATAGCAGGCGCAAGTGTCGATTATCTGTCAACAAATCAACGTTCTGCTAACTCCACCCTTTAGTACCTGGACTACTGTGCTAGGTACCCCAATGAAAGGGTCTCAAAAAAGTGGTACGGTATGGTTCGGTTCAGAATTAGGGTATCATTCACATCTTCTGACAATCGAAACTACAAAAATTGAGTACCGTACTGAACTGTACTGTGCCGTTCGGCTCAGTGGAAATGAGGCATTAAATACATTTGGAAGCTTTGTATTTTTAAATATTGTATAGTTGTATACTTGTTTTTCAGTATGGACGTGGAAGGTTCGCAAAGACTTGGCGTAGAAGAAAGTGGGTCTTTGGGATGCTGGGGGTTGCACCAAGAAATAGCAAGCCTATTCTGAAACTCGTTCATCGAAGGTCCCGAAACCATCTTATCCCACATATTGTACGACATGTGCATCCTGGAAGTTCCATACTTAGTGATGAATGGCGTGCTTACAGAGGGGTACTAACCGATCTTGGCTATAACCATTTTCCTGTGAAGCATAATCAGTGTTTTGTAGATCCAATAACAGGCAGCCATACACAAAATCTGGAAAGAGCATGGTTAACTTACAAAGGAAAAATATGGCGTCTTAGAGGAAATAGGACAGAGGACCTACTAAAACAACATCTAAAACTGATAGAGTGGACTTACTGGCTTGGAAATCGGCACAAAAATGGTCCTCTTGGAAGACTGTTGAAGGATATTCATCGAAAATATCACCTTTAATAAGATAATAAGAAAATATCCTCCAATGAGCAGCATAAAGTTGTCATGTTGAAGGAGCCCTAGCATTGCCGGTAGTGTTCACTACTGCTGGTTCACAATCCATTAACTATGATCTGGACCAAAGGGCCAAACCCAGAGCTGAAGACGAGTTGGATCTGGGTGCCAAACACGGCCTTGCATTTGAGAGAGAGAAGGTCCCGTGTGATGGGAAGCTGCCATGGTTTTCCTTGTAACAGACTCAGAAGGAGACGAAACCGTAGCCTGGCTTAGAGTCCTGCAACGGGTCGGGTACCCACGGGTATCCGCGGGTACCCGCATAAAAGTGGCTAAAACGGGTGGATTCTGACATTCCTAAAATTCACGGGCGGGGATGCGGGCGGATAATGAAGTCCTTGTGGGCGGGTAGCGGATGAAAAATATGTGCAATATTTGTATGTCTAAATTACCAGCATTACACATATGCAAATATGTGTTTTAGTCAGGCCATCCTTAAAAATATTCTTGTTTGCCGTAACCCGACCGACCCTGTCAATTTAGGACCGACCCAATTTAATTTTTTTCTCCCCTTTTAGTCCGACCAAGTTGCGACATTCAATTTCTCTGTACTGTAGGCTAATAGGCCTATATGTGTTGTAGCCCAGTCATTAAAAAACGATTTAGTTTCATATTCATGTTTAAATAAAATAATATAAGTTGTTTATATATTTCATGTTGATTATATGAAAAGTGAAAAGCATGAATAAGATAAGATGATCCCGAATATCGGGAGACAAATGGAGTGGGCAGACATGATTTTGACCACTTCATTAAGTTTGTTCAGCCTTTCTTTAAAGTGAATTTCGTTTTGTATTAATTGTATCTTAATTTTAATCAATGTTTCATCTACCAAATTCCTGGATTTAATAAATAAGAAGTAAATATAGCAGGCATGCAATATAATCAGGACACGGCCGGAGGCGCCCGCGTGTGAACTGATGAACTTAAATGAACCGAAACTCAACGTATAAGCTACTTGCCTCACAGACCTGAGAAATAGAAAGCATAAAATGTGTACTTTTAAACAAAACAATTCAAAACGAAAGAAAACAGACTGTTCTCTGCTTATAATCCGTATGAAATGTGCATTTCTCTCTGGCGCGTTCACTACTGCGAAGATCGCGAGTCAGCATCGTCATCTTTGACACAGAAAACACTTGCTTATTAATAAACAATTGAAATGTCTCATTGATATATTTGACATAGGCCTATTAATAATCATTACTTTTCCAAGTTCTTTGTGACAGCTTTATTGGCAGCGCACCCTTACATGTTGTTACATAAACGCGTCACCTGTGTGGTTTATCGCGGGCACGGGTCGGGTAACGGGCCAAATATTAATGGGTCTGGGCGGGTGCGGATTTAATTTTGATATTATCACGGGTGACGGGTCGGATCTGGTGCTGAACTTTGCGGGTTTTGCCCGTTGCTTGAACACTATAGACCCATGCTTAGACTAAAGTAACACAACTTGAAGCTTTTGTTACCATACCTCAAACACATGTACCCATACCTCAAACACATGTACCCATACCTTAAACATATCTTAAACAAAAGCGCTGCTTTGCACTCTAGTTGCAAGGACGAGGAGGACGAGGTCAAGGTCGAAGAGGCCATGCACGGACCCCTATTTCTGATGATATAAGAGCAACTTTGGTGGACCATGTCATCAACCATGGCCTAACTATGAGGGAAGCTGGGCAGAGAGTCCACCCACATCTAAGCCGCTTCACAGTGGCATCTGTAATAAGAACATTCCGACTAGAAAACAGGTATGTCTTCACCTCTCTACCTTCTACTCTACTCAGATGGTATTTACAGCACTGTACTACAGTATATCACATTACCACATCACGTGTACAGGGTATTGCAGGGTGCTAATGCTCCTTTTGCAGCCAAAGTGGTAGTTTTTGTGAAACATACCATGATTACTTACAGTATATTGAGATGTTTCAGTACAGTGGATGATACAGTATATACAGTAAAGTACTTTAAGAAAAAGAAGCAAACCGATGACAATTTATGGTTGTATTTCTCTAGAATGACTAGAAGATCTTCGGGGGTAAGGACGCCAACGCCTGTTCACACAACAGCAGGAACTTGCCGTTGTGGACCTAGTGAGGGCAGACAATGCCATCCGTCTCCACCAGCTACGACAGAAAATACTTGCAGACAGGCAAGTGTTCAACCACATAAACCATGTGAGCATCACCACCATCAGACGCATCTTGGGAAAACACAACATCACCATGAAGCAGCTCTACAGGGTCCCATTTGAGAGGAACAGTGGGACTTCGAGCTGAATATGTACGGGTAAGTGTAACTGTCCTTTACATTTACAATCCAGTATTGGTGAAATCCAGTAGCAGCTGAATATGTACCATATCAGTACCACATGGATCCATTCGGAGAGCTACACAGGTACCTGTGTGATGGGGTGAGAGTTCTGTACGTGTAGCACTGTAGTACAGTAATATGTTGTTTTGTTTTGTTACAGAGAATCTTGGCCATAGATGGAGCGGCACAGCCTCATGAATTAATTTTTTATTGATGAAGCTGGATTCGACCTGAGCAAAACAAGAGGACGGGGTCGTAATGTAACTGGCCAAAGGGCAATTGTGCACGTCCCGGGGCAGCGCGGGGGAAATATCACATTGTGTGCCGCCATAAGCCTTCAAGGGCTTCTGCATCATCATGCAAAACTAGGTCCATACAATAGCCAACATATACTCTCATTTCTAGATGCTCTCCATAATATAGTTGTACAGAACAGACCAGATCAGCCCAGGTTTGTAGTGGTATGGGATAATGTCAATTTCCATCGGGCTGCTCTGGTCCAGGCCTGGTTCACCAACTGCAATCAATTTGAAGTGGTATACTTGCCCCCTTACTCACCATTTTTAAACCCTATAGAGGAATTATTTTCAGCTTGGAGATGGCGCGTATATGACCGCCAACCACATGCCCACATGCCTCTTCTGCAGGCAATGGAACAGGCCTGCGGCGACATTCAGGTGACAGCAATCCATGGATGGTTTCGACATGCAAGGGGATATTTTCCCCGGTGCCTAGCGGGAGAAGACATTGCTTGCGATGTCGATGAGGTCCTGTGGCCAGACCCCAACAGACGGCGGGATCCACGAGCCCACGTATGCACAATTGCCATGATTTTCTGTGTTTATAATATATTGTGTTTTTTCTATTATTATTATTTTTTTGCTTTATCTGAATTCATGTTACTGCAATGCACAGTGCTGCAATGTACAATATTGAGTAGGCCTATTTGCTTTTTTGGTTGTTTGAAAATGTGCCTCCTGAAAATATGCCTTCTGAATAAACAGTGAAAATCCAAGACTGTATGTTTTATATAAAGTAGACTAGTGTGTTCCCCCTGATCTGAAAGTGTATGCATATGATGCAAGTATGTGTCATTTTGTCATCAGAGTTACATTTTGACAAAGGAATGTTAGGTTTTGATAGTAGAGTTTCAATTTGACACAGATGTGAATGGTATATTTCCCAGTGTTGTGTCATGTTTACTTGTGTGTAGAGTTTTGGCACAAATGAGCGAAATTTTGCAAAATGTGTTCAAGCAACGGGCAAAAACTGTAATAGCCTATTATCTAAACACAATTTCTGAAACTATGCCTGGCTCCATTTTTCTAAACTCTACACACAAAACACATAGCCTGGAAATCCAGACCTAAATCTAAAAGCTGTCAGCGTCACAGCGCTGTCATCATCTGTTTATCTCGCCTCTGGCCCGCCTATATCAGATAACCCGATGTGATTGGTGCAGCTCAGCTCGAGGGGCATATTTAATGAGCATCATTACTCGACACCAGAGTAACTCGCTGAGCAAATTCAACTTGTGCTCTCGCAAGAACTCTGGATTACCAGGGTATATTAATACAGCACTTGCGTGTAGTTCGGTAGAATGAAATGTCCTTAGTCCTTTATATCCGTGGGACTCGCGTGTTGTGCTGATATCTGTCTCTTATTAGCACTCGTGCCCTGCTTCATACCACAGTTCATGTTAAAAACATCAATGTATTCACTCATCCATGAACATTATTAGATCCAATCAGCTTGACGACAAGTTCCATAATTCTGCTTATTTGTCATCAACGTACGCCTTTGTTATTGTAAGAGGTTAGCGGCGAAAACAATTACATATTGTAGCTTTAACATTAGGGTGTTGAAAGAATACGTGTTTAGAGTTTTGCAAAAAGAGTGCATGAGATTGGCAATAACTGCCTGAACTTTTGATTTACTCTGCAAATGTGTTTCGGTGCAGAGAACGGAGTCGAGTGTTTTAAAGCAATTGTGAAAAACTGTAACATTAACATGAACTAACAATGATCAGTGCTTCTAAAGCATGTATTAATCTTATTTACTCTTAATCTAATACGTTGTCTAATACATTATTAAAATCAAAAGTTGCATCTGTTAATAGCCTATTATCAAGACACAATTTCTGAAACTATGCCTGGCTCCATTTTTCTAAACTCTACACACAAAACACACACACACACACACACACCATGCAAAACGTCACACATCTCTTGCAAAAGCAACCACTTCATTCAAAACTATTTTAAATGGTGTTTAATAGTAACTCTACACACAAACATCGATGATTAGCCACATACAAGCCAAAATCACACACCAAAATCAATATAGGCTACGTGTCAAATATAAATATGTACAAGCAAGTAAAATCACATAGAAAATGGACATTATATGTATTATTATTTTATATGCATTATGTGAATGAGTTTACAGGTGTTTCTTCAACTTTCTGTAGTCTTAAGAAAATAAACTTTTTTTAAATAATGCATGTAATTACAGCTGTACTTTATCTCTGTAATTACATCTAATTACTCTGTTGAACCTTCCCTGATCGCACCCACAAACCCGTCTTACCCGTAATCCCACCTCAATACTAGTAAATATGTTTTGCAATGTTAGATGCAGAGATAATGTCTCCACAACACAGCAAATTAGTTATTTTTAATTTTATTTAATCTGTTTCTGATTTCATTTCATCTGCTCACCCCTCCATATAGTTCAAATACAGTATAAGCTTTGCATTTAGACGTGATATGTAAACCCCACCCTCCACGCCCATGGGAATTACACTGAAAACTTTCTATTCTCTGGAGTTCAGGTTCCTCAACACATCTATTCTCTGGAGTTCAGGTTCCTCAACACATCTATTCTCTGGAGTTCAGGTTCCTCAACACATCTAGACTTTAGTTTCAGTGTCCTATAAGTATAAAAGAGCTTCTTCTGTCTGATCTGAGAGTCGCTGATCTGCTGTTGGTGAAGTCTCAGGATTTTATACTATACAAGAACAGTGAGTATATGTTTTAAAGTTACCAGCACAAAACTGTGGCTTAATAATTGACATTTAAGCTATGACAAATTTTTTCAAAAGAAATGTAGTTGATTTTCAATCTCTATTAGTTTTGGAATGATAGATTTTAATTTTAACGTTTGACTCTGTTGTTTTATAGATGGGAGGATCTAAACCCCAGGAAAGGTAATTCTGCTCAGACTTGTTTGATTAAATCTGTGCACTTCATTATATATATAAGTACCGTATTGCATCACAATTAACTTCTACAAACTGGATAATTCTGACAATAACTTTTCAAAAATAAATAAAATGCCTGTATAAATTCATCACTGGTCTGTCTGTCGCTGCAGTGGTTCGGTGAGAATCGGACACTCTCTGAATAAGAAAGAGAAGGAGTTTGTCGCCAGAAGGAGAAATGATGTTCTACAAAGCCTGAAGAAACTTAAGATAACCTGCAGTGAGGTAATATTATACTCTGTTTATCTGCCTGGATATTTATAAATGGTGTTGTAGCTGATGAACATCAAGTGTTTGGTCATATAAACCATGTGCATTTCAGAACAAAGTGCCAAATATTGCATTACTGGGATCTGGAGGAGGAGCAAGAGCCATGGTGGGTTTGCTGGGATCCCTGGATCAACTCCAGAAAACAGGTCTTCTGGACTGTGTGCTTTATCTCAGCGGAGTCTCTGGATCTACCTGGTACACACACACACACACACACACACACACACACACACACACACACACACACACACACACACACACACACACTGGTTAAATGTCATAAATAAGAGCATATGTTGTTCTTCTGAAGGTGCATGGCCTCCTTATATCAGGAGCCAAACTGGTCCACCAAACTAGAGACTGTGAAAGACAAGATCATCCAGAGACTCAGCGGTCCTGCAGTCAGCTGGGGAGATGCTTTTGCCAAACTGAAGAAATATTACAAGGAGAAAGACATATTCAGCTTGACTGACGTCTGGGCAGTGATGTTCGTTACGGCAACTGTGAAAGAGGTCTGTAAAAAATTCAGTCAAAACTATTTAGTCTTAAAAAGTGTTATTTTTAGTATTGATTTGAGTGTTGATAATGGCCACGGAACAATACTGCAGTGGTTCCCAAACTGTCTGCAAAAGATGAGGTTATTTGATTGGATGCCATCTATTTACGGTATTTTGCCAGTTAGAAATGCATGCTCAGTTTTGATGTTAGGGTCGAATTAAAATTAAATAAATGGCAAGACTCTGCATTTTGTATGCTTTTCAACGAATCGTGAGAGTCAATGATTCATTAATAAATACAGCTAGTTGCTTTGTTACAGAATGAATGAATGACTCGCTCATTAAGACAGTGACTTACTGCCACCGACCTGCAGTTTTATTTTAATATTTAAAAGCATCACTTCGTTTTTATCATCATTGCATATTTAAATTGCCAATGAAATTTTTTTATTTAAAACTATGTATTTTATAAAGTTATTAAAAAAAATAAAAATAAAAATAAATAATCAATTTAGGGGGCAAAATTATTTACATTTACATTTATTCATTTAGCTGACGCTTTTATCCAAAGCGACTTACAATTGCTATATATGTCAGAGGTCGCACGCCTCTGGAGCAACTAGGGGTTAAGTGTCTTGCTCAGGGACACATTGGTGTCTCACAGTGGATTCGAACCCAGGTCTCTCACACCAAAGGCATGTGTCTTATCCATTGCGCCACCACCCCCCCTTAAATTATAAAAAAAAATTATAACAAATAAAGGCTTGAAATATCTCACTTTGCATGTATGAGTCTATATAATATATTAGTTTCACCTTTTAAGTTGAATTACTGAAATAAATGAACTTTTGCACGTTATTCAAATTTTTCGAGTTTCACCTGCATTGTCCCTTAATGGAAAAGGTATGACTGCAGTCTAAGTGGAAGAGAGGGGGTACACTAATCTATAAAGTTTGGGAACCACTGCAATACTGTAACATTCTTCTGATTATAAACTACTGCAAATCCACATGCACTGTGGTTCAAAAGTCTGAGACCATTGAAAATCTGAATTTAGGATTTGTTTAAAAAAAAAAGTTCCTAGCAGGTTTATTTTTTACTTTTCACTTGAGCTTGTTTGTGACTGAAAAAATAGTCTCAGGTCTCTCCAACACCAACATGATAAATAACAGCAGCAGAAATATTATTCTCTTCAGATAGACGAACACACACTCTCAGATCAGTGGGACCAGAAGAGTAAAGACCCGTTTCCAATCTACACAGCGATCGACAAGCAATGCAAACAGAGCAAAGATGCAGGTGTGTGTGTGTGTGTGTGTGTGTGTGTGTGTGTGTGTGTGTGTAAGACAAACATAGTTAATGTGTTTGTTTCAGCTGTTATATGGATGGGTTTCTGTCTGCAGACCCCTGGTTTGAGTTCACTCCATATGAAGCCGGTTATTCCCTCACTGGAGCGTTTGTGGAAACATCCAACTTTGGCAGCAAGTTTGAAAATGGCCGTAAGATCAAGAACCAGCCTGAGATTGACATGCTGTACCTGCAAGGTAACAAACTCTGTTACAGGAGAGTTTATTCAAATTTACAATATCAACATACATACAATAGTGTAAAATAGATCAATAGTATCTGGAATTGATCTGGAGATCAGTCTGTCAAAACTGAAATATATTACAATTAGAAATGTTGAAAAATCATTTAAAAAGCAATTTCAACACCGTTTCTCAAAATAAACCTTTTCATTACACAGTGATTTAAAGGAAAGATCATTTTTGCTTAAAGGGGTCATGAACTGGCCTTTTTTAATTGTTTTATATTGTTGTCTGAGGTCAACTTATGACATTCGCTTGGTTTTTACATTCAAAAACATCAAAATGAATAAATAATAGGCTATTTTCTACCCTGGTTTTGAGCCTAGCTCCTGAAACGCTCAGTTTTTATGGGCGTGCCGCATTGAAGACTTGGAAGTAAACGCCCACTGCTATGATTGGATAACAGTTTTGCATATTATAATGAGTTTCATGTAATGCGCGAATCGGTGGGCGGGGCTAAACAGGCGGTGTTGAAGTAGGTGTCGATCTTCTTCTGCGGAGGCGGGGTTTGATACCCTTTGACGTCATCGATCCCCACTTTGAAAAACCTGTGGTTCGCTGTGCCTGGTGTCAATAAAAGCTTTTATTAGACTAACAAGGAAGTTTTCAGTTCTGAATCTTACAGGATATTCTTATAGTATGATGACCTCTTATATTTTCCAAATTGACAGAGTGTGTTAAAGATATAAAAGATTGGATGACGCGTAATTTTCTTTTATTAAATCCAGACAAGACAGAGGTAATACTTATCGGTTCAAAAAACCGCCCACAAAACCTCGCACGATACAACTTTAACATCATAGGATGTCCTGTTACTTTATCCTCTACAGTAAAAGACCTGGGTGTTATACTCGACTGCAACCTGTCTTTTGAAAATCATATTTCATATGTTACAAAAACAGCCTTTTTCCACCTTAGAAACATTGCTAAGCTACGTAATATGCTATCAGTTTCTGATGCAGAAAAGTTAGTTCATGCATTCATGACCTCGAGACTGGATTACTGTAATGCTTTATTAGCTGGTTGTCCTGCATCCTCAATAAACAAGCTACAGTTAGTCCAAAATGCCGCCGCTAGAGTTCTTACGAGATCAAGAAAATATGATCATATAACACCGATTTTATCATCACTGCATTGGTTACCTATAAAGCTCCGTATTAATTACAAGGTATTGCTACTGACTTATAAAGCCCTAAGCGGCTTAGCTCCAGTCTATTTAGGGACTGTTCGTTTTTTATTTAAGGGGCCACCGGAGGAGTTTTGAGATCTGTTGTCAAAAAAGACATGACCCTCCCTTCGCCAGCAATACATTTTTCTATGACCCTCCAAAATGATTGTGAAAAAAGGCATGACCCTCCCCGATAATTTATTGATTAGCCTACTTCTGTACTGCGCTTGGCAAAGATGTTCAGATAGCCATTGTTTGTTTGTTTTTTAAAACCATAAACTCTTGCTTTCTCATCTTACTATGGCTGTAACGATAGACCAAACATACGATTCGGTTCGTATCACGATTTTTGATTTTAGATTTGAAAAAAATCATGTTTTTGGTGCTGATGCGGTGTGACTCGTTCAACATGTGGGTGGCGCTGCCAACAAAGCATCTAAAGCTGTCACAAAGAACCGGCAAAAGTAATTATTATGAATATGTCAAATATAGCAAGGAGACATTTTAATTGTTTATTAATAAACACGTGTTTTCTGTGTCGACTGCAAAGATGAAGTTGACGATGCGTCGCGATCTTCTCAGAACGCGCCAGAGAGAAATGCACATTTCATAAGCAGAAAGCAGTCTGTTTTCCTTCGTTTTGAATTGTTCTGTTTAAAAGTAGACATTTCAAGCTTTCTATATATTTCTCAGGTCTGTGAGGCAAGTAGCATACCTTACGCTGAGTTTCGGTTCATTTATGAGACGAGTCCAGTTCTCGCCCGCGCCTCCGTGTCATGATTATCTATTTTCTACTATATTTACTTCTTAGGCTATTTAAATCCAGATAAAACATTGATTAAAATTAAGATACAATTAATAAAAAAAACGAAATTCACTTTAAAGAAAGGCTTTGTGCTTTCTGTTTGAGGTCTCTGTGAAATTTTTTAAGTCGCTTTCAGAGCAGTCATGTCCGTAATGGAGAACTGTCACGCCCGTAACATTGTTTTTTTTTTTTTTTTTACATAAATGCGACCACGAAAAATAAGATAAAAATAATATGTTATGTTCTGTGGAGGCCGATCTTTATTCATCCGGTGGGTATATATCTTTTGGTTTGCACAGTGTAATTTATAGAATTACTAAAAAATATTTTGCCACCTAAAAGTTAAAGATTTTTTTGTGTCACGTCACATGTGTATTTCCCTCATATTAAATATAAAACGCATGTGTAGACTGATATTTTTCTAATGTCTTGACTCCTTTCAGACGTTTCAAAATATTGGTATTAAATGCATTTTCTGAGAATTTATATTTCACGTATTGACTGCAAATGTCACGTCCATAACACTGGAATCGCCCAAGTTAAACGAATTTATCCTCAACTAGTTTTTGTGGTGTAGGTCTACGTATTTATGTTAACTTAAATAAATCTAATAGTAATTTAAAGATGTGGTAGCCCTACATCTTACACATCGTGGAAACAAAATAAGAATGGAAACTAAAATATGGTAGTATGCGCCTCAGTCCCAATACTGTAAAACTCGACGTAGGCCTACGTTCACAACATGTTAATGCAGTGGTAGAGTTACACTCACAGGACACTGTGCACTTATTCGCAATCACAAAAGTTCATTATTTGCTCGTGCTTTAAAGCTTTGCCGGGTAAACATTTCATTGGCATTCTGTTCTGACATGATGCACTTTTTCTAAGCGCGAACTGAAGTGCGCGCGCACTGTCAAACAGCGCCAAACTGGATTTTTGTTGGGTCAGACCCATCTGATATCGAAGGGGGGCTGATAACGCGAGATCAACATCGATCTAAATGGAAAAAAATAGCACCAAACAAGTCACTTTTGAAATGTTGCTGTTTTCATGAATATAAAAGTTGGGTGACCCTCCCCCTAGACTAAAAAAAATTGGATGACCCTCCCCTCAACAAAGAATAAAAAGACATGACCCTCCCCTATTTTCCTCCGGTGGCCCCTTCCATAAATACCGAACGGTCCCTTAACGGATCTTCTATCGCCCTATAATCCATCGCGCTCTTTAAGATCACTAAATTCAAGGCTTTTGGTCATACCTAGGATATCCAGAACCACCAAAGGAGGGAGAGCATTTTCACATTTGGCTCCAAAACTCTGGAATAGTCTTCCTGATACTGTTCGTTGCTCAGACTCGCTCTCCCAGTTTAAAACTAGATTAAAGTCGCATCTCTTCAGCCAGGCATTCATATAATCCTACAGTTCAAACTACAATCCGGCCTCTAGCTCATAAATGCCAGAGGAGAACTGGCCCCCGACTGAGCCTGGGTTCTCCCAAGGTTTTTTTTCTCCATTAGGTCACCTGATGGAGTTTTAGGACACCATTAGGTCACTTGATGGAGTTTTTCGGTTCCTTGCCACTGTTGCCTTTGGCTTGCTCAGTTGGGGATATTTTGGGGATATTTAATTTAATTTTATCAATCAATAAATTCCTCTTGAAACAAACTTTGTTGTATTATTTTAATTTAATACTGTGAAGCTGCTTTGATACAATCTGTATTGTGAAAAGCGCTATACAAATATACTTGACTTGACTTATATGTCAAAATTTCTCAGTTTATCACCACTAAGATGACAATTTTATTCATCAGTGTTATGTACAGCTCCGAGAGTTGGGTGAAGATCCAAACGCAGCTTTATTGAGGGAAATCCACAATCGTAAACCAAATAACAGGCGAGGGTCAAAACCACAACAATCCAAGTCCAAGATACAGGAAAATCCAGACAAGCAGAAGATCAAAACCATGAGACGAAAGACCAGAAATAACACAAATACAGTGTAACACATACAAGACTTCGCAATGAGTGCGTAAACATACAGGGCTTATAGGCAGAGTTTAACCAGATAATGAGACACAGGTGGAAGTGATGATCAAACAATAATGAGTCCCAGCAATGGGTTATGGGAATTGAAGATCATGATGGGAAAGCAGGGAGTCCTCTAGTGGAGATCATAGGCACTCCAGCTGGTGGTTGTATTATACATTTTTAATTATATTTTTATTTATTTATACATTTTTGTTTATTGTAAACACTTACACTTAAATGTGTTTTCTGCAGCTCTGTGCGGCAGCACTTTAGCTAATGAAGACGAGGAAAAGAAATTACTCTTCGAAAAAATAAAAGGTGCAACTTCATTTGTTCTGAAGATTCAGTTCTGTTTAAAAAGCTGACAGTCATCAATTAAACTTTAATTCCATTTGATTTTCCCCCTCAGAGTTCTTAAAACATTTACCACTAAGCGAAAAGGAGATGGTTGAGGAACTGGGGAAAGGTAAGGCGTTACAGCTTTTATTTATTGATAAGTAGATCTTTATTTTGTGTCTAATGATCTGTTCATGAATACCTGTGGAGTAAAAAGTTAAACTCTTTAAAGTCCCCATGAAATCAAAATTGAAGTATTTTGGCTTTTAGTATGAATATGTTATCTATAAGCTACAAGCTACAAATAGTTATCTATAAGCTACAAAACAATGACAGAATTCGCATTTAAGGATTAAGTCCGGCAATAAGGAAAAATGATTTTGATGACATCACTCTCCACTTCAGCTTTTCATCAGATTTTCTGTCCAATCAAATGCTCTCTAGAATCTGAAGCTCCGCCCCCTACATTATAAACAGACTCTGAAACTGCGGCTGAAATCGGTCACTTGTTCACACATTTACTATCTTCTGAATATAGGGGATAGGGAGCGATTCAAACAGTGTAATATGCTTTCCATTGGGGCGAATGAAGTCTGGTTTCACGCAAGTGTTTCAAGTTTCAAGGCAATTCATTGTGCATTAAATGATGAAAAATAAAAGTGAGCTATAATGATGATTATCACCTGATAACTGAATGTCATAGATTTGGGGATGGAAATACTTGCATTCAAGACATTTTGCACTGTGTTCATGTTTGTTCAATGTGTTTCTTCAGAAAATACAAACTCCCCTCCCATCGACAAATGTCACCAGGTGCTCATGGATCTCGTGGACATGAATCTCTCGGTTTTGAATGGCAAAGATCCGTCTGCTCATGATAAATCGATCAGAACTAAGCTAAACGGTAAGATTTTGCAAAAGTGTGCTAGAAAATGTATCTTTAATGGCTTTTGAGCAACATTTCAACAGTAAAAAGCTAATTGATGAAACAGTAATATGCAAAAACATAAATTTGTCCAACAAAAAATTCTATCACAAGATACACAAATCTGCATCAGATTAAAATAACTCAATCATGTTCTCCTCTTTTCACAGAGCTCACTGGAGGCAAACATCAGCTGAGTTTTCAAAAGAAAAAACTGAATCTCACTGATAAAGAAGCTGCAAAACAGTATATGAAACAATACACTGTGGATTTGTTTAATGGTTTGAGTCATTTCTGGCCTTTTGGTAGGTTGAACTTTCTTTACAATGTGTTGATTTGTATAATGTACTTAATTTTTTATTTTATAGCCAGATTAATGCAAAAACTGAAATGTGTTGATTTCATAAAGCTTCCAATTAGCTTCAACAAAACCAGTTTTAACAGACTGATGCCACAGAAGAACCGTACTCAGTTATTACTCGGTATTGCGTAGCTATACGCAGTGGGGGAAACTCCTTTCCTCAGATTATTGAAGCTTTTATGTAAAACGCATTGCAGCTGCACAGCGAGCACAGAGAGTGACTGGCTCACTCATTGGCTGTGCTGCAGCAACTGCCCACCCAATGGCGAAGGCGCCCCCTTTTTGGCGGTCTCTGACGTGTGTTGGCGCCAAAGAGACCGCCAAAAAGGGCGTGGCAGAGCCTATAAAATAAGCCAGAATTCGCCATTATAGCAGGTCTAAATTGACCGAAGCGACAAACTTGCCATGTTACTATTGTGCGGCAGGCTACGTAATACTTGTTCCCTACTCTCAGGGAACCGAGGTTATGTTAGTAACCGAGTACGTTCCCTTTTGAGGACGGTCACTTTGTATTGCGTAGCTATAGTGTGCTTATGAACAGTGACCTGCCACATAGATGAGACCGGATCTCGTCGAGTCAAATCATACAGAAAGGACCTTATCCTGCAGGGAAGGGACCTCCATGTTATAGAATCTCACAAATGTGGACGGCGAGGACCAACCGGCCGCCGTACAAATGTCCTGAATAGGAAAACCAGAGGACTACGCCCATGACGAGGTCATGCCTCTAGTCGAATGGGCCCTGGTGCCTATGGGGCAAGCATGACCCACAGAGGCGTATGCCAGAGAGATGGCATCCACTATCCATCTGGACAGCCTCTGCTTCGTGACTGGAGATCCTTTGGATCAGCCACCGAAGCAGACAAAGAGCTGTTCTGACTGCCTATAGGACGCGGAGCGCTCCAAATAGACCTAACAGGGCAAAGTAAATTAGCCTCCCATCCCCATCGGAAGGGGGAAGAGCCAATAGTGTAATAACTTGTGCTCTAAACCAGGGGTTCCCAAACTTTTTCGTTCTAGGACCCACCTAGACAAGTATAATCAATCTCAAGACCCACTTGCACTGTTTTTTTTTTGTTTTTTTGTTTTTTGCTACATGCCATGGGATTAATCAATGCATGCTGATGGTCTTAATCTGCATTCCCTAGTTTTGCACTGATGTAAAAAGACTGACAGTGACAAGCCTTCATGTTAGCAAAATATTTAAAACTTTTAACTCTTAAAAAAACTTTTAAAAACATGCATGTTCTTTAATGTTTGATTATAATTTTACCGTCTTCACATAGGGATTGGAAATGATAAGATTTTATCAATAATAATAATGCCACTGACGATTCTGATTATCGATCCGATTCTTTAACGATTCTCTTATCGATTCTTGATAGCACTGTGTGGAAAAATTTAGTCATATGCTTTTCAAAAAAAAAAAACAAGGGGTTTTATTTATTTTAAAGCTTAAGCTTGAGTAAGCAAACTGTACTTTTTATGTAATTTATGTAATAAATAGAACTTTATTGTAAAGTGTTACTGATTCAAACGTCTCCTGAGTTCACTGTTGGAAAGATCAGTTGTCCATTCATTAAAATGAATCGTTCAAAGGAGTATTTAGTTTGCGAATTGGACGTGTCGTGCGCGTTGTGTGATTATCCCAGCAGTTAGGACATAGACATCCAAGATTTGTGTCAACACAGAAAACATTTCATCACTGGATAGTTTTTTTCGTTTAATTAAAGTGTTGTTTTATGTCAGCTGAATGTCTGGGTCGCTTTTCAGAGAAGATA
Source organism: Leuciscus idus (assembly GCA_021554675.1). Taxonomy (NCBI): domain Eukaryota; kingdom Metazoa; phylum Chordata; class Actinopteri; order Cypriniformes; family Leuciscidae; genus Leuciscus; species Leuciscus idus. The sequence continues at coordinate 49,583,753 of CM038624.1, read as the reverse complement.
AGGCAACAACTTATTTAGCACAATTCACACCCAGCGGTAATTGAGGAAGAAAAAAAAAATCTCCGAATGCTCCACATGAAACTTTGGTCTTCCGACCTTTTACCACCGTGTCGATTTATTTTGATTAATATGTGCGAGGGAGAGAGAGCAAGACAGCGCTTAGTTTGGAGACGGTGAAGTCTTTTTTACACTTTCGCCTGGCTCCGAAGAGAGAGAGAGAGAGAGAGAGCGCGCGCGCGCGCGCGCGCGACCGAGTACTCTCTCTGCTCGTTCTTTCAGTTAAACATGCACTGTGACTCTGTCACAAGCGCAGCAGTTCATCTACATTACTCAGCGATCAAATAACACTTTGGCGGGCGCTAAAACTCATAGTCGTTTGGTCATTAATCGGACTGGTTTTGTTTCACTCATCGTAACGTAAATTTAGCTGCAGCTAAGTGCCTTTGTGCGACCCACCTTTTCTCACTGTGTGAACCACAAGTGGGTCGCGACCCACAGTTTGAAAACCACTGCTCTAAACGGTGTTGAGAGAACCTTAGGTAATAACCATGTTTGGGTTTAAGAGTGACTTTGGAGTCACCTATTCCAAACTCCAAACAGGAGAGGCTCACAGAGAGCGCCTGCAGATCTCCCACTCACTTGATAGATGCCAGTGCCATCAGGAGAGCACTCTTAAGCGAAAGTAGTTTGAGATCAACCGACTGAAGCGGCTCAAATGGCGGACCCCTCAGGGCCCCAAGGACCGTGGAGAGGTCCCAAGACGGTATAGAAGGAGGTCTGGAGGGATTCATCCTCCTGGCTCCCTTTAGGAACCGTACTACCAAGTCGTTCCTTGCTAGTAATTGGCCAGCCACCAGAGCATGATAAGCTTCTATGGCTGCCACGTACACTTTGAGCGTGGACGGGGAACGGCCCGCGTCCAACACCTCCTGTAGGAAGGAGAGTATCACTGATACCTCGCATGACTGGGGTTCAAAGTGTCTATCCGAGCACCAACCGGAGAACACTGACCACTTCAGAACATAGAGACGCCTGGTGGACTGAGCTCTAGCCTCCATGTCCGACTTCGAGGTGGTTCGAGGTCTGTGACAGCGACAGCCGCGGTGAGGATCCTCAGCATCTCTGCGTCAGAGTTAGTCCTGGTGGCTGAGACGCTGGTCCCCGACTGAGAGACGAAGATGGAGTCGACAGAGCCCGACCACTCCTCCTCAGAAGCTGCAGTGGAGAGGCTGTCATCGTGTTCGTTGTCCGATGCAGTCCGCTGTGCGAAGGCTCGTTCTAGCAGAATAAGGCTCGTTTCGACGGCGATAGCTTCAAAGTTTCCGGAGGACACAGAGACGAAAGTTGTCGCTGAAGTAGAGAAAATCTGCTATAATGGTGAATTCGGGCACATTTTATAGGCTCTGCCACGCCCTTTTTGGCGGTCTCTGACGTGTGTTGGCGCGCTGGTAGCTGATTGGCGCGCCAACAGCCACAGCCAATGAGTGAGCCAGTCACTCTCTATGCTTGCTGTGCAACTGCAATGCGTTTTACATAAAAGCTTCAATAATCTGAGGAAAGGAGTTTCCCCCACTGCATATAGCTACGCAATACGAAGTGACTGTTCTCGAAAGGGAACTTTAGACTTCCAATGATGTACTTTAAAGCTGAAAAAAACTATAATGAAGCATCAAAAACTTTCTTTAAAGAACCATAATAGTCAACTAAAAACATACACAGAATTTAAAACAACATCAGAATATTTACTGAATATAAGAACCATTGTATTTGTTTTACAGGTCTTTGGGCGAGTATTTTTGGATGCATGAAACAGTGGATCTGGGGCAGGAAATATGACTTTCTTCACAACATGAAAGGTGAGAACAGAAACCCATAGACAGATGTTAACTGGAAATTCATTGTGAATAATATAATAATGTTGTGATCTCTCAGATAAAGCAGTGCCCTCCACTCTTCTGAAAAGTGAGACGAGAGACTATATAGACGCTGGACTGTTTATCAACTCATCCTACTTCTCAGTGCTGAGAGAAGAGAGAGACATTGACCTTATCATTTCACTGGATTTCAGTGAAACTGAACCTTTCAAGGTATTATACACACAGAGAATTCAATCATGGTTCGTTTAAAGGAAAAATCCTCTCAGAATAAGACGTTTGCAGTTTCTATGCAATGTGACGTCACATATACTTATACGCCCACGACGGGTGATGGACTCCGCCCTATTAGCATAGACTCCGCCCTTAGTGAGCCATAGGCCCCGCCCATGGTGGATGACTGACTCCGCCCTATTAGCATAGACTCCACCCTCAGTGAGCCATAGGCCCCTGACTGACTCCGCCCTATTAGCATAGACCCCGCCCCCAGCGAGCCACATGCCCCGCCCATGGTGGATGACTGACTCCGCCCTATTAGCATAGACTCCACCCCCAGCGAGCCATAGGCCCCGCCCACGGCAGCTGACTGACTCTGCCCTATTCGCATAGACCCCGCCCCTCAGTGAGCTGTCCACAGTTTATCTGTATGTTTATCTCCTCACCAGAGCATTTAACAGCAGTATTCAAGTAAGAAACATATTCTTATTAAAGCTGCTAAAGTTATTCAGTCAAGAGCAGTGAGGGATTTTCTGTTTTTCTTTAGTTGTTTGATTCATATTAACAGCATATATCGCAGTAGGTGATGTATATTACAAAGCTTTCATGATCCATGCGGTTTCTTTCCCTGCTGTTTACGTTCACGGATATAACCAGCTGTGTTTGTGAACTCTGTGTGTTTTGACATAACCTTGTGTGTATTTGACAGTTTAAGCGCAATGAGACATGAAAGAGAATTTAGTTTAATACTCACGAGAACTGCAATGTAACGTGAGCGTGACCGCGATAGAGATATAATCAAAACCAAACAGATGTTTTGAGACCGGCAGCTCATTTGCATTTAAAGATACATGTACAAAAAGGTAAGAACTCCTTTTTTCATCTGAGAAATATTGCTTGACTCCACTCTATGTCTCGGTGACTAAAAGGCTTATTAATACCTTTGTTTTTTCCCGCATTGACTATTGCAATGCACTTCTCGCTGGGGTTCCTAAAACCACACTTAACAAACTACAATGTGTACAAAATTCTGCTGCTAGGATCTTGACTGGAATCAGGAGAAATGAGCATATTACACCGGTTTTAAAGTCTCTGCACTGGCTCCCGGTCAGGTTCCGAGTGGATTTTAAAATCCTTAAGCTCACATATAAGGCACTGCATGGCCTGGCCCCTCAGTATCTGTCTATACACACCCAAGCGTCATTTACGCTCTTCACAAGCTGGTCTATTGGCAGTCCCACAGACTCGGTTGCGTACTGTATAGGGCTTTCTCATCCTATGCTCCTAGGCTTTACGAATGCACTCCCTCCAAATATCAGAGATGCACAGACTCTAAGTAATTTTAAATCTAATTTAAAAACGTATTTTTTTAGGTTAGCTTTTACTTGAATTTTTTTTATTCTATTTTTATCTTTTAACGGTATTGTTTTCTCTTGTGTGTGTGTTGTATTTTAATTTGTTTGTTCTATTATGTAAAGCGCCTTGAGAAGCTGCTTTAAAGGCGCTATATAGAAATAAAGTTATTATTATTATAAAAACAGCATGTTTTCCTTCCACTCAAAAATCAGCATTTACAACATGGTATAATAAATGATCTGTGGGGTATTTTGAGCTGAAACTTCACACACATTCTGGGGACACCTGAGACTTATATTACATCTTGTAAAAAGGGGCATAATGCTGCTTTCCCCCCTCATGACATTCATAGTGACCATGGTCACACTAACCTAAAATGTGTCCTAAAATTTAAAAATATCATCTAACCATATTTATTTATAACAGTCTGTCCAACCCTTTTAATCAAACAATAATGTGATGCTTTTCAACCGCAGACAGTGACGAAAGCTGCTGAGACGTCCAAGAAACTAAAGATCCCTTTCCCCGAGGTCAACATTCCCAATGGACACTCCGAGAAACCGAAGGACTTCTATGTGTTCAAAGGCCAAAACACTCCAACCGTGATCCACATCCCTCTCTTTAATGTGGTCAACTGTGGAGGCAAGTTATGATCTTACAGTGTCCTGAATTAAATTGAAATATCAACTGTGTTCTGATTTAAGTGTGTTAATGTTTCTTCAGATGATATTGAGGAGTGGAGGAAAAAATATAAGACCTATCAAGGTTCTTACAGCGCTGAGATGATCACTGATATTATGGAGGTCGCTGGAAAAAACATCACAAACAACAAAGACAATCTGCTGGAGGAGATTCGTCTGGCCATAAAAATGCACTAATAATGAATGATAAATATCAGAGGTGTGCAGCGTTCTGAAACTAGGCGTTGGTTGAATATACCGGTAGCCTCGCCCCAAACTCACCCTGAATCAATGCTGAATCAATGATGTCATGTCCCAGTCAGACATTCAAACAAAAAGACTGAAATTCATCACTGGTGCAGGAATTAGAAATACAGTTTGTTTCAACCGGTTACTCACAATATCCTGACTTGTCACACAATTTCTGAAACCTGACACTCAAACACCAGAACCACACCAAATCTGCAAAACCATACACTAATTCTCGGCCTTCGACTCAGTTTTCAACACTTTTTGCAAATCACAACACGCAATTCTCTATGTAACACACAAAAATCTAACAGGAAGTATCTTGATTTCCTTTTTCAAACACAACCTATCAAAATGCCACACTAACTAACACTCATTGCTTTACTTAACACCAACCAATCATGGCTTTAGAATAGGCCTATAAACAGGCCAAAGGTCGAGTTATAGGTTTTTCGGACTGTAATACTGTATTCACAACCACAAATGTACATAGGAACTCATGAAAGAAGAGCTTTAGGTTTTGAATAACTGTATGTATATGATATATCCAAAATATAATATTATGGCAAAGGTGTTTGCAACGTATGACAAATGTTTGCTTTTGAGATGTGTTTGTGATATTTTGAATGCAGTGCTTCATTTTGCAAGAGATGTGAGGCAATTTTGCATTTTGTGTGTGCAATTCTTGGATTTGTGTGTAAAGTTTTGAAAAAAAGACGCAAAGTAGAACGAAAAATCCATAATTTTTTTTTTTATAATAATACATTTAATTGATTTAGAAAATAAATAGGCCAAATAAATCTAGAATAAATAAAAGTAATTGGAAAAATATTTTAGAAAAAAATTGACAAATAATTTGAACATAGGAAAATTGCATAATAAAAAAAAAATTTTAAGCTATGAATCTGGATCTGAATCAGAGACGGAACCACAACTTGAATTTGAAGTCTCAGCACAACATGACAACATGTGCAGTAGATAAACAATGCTGGGATAATATATATTATAATGTAGGCCTATATAAAGGACAAAACGTGAAGATGAAATGATAATGGACAAAGCATTTGATGTCCACAAGAGGGCGACAAAGTCCAACCTTCTCTGCTTGGAATGGCAGTATTTAGTTTTTTTCAATTGCTAACATACTTGCTAACATAATCTGTAGTTCCACTTCCAAAACTCTTCACACATTCAGCGAAACAGGACCAATCTGTAAATAATTTTTCATTGCTTTCACAAAAAATGCATTCAATGACCACATTTCCCAAAATATAAGAACACTTTTGTCATTCATACTTTACCATCAGCAAAACACTCTATAATTTGTCATGTCTAGTTTTGTTTTTTGTTTCACATCTTATTTAGAAGTTTAGTCACAGTCATGTTTCCTGTCTTGTCATGTGATTCCCTTGCCCTGTGTGATCCTGCCATGTGCCCCCCTTGTCATTTGTCCTATGTTGTCATTGGTTCATTGTTTTATCATGTGTCTTGTCAAGTCTTTAGTCTCTGGCTAAATCCGAAATCACCCCCTATACCCTCAAATAGGGCGCTATTTGAGGGGACAGCCATTTGTAGTGGTGTCCGAAACCATAGTGGACGTTATATTGAGTGCACTCATTCAATCCCACAATGCACCGCAACAACGAGTGTTGGCTACAACCGATGTAGACTACGCTCAACGGCTGTCCGAATTCACTCCCTCGTTTTCATTCACTCCTTCAAGTGAACAGTATTAGTGGACTAACGTAGGGAATAGTGAATGAGGATTTAGAGGGCGATTTCAGATTCAGCCTCTCTGTATATATTGACCTCATGTTTCCACAGTCTCTTGTCTTGTATTGTTTCCTGTAAACCGCTGTTGTTGAGTTTTGTTAGTTCATGATTGTTTCATGTCAAGTTTCAAGTCAGGTATTTGTTAATTCTGTCAGGACCACTACCATCAAATACGATTGACAATTAGCATACAGTTTGGATTGGCGGTATGGTTCCGTTCTGGGCCAGAACTCCCTGCGCATCCATGCAGCCTGGAGCATGGATGCAGGGAGAGCAGCAATAAACCCCCCTTGGCGTAAAACAGAACAGAACCAACATGAATGTTTGAAAATATATTTAATTAAAGATTTTAAAGTACAACATAATTTGAGAATTTATTCTGATTCAAGGGGAATCAGAATGCCAAATCCTGACTGGGCGAGAGGAGGAGCTGGGGATGGAGGAGGGTAATTAGCTCCTGAGAAACGCGACAGCTGCTGATAATACTGAAGGAGCTTATATATGTATACAGTGACAGGCGTCGTATTCCTATATGTAGATGTGGATCAGCTGAGAGTCAGCTGATGCGAGCTTGACTAACGTGACCTGCCAGAACTAACGCTACGCTTGATTTTTTAATTTTTTTTCACGTTTGTTCTAAATAAAACTGCACATGGCGTCTTAAAGCTCGCCTCCAGAGGACCTTTGTTACAATATTTGCAGCAAATTTTTCTAATGCTAACACACAGCTTTCAAAACTGATGAAAACACATTCAAATCAGAATGACGATAAACTCTGTGCATCTCTGCAGAAATTATATTGAAACTTTAGCAGAATATTTAAAATGAAATTAAATAATATTGGTTCAGAATGATTTCGTTTGGAAACATGGATCAAGAATGACACATTGGTGGAGAAAGAAGAGTGGCAGAGACAGGGAGGACTAGAACGCTCACAGAAATGTATATCCATCCATTTCCAAAATTAAATTTTCCAAAGTGCTTGTCCTGTAGGGTCGTGGGGAGGCTGGAGTCTTTCCCAGCGTTTCGGGTCGTAGGCAGGGAAACGCTAGTTACGTATATAACTGTGGTTCTGTGAATTCCTCCTGACCGCCAGAGGCAGTGCAAAGCACTAGTGGATGACGCATATCAACACAGTCATCAGGAATGCCACCCACCTGCAAACATCAGGGTTTCTCCGCAAGGACTGCTGAGCTCACATAATGGGAAGCAGTCACGTTGACCTTGTAGAACCGCGCGAAGATACATGTAGAAGACCAGGTAGCAGCTTCGCAAACATCTGCCAAGGAAACTCCCTGTAAAGCGTCCCAAGACGAAGACAGGGCCCTAGTGGAGTGACAAGGAACCCCCACTGATAAGGGTTGATGAGATTTATTATTCACCAACTTTATAGCCTCGACAATCCAACGTGATAGTCTCTGTTTGGACAAAGGTGCACATTTGCATACCTCACCATAACAGACAAATAACTGATCCGTCTGTCTGAAAGAAGCGGTAGACTTAACATAGTACTTCAAAGCTTGTACAGGACACAGAAGATGATTTAAAGTGGAGCCCGCCCTGTTATCATCTAATAGATGCTGTAAGAAACTCGATACTGTCGGCACAGTGCAGTGAACTGGGTCAATTCCTTGATAACACTAAAATATCCTCCAATGAGCAGCATAAAGTTGTCATGTTGAAGGAGCCCTAGCATTGCCGGTAGTGTTCACTACTGCTGGTTCACAATCCATTAACTATGATCTGGACGAAAGGGCCAAACCCAGAGCTGAAGACGAGTTGGATCTGGGTGCCAAACACGGCCTTGCATTTGAGAGAGAGAAGGTCCCGTCTGATGGGAAGCTGCCATGGTTTGCCTTGTAACAGACTCAGAAGTAGACGAAACCATAGCCTAGCTGGCCATCGCGGGGCCACTAAAAGCACCCTGTGCTTGTATAGGAAAATAGGGTGTAATGTTTCCCACAGAAGTGGAAATTAAGGGAACGCATATGTAACATAGTTAAGATTCATGTTAAATCCTACTAAATGGGATTATTGTGCCACCTGCTGTCATAAAAGTGTAACTGCAGCGAACGCTAGTAATGACGAAGGATTATTGGTAATCCTCAAAGCAACGGAGGATTTCCCCTGAGGTAACGTGTCTGTGAATGTCCGTGGACTAAACAATGTTAACTCACTTGAAAAGCATGTAAAAGTTAAGCTAGATTTTTTTGATTGAATAATATGTGTTGTAGATGAAGTCAACCATCTGGTTATGTGTTTTATAGCCGATAGAAAGTCTCTCCAGTATAGCTAGCTAACTTTAATATGATGCCGTCTTTCCAGATAGAGCATGCGCTGTTTGTCCACATGAGATGACTACGATTGTTATCCTTTGTCATGAATGCAGGTATGTTATTATCATATGTTGTTATAAAACGTTGTAATGTTTGAACATGAGATTGAGGTATTTTCTGCTGTTTATCTGCCTCTTGTATGTTGAATTGTAATGAAGTTACATAATTGTTTACACATAACTGTTAACATAAAATGGAAAGGTAACTGTAGGAAATCTGTATAATTACATAATTTTATGTTATTTCCTCATTGTAAGATTAAGAGGGACAATTTGGTTTGTTTTAATTATTTTGTTTATATGAGTTAAAATCCACTATACGATCAAATCAATGTGTCAAACTGTACTTTACTTTTGTGTAAAGCTTACATATGGGTAATCCTCAAAGCAACGGAGGATTTCCCCTGAGATAGAGCATGCGCTGTTTGTCCACATGAGATGACTACGATTGTTATCCTTTGTCATGAATGCAGATGCAGATGTGGAATAAACCTGCTGTTACCACAAACCTGACGGTGTCTGGGAGATTCTATCAGGCAGGAGACATTACACAGAGGTCACACATACAACAGGCAACTCGGCCACTCATGGGCTAATGCATCCTATCCCAATGGGCTGGACTCTCGGCTCTCGCAAACCACCAGCGGCAATGAATGGTCATTTTCCGATGCAAACAGGTTGACTTCTGCCTTGCCAAACTGTTGCCAAATCAACTGTACTACATCCGGGTGAAGTCTCCATTCCCCCAGGAACAGCAGATCCCTGGTGTAAGGGTGGATTTCCTGCAGGGGTCCAGGCTGCAAGACTACCGAATGACTAAAGAAACGTTGTCAGCATTATGTAAAATGTTACCAAAGAGAGAGGGAGAGAGACAGAGTAGAGAGTAAAAGACAAAGAAAAGAGGAGGCTAAGAAAAGAGTGCCCCAAGAAAGAGAGACAGAGAATCAAAAGAGACAGAGCAACAGTTACAATCTTCTTTTTTCCTTTCCGTGACCATGTGACCGAAACCCAAAATGTGAGACGTTAAAACTGATCAATCAGATAAATTACAACTTTCCCCATTGTACTAAAGGTGTGACAATTCATAGACCCCTGAAGTACACACATCTTTGCCTACAGGCCTTGACCACTATCAGTCCATCTGTGCCTTTAGGAACTCCAAATGGTCATTGGAGTAAGAAAGTGGAACACAGTAAAGCAAATGTCTTTGTTCATTTCAATTATCTACACTAGAGCATCCGCTACTTGATTGTCTGATCCTGTGAGATGAACTGCCCTTAATGATGCCAGACCATGTGAGGATCTTGCGAGTTAGCTGTAAAGCTGCAAGAGGCCTGGTGCCGCCCTGATGATTCAAATGAAAGACCGCCGATGTGTTGTCGGACCGGACAAGCACATGACGACCCATCAGGTTTGGTAAGAAGTGTTGTAGAGCTAAGTACACTGCCTTCAACTCCAGGACGTTGATATGTTCTAAGGCCTCCCTGGGTGACCAGTGACCACCAATTCCCCTTTGGTTCCAAGTTGCCCCCCATCCTGTAAGTGAAGCATCGGTCGTGATCACTTCTCGATGGGAGGACACCACCATTAGTGGCACTCCGGCTCTCAGATATGTTACCCTTTTACAGGGTTTCAGTGCACGGACACAGGCAGGCGATGTCTCGCTAAATGTAGCCCAAAGCTGTTGCTCCACCTCTGAAGAGGCCTGAGATGAAGCAAGCCCAAGGGAATCACGGATGTGGGGGCAGCTAACGTCCACATTAGTTGCAGAAGGACACCATATGGAAGTTTTGTCCCCCTGACCAAATATTGTCTGTCCTCGCGTAAGACAATGTGGCTGACATTGTGATTAAATTGAGTGTTTTTCCTATGAAGGTTATGGTTTGTTCTGGGACCAGATGGCTCCTTGTGTCGTTCACAGTAAGGCCCAACCTCTGGATATGCTCCAGCACAATCTTGGTGTTGTGTAGCTCATGTCGTCTTGTTGGGGCACAAAGCAGATGATCGTCAAAGTAGGGCAGAATCCTCATGCCCTTGGACCAAAGAGGAGACAGGGATGCATCTTGTAAAAATAAGAGGAGCCAGAGATAGACCGAATGGTAGGACTCTGAACTGATAGGCTTGATTCGGAAACTCTGCCTTTAGGACCTGTGGCATCCTAAAAGGTGGTACCCGTGGAACCTGAGTCAGTTGTCGTGTGGCTTCTGACAACTTCATTATCTTCTCCAATACCTCAGAAACATTGGGGCCTAATAGATGTCCTGGTACAATTGGCAGTTCTCTCAGTGTCTTTTTACAATCTTCAGGTAACCTTGTCTGAGCAAGCCATACCTTTCGCTGGGCTGTTAGAAGAGTCACTGAAAGTGTCCCAAGTTCCCGAGTCACATGACTCAAAGTCAACAGAGCCATCTGTAAGAACTGAGATGTATAAACATCAACGCTCGCTGACTCTAAATTGTTATTGCAGGCAAGAAGCAGCTGGCTGATAGTATTCTCTGCTCAAGTTATATAGGCTACCGATTCGTATTGTGACGAGTCTCTGGTTGTGCCTGCTGTTGTCGACTGGTGGGTCTGGCTGGGAGATTCATCAGGAGAATGATGTACACCTGTGCAGGGTCATCAGGAGAATGATGTACACCTGTATATAAGCTTAGGCTTTGAGAATGTTGGAGGTGCTTCGGAGAGCTCCAGAGCTGAGAGACGTTGTGAGACTTGTTCGCTCCCGTTTGTTTTGTTTTTGTTTTTTGTTTTGTTTGTTTATGTTCTCTTTTGTATTAACTTTGAGCTTGGTTCTGTCTGACACTTTAACATTGGTTGTCAGACAGAAATTGTTAGTTATTTTGTAATTGATTTTTCGTTTTACCTATTTTCTTACTTATGTTAATAAATACTTGTTGCAACTTTACCAACCTCTACTAAGTCCTCCACTTATTTGTCACGGCTTTGAGCCGGTCGTGACAGTGTGCCTTCTTCAAGATAGTGTTAGTACATCCACATTGTGCACTCGGCCAGCGTACATTGCCTCTTTGAGCCTCATCTGGTGATACCACTAATACTGCTACCGTTTGTCAGCCATTGAGGAATAAGTGCGGGCTGTCTTTGACCTCCTTCTAGGCACATTGGGACACGTAAGTGCACTGGAGAATTCTGTCACAAAATCCTGACACGGTGGCATTGTGAACATATTACTATCAGCAGCTTGTCTGAAGAACACATTGGTATGAATGGGCTGGACAGGCGATTTGTCAAAACTGAGTTACCCCGTTCTTCGTACGTCGCTAACTCAGTTAGCTGGATTTGATTGTTGGCGATTTGGCATGATCTTGGATTGTTTGGTTCTTCGAAGCTCATCCTGGGGCCCGTTCTTCGTACGTTGCTTATTACATCCGAGATCAAATTACACATCCAAGATGATATCATCGTGCTAATCATGATCTGACTAACTCGGTTCTTCGAACACACTTGCCGGATATGATTAGTATAGCTGGATTGAGTTATCTGAGATAATTGCGCGTTCATGCGCTGGTTGAAAAGGGGATATGTATCGATAGTAGAAACATTGATCAGCAACGCTGCTATTGGCTGTTCAGCGTGGCCAAAGAGCGCGCTCAGTTTTTCTCCTCAGCAGAGCAAGATAGTCGAAGTTTATTCGGAATTTTAATGTTTAATCAAAACGCCAGGGAACACCTCAAAGTCTGCAAAAGCCAGGAGAGAGGGCTGGCAAAAAGTGGCAGACAATTTAAATCCGTTAGAAGTGGCCATGTTAGATGTTTTTATCACTTATTAGCCTATTTTTTTGTATTTTAATAATTGCATAATTACTTTGTTCATTGTAATGTCAGAGTCACCACACTAGAACATGGGAACAAAAAATATTCTACATAATGGTAATTTTTTGTTATATTATAGTCTCTTTTATAAAAGGCACTGTTAAATAAATGGTTATCTGTTTATAAAAATAAAACCAAGAAAAAGGCTGAGAAAAAAAGAAAGAAAAGATCTTAGTAGCCTACTCTGTAAAATATGTTTTGCTGCTTTAAATTAAGGCCGTATAGTCATTTCAACTGTTAAATCTTAATGATGAATTGGTTTGACTTGTGAAAGTGAAAACTGATAAACTTATGTTAATGTAAAAATATTTTGCCATGAGTTATTGATCACATTTTTCCCGAGTGTAGTTCATTGTAATGACATTGTGTTTTCCTCTTTTGTGCACTTGTACATAATACACCAACACTTGTATCTGTCCCCAAGAAAGTGGTGGCTGAAATATGTGCAGTAAGTGGACATTTTCTAACTTTCCAAAGTAAAGAAAGTATAAGACTTTGTAATGTCCATTTGTTTCCATTGCACTGGACAGTGAATAAACCCTCTCAGATAACGGTCATATGGAGGAACTAGCCTACCTGCAAGTGCATAAATAACTTTACTTAATTTATACGTGTGTGCTTTATGGCAGCAATATAAGTTGCAGGATTCCACATCTACAGAAAGGCCTACAGAAGAGTCTGCACAGACAGAGGAGACATAGGCCTACAGGTGGGCAGTGTATAGACAACTTTTCCTTTTTATTTGTTGCATGAGGCATGTGTCTAATATCTGATGTTTCAGGCACTTGACCACTGGCTTTTCTTTACAAAGAACAATTGAGACAGGCCCTGTCAGGTGTGCAACCCTCAGACTTATCAGACACTGAAATCTTCCCTTTAGTTAGCCAAAGTTCATTTCATTGTGTGCCTTTGTCCTGGCTAGAGCTGCATTGTAACTGGTTTGGGTCAGGGAATGGGGTCATAAAACACCTGTCTGCAGGCAGGGACAATGTTGATGTTATACATGGGGAGACGCCTTATGTCATAATCACCTATGAAAAAATGCAGTTCTACCAGAAAGACTCGGGAGAGTTATTTCAATAAACCATACATTTATTGACAGCTCAGCAAGCTGATAATCTACAAAGTCATTTGGCGTAGGCCCCGTCCGTAGTGCATAGTCCGAGAGTATCGGATCTGCAATTCCTGCCTAAAGATGAAGGCAGGGGCGCAGCCGACCCCCCTCCTGGGAGGTATGGACGGGACCATCCTGGTGGTGGTGGGGAGGATGGGGGTAATCGTCGCTTCAGTATCTGCGAACTCAAACATGTGTAAGTACCGTGCTTTTATACAATAAGCATAATAATATGATTGGATAGAAGTGAAGCAATAAGTGACGTAATAATTGAGTCTTCCCAGCAGAACTTATGCTAAAGCTTTCATTTCTGTTAGGATCAGCATAAGTGTATGTAATACAGTGAGCTTGATATTTAATTGTGGAACTTTCCTTACCACTTTCAAATAATGTGCATAAATGTGAATCTCTGAAAATTCTTAAGTCATGCACAGATCCTGGGCATTTTGCTTTCACATTTGTGATATGGAAGATTTTAGTCAACTGCCTTTTTTTTTATTTGATATAATATTACTAACCTGGAATATTAAGAATCACAATAGTAACTGGGCTGCACATTAACATTGTGAACCCCCTTTCTGTTCACATAATCCCCTTCATTGAGGCCTTGATGGCAGTCTATGGTCTAGCTATAGTCTATGGTACCAATCACGTTAGTGAAGCCTGAGTGACATATAACGTACTGTAATCGGCATGGTCATGATTGCATGATCTTCATAAAAAATTATGATAGCCTAAAAAAACTGCTTTTAAAAAAAACTGCTTTACAACATTGGGTCTTAAGTGGCTTGGAAATGCCACAAAAAAAACTAAAACTGTTTTTTAAACCTAAAAGCGCCAGGTAAACTCCGAATGACACGACAGACAGCACTTTCCATCAAGTTCTCCGCATCTCCAATAGTGTAAAGGAAAGAGCCACTCGCAAATAATCTTAGGGCAATGCAAACAGTTTGTGCTGTAGTTAAAGCCAGACTCCGACAAGTCGAAAATAAATGTGCGTTTCCAACAAATTAATAATGTCACGAGAAAAAATATATATATCTCTGAAAGTGCACTATCGCGCTGCGCTGGACTTCCCATATCAGCTCCGCTTATAAAGCCGCAGTCTAATCCTGTTAACATGAAATAAGCCTGCTCACAAGCAGGTTTAAGATTGCGCACCTGTTGCTATGACAGCAAGTCCAGGATGAGCTTCGAAGAACCAAACAATCCAAGATCATGCCAAATCGCCAACAATCAAATCCAGCTAACTGAGTTAGCAACGTACGAAGAACGGGCCCCTGGACTTGCTGTTGTAACCCTTGACTCACGTTAAATGGTAAGGCGAAATTAAAAGAATAGACCAGTTGCTAGGTTCAGCAGGATTACCATAGGAACTACGGTGAATGTGCAATGAAATGGCTGGAGGCAAAGAGTAAGTAAGAAAAAGTATTATTTAGTAAACAAATAGAAATAAAAGCAGTTCAAAATAAACAATATTTAACAATAAGCATAGCCGGCATATGCAACACAAAAAAATATCCCCAGTCCCATTGAGCTCAGTTTGTCTTTCGTATGTTATAAGTCAAGTCAATTGTCTTTATAGTTCAGTTCCTTTTTTCCTTAAAAGTGGTGTTTTAAGGCATTACCACTCGGCACGGTGGGAAAATGTGGTTCTTCGAAGTTCAATCCAGTTCTGGGCACAGTCTCGCCATCTCCATCCGGAGAGAATCCAGGAAATCCATCCAGGGTTTTCTTAACCATGTAATACTAGCCTGCACAACAATAATGGTATTATTGTTTACAGCTAAATAAAAGTCTGTTATCCTATCTCTTCTCAATTGCTATAGCTTTGTTTATCTTTTCTCGTATTACCATACTACAAATATACAGTAATGTTTTACATGCATGTTTTTAACTCAAATATCTTTTTTATATTATTCAACCATAACATTATGATTAAATATTTTTAACCAATTAGCATATTCATTTTTAAACAAATTTTAACTTTCTGTACATCATGAAATGAATTACACTAATGAATTCAGATAATCTCCTTCAAAAATCAACATTTCTATCAGTAAAACCATATCTGTGCTACTGGGTTTAGCATTACAGTAGAATTACTGTACACTTTAATATGATAAACCATCAAAATGTACAATCAACCTCAAAATAATAATTACATTGGACCAAAAATAGTACAAAAATAACTAAAAGTGCTTCTCAATATTGTTATGAACTAAAATAGCATTTGGTATGATCCATGTCTTAACCAAAAATAGCTTTTACATTGCTTTCAAAACAAAAAAAACGGCACTCGCAATTAGCATTAGCATCGTGCTTATTTTAGCATGCTCTAGCATGTTTTCCTAATTCTCACATGGCACGAACTTACCAAGATGAGGTATCGTGAGGAACCAGCAAGGCAACAACAACACAGCCAACAACAACACAGCCTCTCCAGCTCGTGCTCCTTCACAAACGACCCAAAAGTTTTAGCTCGGACCGTCTACAGCCTGTCTCGCTCATTTCCCGCGTGCAAAAGGCCGGAAACTAGTGAGTGATCCGGTCTGCAGCTTGGAAGGCGGGACTAATACCATTTCCAACAAATCAAAAGGTCATTATCACCCAACTTGACCGTGAAAAACAGGAAAATAAAGTTTGAGCGAGGGAATCACATTTCCTCTTTTCAAAATAAAAGTTTTTTCAAAATAAAAATGCATATATATAAATACAGCAAAAAGGAGAGAAAATGACCCATTTTCTCTACTGGGTTACACCCTCCCCCGCTACATATCATGCACGTCTCGTTGCATGTGCATCAAGTATTGTTCGTCTTTACTAATAAGAGACTCTGAAAAGGCTGTACTCAACCCCTGGAACAGTGACTTCACAACAGTCACAAGAGGGTTTCCTAAATTAGGATATTCTAGTCTTTTTGAGGGTTGTCTGACTCTTTCTGATCGTCTAATTGGTTGAGTTGTAATGGGTTCCTTACTGTCCATTTTATCAGGTGAGTCGTCCGATTGATTTCCTTGTTCCTCAACCGCATCCTCAGGAGGTTCATTCGGTTTCGTCACAGTTTCATGTTCCACAAGGTTGCCCATTTCTGTATCATCTCCACCTGGTGTAGTTTCCACAGGCAAGTGCTCGGTAAATCCATCGTCATATTCATTTGTCTCCATGATGGGTTCTGCATTGGCAGTAGTTTCAGGTTCTGCATTGGCAGTGGGTTCAGGTAAGCCACATTCAGGTGGGTTTGACATGCCCGGTTTTTCCAAAGGTTTTGGATACTCATGTACAATGGTAAATCTGGTTACATCTTCAGATGTGGAATCCTCAACCCATGGAATCAGTTCGTACAGTTCATTGTCAAGTTCATTTAACTCTTCATTCTTGCTTTCTGTGGCAGTAGTTTGACGTGTCTTAGGACGGCGAATTGGCTCTGGCTCAGGTGCATCTGCTGTGGCAACAGGGAGGAAACTGCAGGAAAGCAAAAGGTCTCTGTGTAAAGTCCGTGAGGGACCTTGCTTTGACTCAGGTTTAACAGTATAAACGGGTAAGTTACCTGCACGTTTGACTACTACATGGATGTCCTTCTCCCATTTATCAGCAAGCTTATTCTTACCACGCAGCCGCACATTCTTAACTAAAACCCTATCCCCAGGTTCAAGTTCGGAAACTGTGATTTTGCGGTCAAACCTGGCCTTGCTCTTGTCTGCCACTTTTTGTGCATTGTATGAAGCTAACTTATAGCTTTCCTCAATTCGTTTCTTGAGACTTTCCACATATTGTAAGTGTGTCACTTTTTGGTCTTTGTTGAGAGGAAGTCCGAACGCAAGATCAACGGCTAATCTGGGTTTCCTGCCAAACATTAATTCGTAGGGAGTAAACCCTGTTACGTCACTACGCGTGCAGTTATACGCGTGTACCAACGGCATGACATAGTCTTTCCAGTGGGACTTTTGTTTGGACTCAAGTGTTCCCAACATACTAAGTAAAGTTCTGTTGAATCTTTCATTAGGGTTACTCCTAGGGTGGTATGGGGTGGTTCTTATTTTCTTTATGCCTGATATCTCACATAGGTCTTTTATCAGTTTTGCCTCAAAATCAGGACCCTGATCACTGTGCAGGCGCTCAGGTATGCCGTAGTGTACGATGAACTGGTCCCACAGGCACCTGGCAACCGTTTTGGACTTTTGCTTTGGAGTGGGCAATGCAAAAGCAAATTTAGTAAAATGATCTGTCATTACTAGGATGTTACTAGTATTGCTACTGTCTGGTTCCAAACTGAGAAAGTCCATGCAAACTAGCTCCAAAGGTCAGGTTGTTGTTATGTTGACCAGGCTAGCTGCTTTTTCAGGAGGACTCTTCTTCGTATGCAGCGATCACATTTTTTTACTTTTTGCTCAACATCTGTTGCCATGCGTGGCCAGTAGAATCGTGTTCTGGCCAGATCAAGGGTTCTGTCAATTCCTAAGTGGCCCATTTCATTGTGCAAACTTTGGAGCACAGGAGCTCTGAGCTCCTCAGGAAGAACGAGCTGGTGGGTCACTTTGTCTCCATCTTGTCTCTTTCTGTACAACACCTCATTGTGAATCTCCAATCGATTGAGTTCCCTGAGCAAGAGAGGGAGATCTGGGAGTTCTTTGCTTGCTGTTGGTGGAGGTGTTTGACCATGTTCGATTTGCTCAAGGACTTGTCTAATCGTCGAGTCTGCTCTTTGTTTGTCTCTCAGTTCTGATTGGGACAAAACAGGAATGGTAGGTAAGCCACAGAGTTCTTCGGAAAGATAGAGGTCTGGTATCGCGTCGGTTGAAATGGTAAGTGATTCTACAAGCGTAACACCACTATCTTGACTGTCATCTCTGATTTTAACCAGGTGTTTTGACAGATTGCTTGGACAACATCACTACCTACAAACTCCGTGTTGTCATTGTTAGCTAGGTGACGCTCTACAAATCGGCTTACACGCTCCTGCTCTTTCCTAGACTGGACATCATTTACAAGTTCACCATGTGGACGTCTAGATAAACCATCTGCATCTAGGTTTTGCTTGCCTGCTCTATACTGTAACCTAAAGTTATAGTTGGATAAAGCTGCAAGCCACCTGTAGCTTGTGGCATCTAATTTAGCAGAGGTCAAAATGTATGTAAGCGGGTTACTATCTGTAACTACCGTAAATTGACCGCCATACAAATAATCGTGAAACTTTTCAGTTACTGACCATTTGAGTGCTAAAAACTCCAACTTGTGTGCTGGATAACGTGCCTCACTTCTCGATAACCCACGACCGGCAAAAGCTATGGCCCTAAGCTGACCTTCCTGCTCCTGATATAGTGCTGCACCTAAGCTGGTGGTACTGGCATCGGTGTGAAGTACGTAAGGCAGCTTCGGGTCTGCAAAGCCTAGGATAGGGGCTGATGTTAGCTTTTCAATGATGGAATCGAACGCTTTTTGACAGTCTGTAGTCCATCGGCTCTCAAATGGCAGTTTGGGATCAAAGTATGCCTGGTCGGCGTCTCTGGACTTTGACTTTTTGCAGAGTGGCGGATAACCACGTGTGAGGTCATTGAGTGGGCGTACTATGGACGAGTACCCTTTGATAAAGCGTCTGTAGTACCCTGAGAACCCTAGAAAGGATCTCAGTTCCTTGAGATTCTTAGGCCGTGGCCAGGTCTTGAGGGCCTGGATCTTTTCGGGATCTGTCTCGACGCCGCTTTCGGAGATTATATGGCCAAGGTACCGGACAGTAGTTTGAAAAAATTTAAATTTTTCCGGCGATAACTTAAGTCCATACTCTTTAAGACGGTGAAGTACCCGCATGAGTCGTCGCTCGTGTTCTTCTAAACTGTCCGAAAAGATGATGAGATCGTCTAGAAAAACTAGCACCTCCTGTAAGTTCATGTCGCCGACGCAGCGCTCCATGAGCCGCTGGAAGGTGCTCGGGGCATTGGTTATGCCCTGCGGCATGCGGTTGAACTCCCAAAATCCAAGTGGTGTTACAAACGCTGTCTTTTCTTTGTCTGCTTCTTCGACCTCAATCTGGTAATACCCAGACTTAAGATCGAGGACTGTAAACCACTTCGATCCTGAAAGCGCTGAGAACGTCTCTTCTAAATTTGGAAGGGCGTAAGAGTCTTTTCGTGTTTGCAAATTCAGTTTGCGGAAGTCTATACATAGACGCACATCGTTGTTTCGCTTTCTCACTAAAACAATGGGAGACGAGTAGGATGACTGGGACTCTCTTATTACACCTGCAGCGAGCAGTTCTTGGAGGTGTTTGCGCACTGCCTCAAGATCTTGAGGGTGGATAGGGCGTGCACGGTGCTTAAAGGGAGTTGAATCATGAAGTTTGATAGAGTGCTTCACTTTACCCGTGCACCCAAAGTCAAGATCATGAAAAGCAAATACTTCCGGGATGTCAGCGAGTTGCTTAGTTATTCTCTCTTTCCACTCCTGTGAGATCGGTGAGTCACTGAAATTGAAACTTAACTGTGTTTTGTTTTCGGTGGACTCATTTGCACTGATGATATTGTGCTGGGACAGGATACAGTGGGAAGATCCAAGCTCTGCGATGACACAGGAAAACGGAATTGTGACATCTTGTTCTGTTTCATTTGTGATCATCACAGGCACTTTGTGTGGCGCTCGCGATGGGAGAGTTATCAAGCAAGTCTTGACACAAAGGCCCCCAGGTAAGGAAGACTGAGAGGGGTGTTCAACTATAGCATAGGTGTCGGTGGAAGTGCAGTGAACGTTAGCAGATCCCTCTAACACTGCAGTTTGCCTCGCTGGAACTACTGCTGCTGTCTTGGCTGACAAGGTAACTAACCCGATGTTCCCGTCTTTGTTGTGTGCATGTCTTAGTTCAAGAGTTTTTAACAGTGCTCTAAACCCATAAGGATAAGGTAAGTAATCAGGAGTCTTGATGTCTAAATACTTTTCATAAAGAACATCAAGGGTATTTGTCCCCACTAACACTGGTGTCTGACTGTTAGGGTGAGTGTCTGGAACGACGAGAGCTAAGGTTGGTATGTCAATCTCTTCATCTAAGAAGTCTTTTGGAAATGTAACGCACATCTCTATATAACCCAAATAAGGAACGGGCTGACCTGCGGCGCCCTCTACTTCTAACAGGTCATAGAGTGGGTTAAGGTCTTGATCTGGAAAGTTCTGTTTGTAAAATGACTCAGTGACAGTAGTCACTTGTGACCCTGAGTCAAGAAGACAATTAACACTAACGTCAGAAATGTTAACCACAGCTGTGCATTTAGAGCCAACTAACCCTTTTGGTAGACTGTACTTTTGAGGCTTAGTGACCGACTGCTTAAGGTTAGCTCGTTGCTTGCGCTTAGCTGTTTCTCTTTAAGCAATTTGCGCTTTTCAGCAACTCGGCCTGGGTTTGGTTCGTTTTCACAGTTGGGTTTGATGTGGCCATCTTCTCCACATTGGAAACAGTACCATGCTCTGGGAGCGGAACTTTGAGTTTTACTTGTTCGTTCAGGTTCCTTGGTTACTTTTTCCAGCTTTGGTTTCTCTTTTTGTTTTGAGTTGAGTGCACTTCTTGAGGTCTGAGCTTTTGGTTTTGCAGCGAGTTTTACTAGTTGACTTTGGATTTCCGCAACTTGTTTTGAGAGTTCTTTGATTGAGCTTAAGGTATTTGCATTATCATTTCCTTCTGAGCAGCATGTCGTAATTTGCAAGTTGGACGTCGCTTTTTGTTTTATACTGCTTAAATGTTGTCTCATGCGCATGCTTTTGGCAGCATTCTGATCTTCTTCAGCACGTAACGAAAAAAGCAGATCAGGAAAGGTTGGAGGATTTGTTCGCTTTTACTTTAACTGGAGTGCAGTTAACAGGGAATCGTCCCAACAACCTCGACAGAACTGTGTGACAAGAAGTCTGTCAAAGTCCTTGTTCGAAACACCACCACGCTTTACAGTGTGAGTCAAAGCTACATGAAGGCGCTGTAAGTAAGACGACGCTTTTTCACCGGTGTTTTGAAAGGTGTCAAGAAACTTGGCATAAAGCTCTCCGCCATCTTGAACTGTTCCAAAGGCAGAATCTAACAGATGCAGGTACTCTGACGGTGAGCTGTTGGTGTTCAAGTGCTTAACTACATCAGCTGCCGGGGGTAAGAGAGACTCAATGATTCTGCGTGATTGTTGCGGTTTGGACATTGAAGGGTCAGTCATTATAAGTTCTACACTGGAGCGCCAAGTGTCATAATCTGGCTCGTAAGTTGGTCGGGGTTCTTTGCCAGAAAAAACTCGTAGTTTTTGTGAAAACTGTTGTACAGAATAGTCTTCTCTTTTTACGATGTGCTCAACTACCATGCGCTGCACTTCTGGTGGATTTAAATCAGGAGCAGAAATGGTGGGCGTCGTATTAGTTGGGCTACTCGCAGGGTTATTTGTCTGGTTGGTTTGTTGTGCACTTCGGACACTAGGCTGAGACTCAACCAAGGAAGATTCAGTGGAGTTATTTGTCTCAGTTTGTTCAGTTCCTGGTTCTTTGATTGATTTAGCAATCTGTGACATCATGTCTTTTAGGACATCTACATAATCCCTGCCACTCATCTTAGCTAGGTATTGGATTTCAGTGAGATATGACTTGGTAGTGTCATTACCAACCTGTTCTGTGTAAACACCGGCAAGAGATTGTATCCTATAGCTAGCGCCACTATCGGATACATGGGTACGAGGTAATGGATCAAGTGATTCAACAGCGAGACCTGAGCTGTACTCAACAATAACACTCCGGAAAAACTCAGATTTACTGTCATTCATTTTCAGGACTCTTGAAATAGACCCATATTGTTTTAGGAACTCAATCACTTCATCAAGCTGCTCGTCTCCAGCTATTTCACTAACAATCACCGAATTTGGAACTTTTACGGATTCATTCTCAATAATCTCCATCTTAGGTACGTTATAGGGTAGAAATAACGTGAGGAAATGAAAGAAAAAGGTCTCCTGGCTGGCTCGCCAAAACTTATTGTAACCCTTGACTCACGTTAAATGGTAAGGCGAAATTAAAAGTATAGACCAGTTGCTAGGTTCAGCAGGATTACCATAGGAACTACGGTGAATGTGCAATGAAATGGCTGGAGGCAAAGAGTAAGTAAGAAAAAGTATTATTTAGTAAACAAATAGAAATAAAAGCAGTTCAAAATAAACAATATTTAACAATAAGCATAGCCGGCATATGCAACACAAAAAAATATCCCCAGTCCCATTGAGCTCAGTTTGTCTTTCGTATGTTATAAGTCAAGTCAATTGTCTTTATATAGTTCAGTTCCTTTTTTCCTTAAAAGTGGTGTTTTAACCCTCTGAGGTCGACAAACGCGCCCACGCGTTTTGCTGGATTTTTTTCAGTTCAGTTCAAAAGAAATTAATTTTGCTCTGTTGACTTTGATATTACAAGCAAGTTTCATACATCAATCGATTCTGTTAAATGTGTATTATTTTTGTGTATACTCACAATAAAAACAAAGTGTTGTGCTTTTTGCCAAATAAAGAAAAATAAACGTGATGCGAGTTCTGCCTTCTCTCTGTCAGTGAAGACCATTCTGAAACGCGTCCGAAAATGAACAATAACTCAACGAATACTGAGTCAAACAGGCATACAGTCACACAGGCATGAAGCTTGAATTCTCTTCTTTAAAATGAGGTAATTTATATATAAAAAAAATATTCTCATCTTGTGAAATCTGTGTTAAAAGAGAGCGATTCCAGTCGAGCTCATTAGAGCTCATTCAAAGGTAATATGACTCCGCCCACGGAGAGCGCGCGCTATTCAAACGCAAATTACTGAGGCAAACCTGTGAACGCCCCCATATCAGCTCGAGAAAACACAAGTTTAATCATATCATTGTAGCCTACGTGTTTACACCATCTGGCAGCGCTGTGAGGAATAATAATAACGGAAAATCTACCTCAGAGTGCGGGTATTGCAGGAGAGAGGATCCGAATATGTAGTAAGTTTTTTTTCCTTCTCAAGTTAATCGCGTTTCTGTGAATGAATGAACGGCAGCCGCAGAGATGCCCGCTGTTTATCACAGCTCGCAAAAAGACAGTTTAAATTTAAATTGCGTCTCTGTGTGAATGAATGATGATGTTTTAGCAAACTGTATTGCTATACTGAGATGAGTAAACTGAAAATTAACATTTATATGCCCTAATATTTCATAAAAACAACGTTACAGTCAGGCGTTTCTGTTTGTGAATGAATGTTTCGGTTTTAGCAAACTGTATTGCTATACTGAGTAAAAATCGACTGAAATGTTGAAATAAAATGTATTTGTATAAGCAACGTATTAAACTGCAAATTAACATTTATATTTCTTATAATAAAAACGAAAGACCTATGTTACAGACATATGAAAGACAACATTTCGTTGATTAGTTTTGGATAGATTATACATTTTTACTGTAAAATATCTGCCAACTCAAATAAGCCAATATTTGTTTGCCAATATTTGCTCATGTTAAATATAGTATGTTTTGTCAAAAATAAAGTAATCAAATAATCAATCAAATCCTTAACTTTGAAATATGTATGATAAAATGTATACTTTAGTTTTTACAAAGAAAGATTACACTTGAATTGTTGTTGTAATTGTAACCTTTTTAATAAAAAAATATATTTACAAGGTAGATGTAAACAAACTATTAAAAGGTAATAAGGTAATAAGCCTTTTCTTTAAATAATTTTTATTGTGTTTTATTAGTGACAAATTTGGGGAGAGGATAAATATTCCAAAACTGAAAATACAGTATGAGAATTAACTGCACAATTACTAGACATGTTTTCCTTGGATATTATAGGCCAAATTGCAAGCACACTATGTGGAAAAAAAAAAAATAATTGAGATGCTTCCAACTGTTGCTCTTGCATTCTTGTGGCTCAGTGACTCACCTGAATGAAAGGGTCATTAAGTATGCAGGCCCCATTGTCTCCTAAGGTGTGAACCACTAAATATGCATGATCGTTGACGCCCACTCCGCATATTGCCTTTCCAAACAGAAAGTGCTTTGCAAAATTCAAATCAATGTATTGTGTTATGTGAATGATAAGGGCAGGATGATTTTCACATCATTTTGAAGAAAAAACACTAGGCAATGACATCTATTAGACAAAAGTCTTATTGGCACATATTTAGTATGTGTTTTATGGCCTTATTTCAGAAACTTTAGTTTTTAGTTTTTTCAATAACCACGCATAAACATTATTCTCTCAAAAATGCAGACATGTACATTCTTGTTGCTCACATATTATGGTAGCCCTGTTTGTGCTAAATAGTGTGTAATTTTTTTTTGCCATTAATATGTTTATAAGCAACTGAAAAAAGCACAAATGTCAGGGCATGTCAGAACATCTCAAGGACCCCAAAAACCCCTCAGACCTCAGAGGGTTAAGGCATTACCACTCGGCACGGTGGGAAAAAGTGGTTCTTCGAAGTTCAATCCAGTTCTGGGCACAGGCTCGCCATCTCCATCCAGAGAGAATCCAGGAAATCCATCCAGGGTTTTCTTAACCATGTAATACTAGCCTGCACAACAATAATGGTATTATTGTTTACAGCTAAATAAAAGTCTGTTATCCTATCTCTTCTCAATTGCTATAGCTTTGTTTATCTTTTCTCGTATTACCATACTACAAATATACAGTAATGTTTTACATGCATGTTTTTAACTCAAATATCTTTTTTATATTATTCAACCATAACATTATGATTAAATATTTTTAACCAATTAGCATATTCCTTTTTAAACAAATTTTAACTTTCTGTACATCATGAAATTAATTACACTAATGAATTCAGATAATCTCCTTCAAAAATCAACATTTCTATCAGTAAAACCTTATCTGTGCTACTGGGTTTAGCATTACAGTAGAATTACTGTACACTTTAATATGATAAACCATCAAAATGTACAATCAACCTCAAAATAATAATTACATTGGACCAAAAATAGTACAAAAATAACTAAAAGTGCTTCTCAATATTGTTATGAACTAAAATAGCATTTGGTATGATCCATGTCTTAACCAAAAATAGCTTTTACATTGCTTTAAAAAAAAAAAAAACGGCACTCGCAATTAGCGTTAGCATCGTGCTTATTTTAGCATGCTCTAGCATGTTTTCCTAATTCTCACATGGCACGAACTTACCAAGATGAGGTATCGTGAGGAACCAGCAAGGCAACAACAACACAGCCAACAACAACACAGCCTCTCCAGCTCGTGCTCCTTCACAAACGACCCAAAAGTTTTAGCTCGGACCGTCTACAGCCTGTCTCGCTCATTTCCCGCGTACAAAAGGCCGGAAACTAGTGAGTGATCCGGTCTGCAGCTTGGAAGGCGGGACTAATACCATTTCCAACAAATCAAAAGGTCATTATCACCCAACTTGACCGTGAAAAACAGGAAAATAAAGTTTGAGCGAGGGAATCACATTTCCTCTTTTCAAAATAAAAGTTTTTTCAAAATAAAAATGCATATATATAAATACAGCAAAAAGGAGAGAAAATGACCCATTTTCTCTACTGGGTTACACCGTCATAGCAACAGGTGCGCAATCTTAAACCTGCTCGCGAGCAGAGGCTTATTTCATGTTAACAGGATTAAACTGCGGCTTTATGATACTGGAAGTCCAGCGCAACGCGAACTTTCTGAGATGTATATTTTTTCTCGTGACTCGTGAGATTGTCGTTTACAATATTAATTTGTTGGAAACGCACATTTATTTTCGACTTGTCGGAGTCGGGCTTTAACAACAGCACAAACTGTTTGCATTGCCCTAAGATTATTTGCGAGTAGCTCTTTCCTTTACACTATTGGAGATGCGGAGAACTTGATGGAAAGTGCTGTCTGTCGTGTCATTCGGAGTTTACCTGGCGCTTTTAGGTTTTAGTTTTTTTTGTGGCATTTCCAAGCCACTTAAGACCCAATGTTGTAAAGCAGTTTTTTTTTTAAAGCAGTTTTTTTAGGCTATCATAATTTTTTATGAAGATCATGCAATCATGACCATGCCGATTACAGTAGGCTATAGGCTATGTGTCACTCAGGCTTCACTAACGTGATTGGTACCATAGTAGACTATAGCTAGACCATAGACTGCCATCAAGGCCTCAATGAAGGGGATTATGTGAACAGAAAGGGGGTTCACAATGTAAATGTGCAGCCAAGTTACTATTGTGATTCTTAATATTCCAGATTAGTAATATTATATCAAATTAAAAAAAGGCAGTTGACTAAAATCTTCCATATCACAAATGTGAAAGCAAAATGGCCAGGATCTGTGCAGGCCTTTCTGTAGATGTGGAATCCTGCAACTTATATTGCAGCCATAAAGCATACACGTATAAATTAAGTAAAGTTATTTATGCACTTGCAGGTAGGCTAGTTCCTCCATATGACAGTTATCTGAGAGGGTTTATTCACTGTCCAGTGCAATGGAAACAAATGGACATTACAAAGTCTTATACTTTCTTTACTTTGGAAAGTTAGAAAATGTCCACTTACTGCACATATTTCAGCCACCACTTTCTTGGGAACAGATACAAGTGTTGGTGTATTATGTAAAAGTGCACAAAAGAGGAAAACATACTCGGTTACTAACGTAACCTCGGTTCTCTCTAGAAGAGGCCGAAAGAAGAGGTCCCGCCGAAACGGGCGTGGTCTAGGCCTATAAATACCGCTCGCAGGCAGCTATTATCTGGTTTTTCATCATCGAAGCAACCAGAGCGTGCGCATGCACGGCAAGATACGCAGTACACGTTCCCTCTTCTAGAGAGAACCGAGGTTACGTTAGTAACCGAGGTCTCTCGTACTGCGTAAGATATCTTACGCTAGGGGACCCAATGCAAAACGCCGTGCATGCTGAGATCTCACACCAAAGACCCAAGGGCGAAAGCCCGGGTTTCATATAGTGCATAATCACCCAGGGAACTCACAGGGAGTCCGGGAAGAGGGAGGGGCGAAGCCGCACTCTTCCACATATGGCAGCGTCGCTTAGACGCGAATTTCATCATACAGACAGGGCGGGGTATGGCCTGAACTGATGGGGAAATGTGGGTCTTACACAGTTTGCCCAGGCACATCTTGTGCTACTGCTTTTTACTGTTGATCATCGAGCTGTGCTCAGTAGACGCAGCATTCTGAGCTGATAGCATCAGGTCAGATAATACTGGTTAACTAGACCGACAGCAGCCTGGCCTGCAGGGCGGGAACCTCTAGGTCGTAAAACCTTATAAATGTAGACGGGGAGGCCCAGCCCACCGCCGTACAAATATCTTGCAAGGCAATCCCACTCGACCAGGCCCACGAAGAGGCCATGCCTCTCGTGGAGTGCGCTCTGACACCCAACGGGCACTGCATGCCCTTGGAGGCGTATGCCAGCGCTATAGCATCAACTATCCATCTGGATAGGCTCTGTTTCGACGCGGCTAGTCCCTTAGAACGCCCGCTAAACGAAACAAAGAGCTGCTCTGTCTGTCTGAAAACAGACGAGCGAGACACATAAGCTCGTAATGCCCTGACTGGGCAAAGGAGTCCCGCGTCTCTTTCCTCATCAGGGACCGGTAGGGCTGACAGGGAGATAACCTGCGCCCTAAACGGTGTGTTGAGGGATTTCGGAACATAACCGTGCTTAGGTTTGAGTATAACTTTTGAGTCATTAGGCCCAAATTCCATGCACGTCGCGCTCACAGAGAGCGCGTGTAGGTCCCCTATGCGCTTCACTGAAGCGAGAGCCAGCAGAAACACAGTCTTGAAAGACAGATGTTTCAGATCAATCGTCTGTAAAGGCTCGAATGGTCCACCTTTCATGGCTTCCAGAACCGTAGAAAGGTCCCATACGGGGACTGAGGGAGGTCTGGGAGGATTCAGTCTCTTAGCCCCTCTAAGGAAGCGGATGACTAAATCGTTCCTTCCTATTGACTGACCAAGCGTTGTTCTTGAGAACGCTGCTATAGCCGCCACATAAACTTTGAGCGTGGAAGGGGTCCTGCCCTTTTCCAACAGCTCTTGTAGGAAGGAAAACACCTCCGTCACTCCACAGTCTGTGGGTGACACGCCACGGGCTGTGCACCAGCCCGAAAACACTGACCATTTCGAGGAGTAGAGACGTCTCGTAGACGGAGCCCTAGCCTGCGTGATCGTGTTTAACACTCCTTTAGGGAGTTCAACATATACCCGTTGATGGCCCAGACATGAAGGGACCACAATTCCGGGTGAGGATGCCAGATCGAGCCGTGGGCCTGAGAGAGGAGGTCTCTCCTCACTGGCACTGGCCACGGGGCAGTGCTCGCTAGCTGCATCACAACTGGGAACCAAGGTTGGTTTTCCCAGAACGGTGCTACAAGCAGTACTGAGCATCCTCCTTCCTGATCCGCTCTATCCCCTGAGGCAGGAGAGAGACGGGGGGAAAAGCATAGTGCGGGCGGCGGGGCCATACATGAGCCAGCGCGTCGCTGCTCTTGGAGAAAAATTCCAGACAGTGAGCGTTTTCTTGAGACGCGAACAGGTCTACTTCCGCTCTGCCGAATTTCTTCCACAGCAGTTGGACTGTCTGTGGGTGCAGAGACCATTCACCTGCTGGAACATTGTTCCTGGACAGTCTGTCTGGTCCTATGTTTAGGAGCCCTGGCACGTGCGCTGCTCTCAGCGAGCGCAGGTTGCGCTGAGCCCATACCAGGAGGCGTTCTGCCAGCCTGTGCAGGTTCCTGGACCTGAGGCCGCCCTGGCGATTTATGTAGGACACCACAGACATGTTGTCCGAGCGGACCAGGGCGTGGCGTCCTTTTATTTGGGGAACGCGCGTTGTCTACTGCCAACTTTTCGAGGCAGTTTATGCGCAAAAGCTTCTCCCGTTCTGACCACTGGCCGAAGAACGGTCTGCCCTCGAGCAGCGCTCCCATCCCGAGGTGGATGCGTCCGTAGACACCACCCTCACCCTCGAGGAAGTCCCCAGGCTTACACCTGATTGGTACCAGTCGTCCGCTTTCCAAGGTTTCAGAGCTGTGACGCACTTCTGATTGACCTTGAGACGAAGCAGACCAGAAGTCCACGCTCGGCGTGGGACTCGCGCTTTCAGCCAGAACTGCAGTGGGCGCATGCGGAGCAGGCCCAGCTGGAGCACTGATGATGCTGAGGCCATGAGACCCAGCATCTTCTGAAATTTCTTGAGCGGGACAGATGTGCCGCAGCGGAAAGAGTTTGCTGCACGCTGAATGTCTACCGCGCGCTGTGGTGATAGTCGCGCTATCATGGACAGCGAGTCCAGCTCTGTGCCCAGGAAAGATATCGTCTGACTGGGGGACAGAGAGCTCTTCGCCCAATTGACTCTGAGACCCAAATTCTCGAGGTGATCGAGTAAAATGATCGTGTGCTCTATGAGCACTGAGCGAGATTGCGCTAGAATCAGCCAATCGTCCAAATAGTTCAGTACTCGCACGCCCCTCATTATGAGGGGTGCGAGCGCCGCATCCATGCACTTCGTAAATGTACGGGGTGCCAGGGACAAACCGAACGGCAGGACTATGTACTGATATGCCCGGCCCTCGAAGGCGAATCCCAAAAATCACCTGTGACGTGACGCTATCTGTATTTGAAAATACGCGTCTTTCAGATCTATTGACATGAACCAATCTCCTCGGCGAATCTGCGCGAGGATTTTTCTGGTCGTGAGCATCCTGAACTGTCGCTTCACAAGCACTCTGTTCAGTTGCCTTAGATCTAGTATGGGTCTGAGACCCCCGTCTTTTTTCGGTACCAGGAAGTATCTGCTGTATAGCCCTCCTTCGCTCTGAACTTGAGAGAGAGAGGCTCTATGGCCCCTTTGCTCAATAGTTTCGCCACTTCGGCTCGAAGTAAATGTGCTACTTCTGTTTTACCGTGGTCTCGACGCGCGCCGTATAGCGGCGAGGGCGTCGGCGAAACTGCAGCGAATAGCCTCTTTTTATAATGTTTAGCACCCACTTCGAAACCCCAGGCAGCTTTGCCCATGCATCTGCATGAATAGCTAGGGGTTGAATACGAAGCGTGCTCCGTTTGCTCAGCGATGGAGAGGCTTCGGTGTGCTGTAACACAAGCGCCGCGCTCGTGACATTTGAGGCAGGGGCGCGCTGATAACAGCGGGCAGATTGCCCGCGCTCGACTCCTCTGCGGCGTCCAACCGAGAGGGGGAGGGCTGGGCGAGTCCCGTAGGAACTGTCATGTCTGTGCGTGGATGTGGGCGCGGGATAGCGGGCACATTTATCACACCGAAAACATTGTTCGCTTGAGTAAAGCGAATGCACGTTGGTTTCGTTTTTACAGAAAACGTGAGACATGCATAACGTAGTGTTTGTGGGCACTGGGTAGTGGGCACATTTACCACGTTTGATGCGCAATCGATCTGAGTCGATTTATGTGCACGAGCCCTGTGTGACGGGCTGTGCTTGTGTGTAGAGATGGGCACTGGACAGTGGGCATTCTTTCTACACATAAAACACCATCGGCCGTGGCCGGGACACCAGAAAAATTCACTCTTATGGGATTTATCTGGGTAGCCGTAAAAGCGGCGTTTGTGTGCAGGCAAGCGTGCTGCGTCGCCGACTTGTTTACTGCAGAATACACTGGAACAGTCACATTTACTGGAACTGAACGAGCGAGAAGTTGCCATAGAAACAGAGAGCGTCAACATGCTGGCGTTTATTGCAGGCCTGCGTGCATTACAACAGGCTCGTTCACTGCAATATTGACATTTCCAGTTGCCTGAATTTCAGAGGGGAATGAGAAATGTATGAGAAAATGGAGGTCGGTCCGTCCGCAGTGGGACCAGAAACACTCTCTTTTCTCCTTACGCCAGTGACGCACGGGAAACCATAGAAATGGTGTTTGGGTGCAGGCGAGCGGGTTGTACAACGCGCTCGTTGGCTGCAAAATACACATCTGCAGTCGCCTTTTCAGGGAACTGACAGAGCGAGCATTGACGGCATAATTTTATCTGCCGGTAGACCCGGGATCGAACACGGGTCTCTCGCGTGCAAAAACCTGAGAGTCTGCCACTGGGCCACAGGGGGAAACACATTGTAACTCGGTTAGCGCGAGTATTATCAGAGAGTGTCAACGTGCTGGCGTTTGTTTGCAGGCATGCGTGTATTACAACAGGCTTGCTCACTGCAATACTGACATTTCCAGTCGCCCGAACTTCAGAGGGGAATGAGAAATGTATGAGAAAAAGGAGGTCGGTCCGTCCGCAGCGGGACCAGAAACACTCTCTTTTCTCCTTACGCCAGTGACGCACGGAAACCATAGAAACGGTGTTTGGGTGCAGGCGAGCGGGTTGTACAACACGCTCGTTGGCTGCAAAATGCACATTTGTAGTCGCCTTTCAGGGAACTGACAGAGCGAAGCATTGGAGGCATAATTTATCTGCCGTTAGACCGGGATTCGAACATCAGTCTCTCGTGCGATACACCAAAGATTCTACCACTGAGCCACAGGGGGGAACACAAAGGCACGAGCATATAAGAGCGTCAACATGTTTTCTTCGGCGTTTGCTTGCAGGCGTGCGTGTATATAACAGGCTCGTTTGCAGCAATATGATATTTCCAGTCGCCTGATCAGGGAACTGAGAAATGTTTGAGAAATTCAGGTAAGTTCAGCCTCGGCGGGACTATAAACACTCTTTTCTCTTTTCGCCGGTGAGTGACGCGTGAATGGGGCGCAGGGGCAGAGTAGCTTTTCTTGTACGTAAAGAAAAAACTAACCCCGACCGTCCGCTTCCAGCCTCCCTTGTGAACGGCGCAGTTTGCGCGGCTCGAACAGAGGGAGAGAGAAAGCTAGCCCCGTGACCGTCCGCTCCTGACATCCCCTGTGAACGGCGCGGTTTGCGCGGCTCGAACAGAGGGAGAGCAGGTATCATCCCCCAAGCAGGCAAGGCAAGCGGGCGAACCGGCGAGCTTTGCGGGTTGGGGGGGGAAAAAGACGCCCAGCTCTTTTAGTGCAATGAGAGTGTGTGTCGCGGCGGCGAGCACAAACACATACATAAACACAGTAGCAGAGAAAGGATATAACGCCGGATAGCGCAGCAGGAAGGCAAGGAAGGCGGCGCGGCCAGCGACTTCAGTGACTCGTCCCGCTGAAGGTGCTCTCTCTCAGACGGCGCGGCTTCTTCTCCAGCTCCAGCGATGCGTGTGCTTCGCTTGAAGGATGAAAAATCAGATAATAGCTGCCTGCGAGCGGTATTTATAGGCCTAGACCACGCCCGTTTCGGCGGGACATGACGCAGCGGGCGCGAAGCACCCTCATTGGGTCTGGCGTCACGCCAGGCCTCGCTCGATAGGCTGCTGCAGTTGCCGCAGAGCAGCCAATAAGCGCGCGAGCTGCCTCGCCTATGTCTGCGTGCTGCCGCAACGCGTTTTGCATTATTACAAAATTAAGGATAATTTTTGGCTTCAATATCTCGCGGAAAAAGGATTTTCCCCTAGCGTAAGATACCTTACGCAGTACGAGAGACCTCTCGTAAGAGAACACAATGTCATTACAATGAACTACACTCGGGAAAAATGTGATCAATAACTCATGGCAAAATATTTTTACATTAACATAAGTTTATCAGTTTTCACTTTCACAAGTCAAAGCAATTAATCATTACTCAAGATTTAACAGTTGAAATGACTATACAGACTTAATTTAATGCAGCAAAAAAAATTTTTTTGTGCCTTTTTCTTGGTTGCTTTTATAAACAGACAACCATTTATTTAACAGTGCCTTTTATAAAAGAGACTATAATATAGGCTAACTAAAAATTACCATTATGTATAATATTTTTGTACTTCACTTTTATTTGTTTCCATGTTCTAGTGTGGTGACTCTGACATTACAATGAACAAAGTAATTATGCAATTATTAAAATACAAATATATAGGCTATTAAGTGATAAAAGACTTCTAACGGATTTAAATTGTCTGCTACTTTTTACCAGCCCTCTCTCCTGGCTTTTGCAGACTTTGAGGTGTTCCCTGGCGTTTTAATTAAACATTAAAATTCCGAATAAACTTCGACTATTAGTTCTTGCTCTGCTGAGGAGAAAAACTGAGCGCGCTCTTTGGCCACGCTGAGCAGCCAATAGCAGCGTTGCTGATCAATGTTTCTACTATCGATACATATCCCCTTTTCAACTAGCGCATGAACGCGCAATTATCTCACTAACTCAATCCAGCTATACTAATCATAACCGGCAGGTGTGTTCGAAGAACCTAATTAGCCAGATCATGATTACCACGATGATATCATCTTGGATGTCTCATTTGATCTCGGATGTTTTAAGCAACGTACGAAGAACGGGCCCCAGATCATCTGGAGAAGATGGGCCTCCGTCCGATGAATATACAGACCCACCGCTTGAACCTGTGTAGCAGATGGGTTAGAAAAAAAACATTGTTTGGCAGGGTGGGTTGTAGGGCTGTCACTTTGCGTTCGATAATCGATTGCACAATCGATCAGACCAACCAACACAAGTTTCGAAAACGAAAATAGGGAATCGATTTTAACGGCCTTCTCTCGGAGCGCATCCAGCTTGCCACGATACGCCCGCAGCGAACGCGCGTCACACAGCAACTACAGGCTCTGACAAACACACATAACAGCAAATTATACTTCTGCATAATGTGTCTCTTTTTACAACAAACATGTGAATTCTGCTGGTATTCAAACAGTCTCATGCATACAGATACAGATTCGGACTACGGGCTACAATCACCTACGTAGGCGAAATATGTTTGACATTTCTAATCGTAAACACAGCCATGTTGAAGCCTGCAGTAATGTTTTTCATTGATGTTATGGCAGTCCACTCGGCTTATTGTTTTTTGAGAATGTTGCACTCCTGTTTGTCATTGTGCACGAAACTTCACGCCAATAAATCATCAGAAATATTGCTGACTTGTGCGCGTCTCAAGCGCCCTCTTTATGTTCGTCCTAATGCCTGTTAGTTGTCCGTGGATTTGCCTATATTTGGGGCTGAAAATGGAAACGTCTTTAGACAAAGTCTGTGTAGAGTTTCCTGTTAAAACTGTGTCGTGTTAGCGGCCCCTAAGTTAATAACTAACGATCGTTGCGACGGAAGTGAATCAATCAAATTAACTTTAGCTGGAAAATAACTTTATTCAAGAACTGCTATAAAGCCAAAACAATCTCTGTTACTTTAAACTCTCCTTGTATCTCTGTAAAGCCACTTTGGAACAATCTACATTGTTAAAAGCGCTATATAAATGAAGATGACTTGACTTGACTTGACATGGAAAATCGATTTTACAATCGATTCAGTGAACACTTATGTCTCAAAAATTGAACAGAATTTTTTCACAAAAGTGACAGCCCTAGTGGGTTTTTTGGCAGGTTCCACCAATTCTTCATCAAGAAAATGAGAATTAGAAGCGCTCATGGAGAGAGTGTCAAAATCTATAGCATGTGGAGGTTGGAAATCACTCTCATCCACTGGTGTGTTCTCAGTATGTGGGGCTGACACTGAGGGTTGTAGAGACTGAAGAAGATGTTTCATCTCCATCTTTTATGAAAAGAGAGAAGCTACAGTCTTCGATAAGACTGTAGCCGTAAAAGCGCCCATATATCAGCCCAATTCTGAGGACCCTTAATTGGCTGCCTATTAAATTCAGAATTTATTTTAAAATCCTTTTATTTGTATATAAATCTCTACATGATCTAGCCACCATCTATTTATCGGAATTGCTGAAACCATATACTCCTTCTAGAAGTTTGAGATCCAGTGACCAGAACCTTCTATTAGTCCCACATTCCAGACTAAAACGTAGAGGGAATCAAGCGTTTTCTGTGGTTGGGCCACGGTTGTGGAACAATCTGCCTTTAAAAAATTAAGATAGCCCCTTCCTTGACCACTTTTAAGTCTCTACTAAAAACACACTTGTTTTCCATGGCTTATAATAATTAATTAATTAATTAATTAATTTATTTATTCATTCATTCATTCATTCATTCATTTTTTATATATGTATTAAGGGTGTAACGGTTCACAAAATTCACGGTTCGGTTCGATACGATACACTTGTGTCACGGTTCGGTACGGTTCGGTTCGGTACGTTTTCCATAGGCTACAGCAAAAATAAATAAATGCCAGAGAAATTTCCTTGAATTAATTAATTTTTTTAAATATATTTTATTTAATGAAACTAACATCATAAAG
Organism: Leuciscus idus; assembly: GCA_021554675.1. Taxonomy (NCBI): domain Eukaryota; kingdom Metazoa; phylum Chordata; class Actinopteri; order Cypriniformes; family Leuciscidae; genus Leuciscus; species Leuciscus idus. The sequence goes on along the minus strand of CM038624.1, from coordinate 49,548,125 downwards.
TATGATTATTTATTTGTTTTTACTGAGCAATAATGGAGCTATACTTGACTCTTCTTATGAGCATATAAAACAAAACAGCTCCTTGGACAAAATGAAATGTAATATTGTAGTAGTAGGCTATGTAACGACAATGACTATGACATGCGGTCACATGCTGTTCAAATTAGTAAATCCTGATCTCCAAGTCTGCTTGAACGGTCAAAATTGCATCTTTGTGGCTCCCCCGAGGGACATTTGAGTCACATAAGGAAACCCTGTTTTCTTAGAATCCCCTCTAAAACCCCCATTTCAGCTCTGGACTCCCTGTGACTTTTACAACCTCACAGACTCGTGACATTCCAGAACACACACACACGTACACACACACACACACACACACACACACACACACACACACACACACACACACAAACACCCTTTTGTGTATAACTGAGAATAAGAGAAATATCTGTTATTTTCCTTTATAATGTGTGTACCTTCCTATATGCACGTGTGATAGAGGTTTGGTTTGCTAGAGTATAGTTTTGAATTCTAAATGTTCATTGAAGGGAATTCCTCAGTCGTGTCTTGTTGTAACCCTAACTCAGACCATAAAACTTTACGACCCAAGCCTCAAAGGCATCCCAGAACACACACACACACACACACACACACACACACACACACACACACACACACACACACTCTGGAACTTTGGAAACAGATATTCTTCCACATAACAAGCCACTGAATGTTGATATGTATTCCTATGTTTCTCAAAGTGTCGTCACTTGCCATAACGGAAACACTGACAACTTTATTGTGTGTTTAATCAAACTTTATTTGTGTGTAATTATGCATATAAGTGTAACGTTATGTTTCCCCAATCTTTACCTGTCATAATTGATATCTCTGTAATCCTCTCCATCTCACGGAGACGAATCTTGACTGCAAAGTACAATAATATGCATTTGTTCCAGGAAATATCATATTTCTAAGTATGAATCCTTTCCCTCATAAGACATGTGGTAAAAGGGGGCGTGTTTTTCTTCACACAAAGAAGACTTCTTCCCGCTACAAATCAGAAGTTTTGATTCGCTCTGTCCCCAAAACAGGGCGTAAACAGATGTCTGATAAAACGGCAGAAGCCCCCTCATATCGCTCTCTTCCTCTCATCCTCCCGCTCAACTCATCCAACTTCTCTGGACCCTCTTCCTCGGCGCAGTGCTTCTCCAAAGGAACATCTGGAGGAGGCCCTGGCCTTCTCCATCGAACGAACCCATGTTCGAGTCGTAACAGCCGGTCTTTGCAACTAAGATTTCCAGCCTCTCCCATCCCGGGAGACGAATCTGAACTTTCTCGGTAACGTTAAATTCAAGTGAGCCTTTACATCGTTTTGCGAAACGACCCAGAAGACAAAGCTAGACGCAAACCAGCCGCCCCTTTTCAGCATCACACTGAAAGAGTACCACATCTCGCAAGTATCTTTCTCTCTAACAGCTGATTCCTGGTGTTTAGCTTGTAGGTCTGTGAATTAAGTTACCCTCTATCTCTTAACTCTTTATTTCTTTCTTTCTTTCATTTTCATTCTGATCACGCTATGTTTATGTTTTTGTTCGGTTAAATGTTTATGTGTTTGTTTGCATTTTTACGTACGTTTATGTTTGTAGCTTATAATCTCTAGCGTGTGCCATTTTATTAATAAACCCATTTATACTTTTAACTGTCTCTGTGTTTGAAAACCCACTTTTATAAAGTCAATGAAACAAAAGATCTATAAAGCTACAGGCTCTATATTATAAAACTACTTTGAGTAGTTTTAATTTATAAACCCAAAGAGGTTTTGTCTTCGTGGCCAGAAGACAAAAACTTTCTTGGAGTTTTGTAAACAGGAATACTTCTTCTTAACTGTAATGATCAGACAGTACAGAACGAGGCATTTCCTATAATTGATAAAGGAAATGCATATGCGATTTATGAATTATGACCATGTGTTATAAATATTAATATTGCCAAAATTCCCTATATTCTTGAGCTAATTCGCATTAACCCAGAGGCATTTACGTTACAGCTATTATAAACAAAGGTTTATTTTAGTTCAGATTAACATTTGAGGGCAGCAATTGTATTCATAATGTCAAAATAAAACAGACGTAATGTTACTTGAAAGCATTATAGCCCACTATTCCTGACAAACTTCAGTACTTGCAGTTAGTGTTACTACAGCAAATCCATTCCACGGTGAATGTTGCTGATCTGTGGACACCGGCCAGTTCATTCATGGCACGATGTTTCTTCCTGGTTTCCACGTCAGCGCTGTTTGATCCGTTAATAACAGAGAAATGTGCATGTTTCTCACTAGATCTCGCAGCTATGTTATTACTTAAGTGGCGAATTCAAAAAGCATTTTCAAAAGCAAATTCAAATGCTTTCTTTACTGGTCTGGATCTCTTAGCGCTGTGTGGTGTTGCTTGATCAGGCTCGCGCATAGGGCTCGCGAGTCCCGCTTCACAGGTCAAAACTGATAAACGGTCCACACAAACACAATAAGAGTAGCTCAGTTTCGTTCCTTACATTCAGGGGGGCAGGGTTTCATATTATTTTGAAGTTTCCCCGGGCGCAGCCATTGGCTAGCGGACCATCACCTGCTGTTAGCATCCCATTGACTCCCATTCATTTTGGCGTCACTTTGACAGCGAATAACTTTACATCTGAGGCGTTTAAAGACTCCATTTGTCCATTATTTATTTCTAAAGAAACACGGAAATGTATAAAAGGCTCCATTACCTTGTATCTTACGTAATGGCCCCGTAGAAGCAGTTTTTGTAAAAATAGGCTAACGATTGCGTCATAACACGCGACTCTCTGTCGCACAGTAGAGAGATTACCGTATGGACAGGAGGAGAAGCTCGCGGACAATCGGGGGGACGTGGAGGCAAAATGACAAAATAATTAATCAGAATACCTAGCAAAAGTTTCTCCTGCTTCTAGCTCAAAGACACCTCCTACTCACGATCTCCATCTCTGCAAGTTTCGGAAGGGAATGATTCAGATTTCTCTTGGTACAGCTACTAGTAGATAGACGGGTTGCTCACGTCACATCTACGTCGTCAAGCTCAGTTTGAGTCTGCGCAGTACGCTCGACCATCAGGAAGTTAGTGCTTCTAATTGACTTCACTTGTCTCCGTTGAATCCAATGGGGTCGCTGTGTCCAGTTTATATACTGTCTATGCTTACATTGCATTTGCCAGTTGATGTTGTGGTCGCGCCAGCCTCTATGAGCGCGCTTGCCACCCGTGACGCACCTTCATTTGAAATAACGAAATTTTGGTCGGCAAAAAAAATGGTCCAACGAACCGGTACGTAATGCGTACCGAAAACCGAACCGAAAGCCTCGTACCGAACGGTTCGATACGAATACGCGTATCGTTACACCCCTAATATGTATTAGTTAGGTTATTATATTGTTAGGTAGGTTTAACTATTTCATATTTGAGTCTGATACTGTTTTGCTACTCCGGTTTTAAGGTTGCTCTTAGCTTTTCTGCTTTTAGTTGTGTTTTATGTGTTGTTATGCAGGTATTATTTTCATAATATTTATCTGGTTGTTCTGTAAAGCACTCTGGTCAGCCAAGTGGCTGTTGTGAATGTGCTATAGAAATAAAACAAACTTGAACTTTGATAACAAATGTTCTGAAGTGTCTTTCTGTGGGACAGATTTCTTCTTGCTCAGCGGAGCACCAGCAACCGCTGACGCTTCTTCTTCTGTTGTATTCTTTGCGGCTGTTGTGCTAGGCTAACAGGCGAGTTAATGTCTGTCTCACTGACATCGTAGCATATTACAATGCAAACAAAATCGTAGCATATTACAATGCAAGCACAACAGTGAGTATGCAATGAATCTAAGATATGATATATATATATATATATAGTAAGAAGGATCCACTGAAGGCAAGCCTTGAGAACCCAAGTGCAGCTTTATTGACAATATAATCCAAAAACAAGAAACAAAAGTGTGGCTTGAAACAAGACAAAAAGCTATGATCATAAACTCGCACAACAGTGGTTACAGGAATTAATACTACACTGTAAAAAATTTCTAACCCTCCCAAATCAAAAATTTCAAGTGACCGATAACATCTACATTTTTCAATTGGCCCAAGTGAAATTCTTGTTGCAATAGTCTGTTAACATTGGCTCAATGAGAAATAATACGTCAGACTAATTGAAAAATTTAGATGTTATCGGTCACTTTAAATTTTTGACTTGGGGATGTAATTTTTTTTTACAGTGTAGACAAAGACACATGACAAACATGAGGGCTTAAATACACAGACTAAAGACAAGACAAGTGTTACACAGGAGTTTCCTGCGTCACCTCCTCCGCACTCACAGAGGGCTCCGTCTCCAGAGTATTGACTGTTACCATGCACACTACATTTCCCATAATGCAGCTCTCCTGGACTGATCACACACACCTGCTCCTCACCGATTACACTCACACCTGCACTTCATTCCCACACGCATATAATCACGCTGTCACAATCATTCAGTGCGAAGTCTTGTTTTGCCCTGGCTAACATACTGAGCAATTATCTACATATTCTGTTTATACTGGTTTAGATCTTGGACTGTTTACGGATATCTTCGACCACTCTCTGGCAACCTCGACCTTGGACTGTTTCCTGGCTATCTGATCATTCTCTGGCTCCCACGACCCTGGACTGTTACCTGTGCTTTGAAACCTCTCTGCCTGCCCTGACCTTCTGCGCCTGCTTACCTGAGTATTCTTTGCCTTGCCTATACCATTCCTGTCTGCCGATCTATACCCTGCCTGTTTGACTCTGTCTCTTAATAAAAAGCTGCAAATGGATCTCTGTGACGATTCATTACAGAAGACTTCGCCACACCAAGGTCCAGCAGCCGTCTCACAGTTCACCACCGAGATCTCTGCACAGGCTGCCCAGCTAGATCAACACCAGCTTCAGCTGAATCGCCTCACATCACTCACGAAGAACTCGTGAAAGCCCTACAAGGTCTTCAAGCGTCAGCGAACAGCGCCCCCCGTCGATCAGCCCCCGGGGTTTCACCGCCCACGGCGAGTGCCTCAGTCAATCCTCGTCTCGCTCTTCCAGAAAAGTATGATGGCGCTTCGGCGAAATGCAAGGGCTTTCTGCTCCAATGCAACCTCTACTTTGACCAACAGCCAGCACTCCATCCCACAGATTCTGGAAAAACAGCTTTCGTGTGTTCGCTCCTCACCGGAAAGGTGCTGGAATGGGTAACTGCAATCTGGAGACCTGATAGATCTCCCTTCTCCAAATTTGCGTCATTTACCCAGCAGTTCCGCAGCGTCTTTGAGCACTCCGCCGAGCAGGGTGATGCCGGTGAACGCCTTCTCAGTCATACTCAGGGAAGAAGAACCACTGCCGATTATGCCCTCACGTTTCGCACCCTTGCTGCACAGACCAATTGGGTTGAGGACACCTTGAAAACCCTGTTCAGAAAATGTCTCACCAATGAACTTCAGTCTGAGTTAGCTTGCCGTGATGAGGGAAGAACATTGAACGAATAGATCAACCTGGCCATTCAGATCGACAACCTGATTCGTTCTCGACGCACATCCCGAGCTTCCTATCATGCTCGTTCCGACGACACTGATGCACCAGAGCCCATGCAGCTGGGTTTCACTCACCTCACCCCTGAGGAACGTGAACGTCGTCTGCAGCAGCACCTCTGCCTCTACTGCGGACAGTCTGGTCATCGTAGACTCTCCTGTCCGGTTCGTCCGTCTCCCCAGGCTCAACCGGTGAGTGCCCTATCCGATTCCAACAATCGGTGGTCCGGTTTCACCCTACCTGTTCGTCTCTCCCTCCGAGGCAGAATGATTGACACTTCAGCATTGCTAGACTCAGGAGCCGCGGGAAATTTTATGTCTCATGAATTCACTGTACAGCATAAACTCTGAACTAACCCCTGTAACTTCTCCATGACAGTGGAGGCGCTAGATGGTCGGCCCTTGGGAGAGGGAAGGATTCATCGCCTCACCGAAGAGGTAATTCTGCACGTCGGAACACTTCACTCCGAATCAATTAGGTTTTATGTTATTCACGGCCCCAAACACTTCTTAATCCTGGGTGTGCCATGGCTGCGCACTCACAACCCACAAATCTCCTGGCGCGAGAACCAAATCGTCCAGTGGGATCCTTTGTGTCATAGAACATGCCTGACTAAAATCAATCGCACTTCCCGCCACACTCTCCAGATTTCCACATCTGAGTTCAGTGATTCAAGTCTGCCTGCTGAATACTCTGACCTCGCTGACGCCTTCAGCAAAGACAAGGCTGCACAACTCCCGGAGCACCGTTCTAGTGATTGTGCAATAGAACTATTACCCGGCACCACACCGCCCAAGGGCAGAATTTTCCCCCTGTCTCAACCTGAGTCCGAAGCCATGAGGAAGTACATAGAGGAAGAACTAGCCAAGGGGTTCATCCGGCCCTCTGCCTCACCCGCCGTTGCAGGCTTCTTCTTCGTTGAGAAAAAGGATGCACATTGCGCCCATGCATTGACTATCGTGGGCTAAATGAAAATACAGTCAAGTTCAGGTACCCACTGCCTCTGGTACCAGCCGCTCTCGAACAGCCTCGTCAAGCCAAGTATTATACCAAGTTGGATCTCAGGAACGCCTACAACTTGACTCGTATTCGCAAAGGAGACGAGTGGAAGATGGCTTTCTCCACCACTAGTGGGCACTACGAGTATCTCGTTATGCCATTCGGCTTGTCCAATAGTCCTTCTGTCTTCCAGGCGTTCATGAATGACATCTTTCGGGACATGCTGGAGAGGTGGGTAATCGTCTACATCGACGATATACTGATTTACTCTTCAACCATGGAGGAACACGTCAAGCATGTCAGATCTGTTCTCAAACAACTCATCCAATACCAGCTCTATGCCAAAGTCGAGAAATGCGAATTCCATCGCACAAGCATCGCACAGAAACTGCTCTTTGTAAATAATTGGAATCTGTTTTGGGAGCGTCCTAGGCTTTTCCGTGCTGATGGCTTACACCCAAGCAAATTTGGAGCAGATCTTCTGTCGGATAACATCTCCAAAATGTTAAATACCGTTTGACTAGTAACCAAAAGTCCAAATCATTGTCTCTGCTGCACCAATTTAACTGATATAAATACTAGTGTAGAACATTGCATAGAAACCGTGTCTATTCCTCGTTTAGTGAGATCAAATAATAAATCTACTGCAGGATCTAGGAAAAATCTAATTATTATTAAAACAGAAAATGTTGCTATTAGTAAACAAAAACAATTTCTAAAGCTAGGTCTTCTAAACATTAGATCACTCACACCTAAGCAGGGTTGGGGAGTAACGGAATACATGTAACGGCGTTATGTAATCAGGATACAAAAATCCAGTAACTGTAATCCGTTACAGTTACGTCAAAAAACGTAGTAATCAGATTATAGTTACATTTTGAAAAAAAGGGGGAATACTTTCAGGATTACAATGGTTTCATTTAAAACTAAATAAATAAGTATTTTGGCATAATAACACTATATTAAGCGCTGCTTGATTATAACAGTAGTTCCTGGTTCTGTTGCCAGTAATGACAGTAATGCAAATAACAGCTGCCTACAATCTCCTCAGACGCAGATTGAATCACTGCTGCTAGTAGAAACGATGCTGCCTGCGGGTAAAATCGCTTTTAATTCATGGAAATTCCGCTGCTATTTTGTAGAAATTATGAGAGTAGCTTTTTTAGTACCCAAAATGTCCTTTCTTAATCTTTTCTCATGTAACGGGATGTTCGCTGTCTAGGTAACGTAGGGGAACTCCCACTGCCAACGCCCCAAATTCAGTCAGGCAAATTAAGAAAGATCACGGCTTTAGTCAACATGTAGGCCTATTTTAAAATAAACTAATATGTAGATTGTGTACAATTTTTAAATGTTATGTTTTAATATTTTGTTAAAAATTAGTTAAAAATAAAACAAAATAATCTGTAATACCATACATTAGCCACTAGATGTCTGTATAGCCCTTTACATAAATATATATTCAGGCCTGTGTGTATATTTTGCAAATATTGTACACTGGACCAAATTCTTAATAAATAAAAGTTTTTTTCATTTTATTTTTTTAATAATATTTCTTTTTGCTTGACTTTATTTATATACGTGACCTTGAAGTAATCCAAAAGTAATCAGTTACATTACTTTCATATTATAGTACTTGGATTACGTTACTGAATACTTTTTTTATGAAGTAATTTGTAACTGTAACGGAATACATTTTTAAAGTAACCCTCCCAAGCCTGCACCTAAGGCAGTTATTGTAAATGAAATAGTCACAGATAATAGCTTCGATGTACTTTGCCTTACTGAAACCTGGCTTAAACCAAATGATTATTTCGGTCTAAATGAGTCTACTCCATCAGGATACTGTTATAAGCATGAGCCCCATCTGATTGGTTGTGGCGGCGGTGTTGCAACAATCTATAGAGATATTCTCAATGTTACTCAGAAAACGGGTTATAAGTTTATTTCGTTTGAAGTACTTGTACTAAATGTTACGCTCTTAGATGTTAGAAAAACATCCCTATTATCTCTAGCCTTGGCTACCGTATATAGACCGCCTGGGCCTTACGCTGATTTCCTAAAAGAGTTTGCAGATTTTCTCTCAGACCTATTAGTCAATGTCGATAAAGCATTAATTGTTGGAGATTTTAACATACACGTAGATAATCCAAATGATGCGTTAGAGGCTGCGTTTACAGATTTATTAAATTCATTTGGGGTCAAGCAAAACGTCACCGGACCAACTCATCGTCTTAATCATACACTCGATTTAATTATATCACATGGAACCGATCCAACCGATATAGATATCATTCCACAAAGTGATGATGTCACTGATCATTACATGGTAACTTGCATATTACGTACGGCTGTAATATGTCATGCGGCGCCGCGTTATCAACCAGGCAGAACAATCCTTCCATCCACCATAGATCATTTCTCAAATTGCTTATCTAATCTGTCTCAGCTGCTGCCTGAACCCAAACAAACAGATGAACTAGAAGAACTAACTAGCACTATGAGCACCATTCTCTCTAGAACATTGGATGTGGTTGCACCTATTAAATTAAAAAAGGTCAGAGAGAAAATTAAAGCACCATGGTATAACAATACTACGCATGTTCTAAAGAGAGAAACCCGTATTTTAGAGCGTAAATGGAAACAAACTAATTTAGAGGTCTTTAGAATCGCGTGGAAAGACAGTATGTCACGTTATAAAAAGGCCCTTAAAGCGGCCAGGGCTGAGCACCTCCGCAAACTAATAGAAAACAACCAAAACAATCCAAGGTTTTTATTTAATACCGTGGCTAGACTAACAAATAAACAGACGTCACCCGAACAAAATATACCGTTACAGTTCAGTAGTAATGATTTCATGAACTTCTTCACTGAGAAAATAGAAAGCATCAGAACCACAATTGTAAACATTCAATCTTCAATTGCGCCTTATAATTCAGCCTCAATTATCACCCCGCAGGAACAATTACAGTGCTTTACAACTATAGAACAAAAAGAGTTAAATAAACTTATCACTTCATCTAAAACAACAACATGTTTATTAGATCCTATACCAACTAAACTATTGAAAGAAGTGTTACCTGTAGTGGAAGAGCCTCTCCTCAATATTATTAACTCGTCTTTATCTTTAGGTCATGTTCCAAGAACATTTAAACTGGCAGTTATAAAACCTCTCATTAAGAAACCACAATTAGATAATAGCAAACCACAATAATCTAGCAAATTATAGACCCATTTCAAATCTTCCATTTATACGGTGACCGGGAGGGGACATGTTCGGTTCACCTATTTTTGTCGTGGCCACAACATATAAACTCGTGGGAACGTGATATTAAGTCGTGGGAACGTCATAATATCTTGTGGGAACGTCATATTAAGTCGTGGCCACGAGATCATTTTGTTGAGGTAACGACATCATTATGTCGTGGCCACGCGATGCAAAGTCGTGGCCTCGAGATCATATGTTGAGGGAACGATATATTTTTCTCGTGGCCACGACTTCATATTTTGAGAGAACGACATCTATTTGTCGTGGCCACGAGTTGAGGGAGCCACAGCGGCCAATACTGTAACCGTACCATAGCATAGACTGGGCTACAGCAGAGATGGAGATGACAGAAGAAATAACATTTTACTTTAAATTAGGAATGTCCTATAAAGATATAGTGCGGTCTTTGGCATTAAGACATGGGTACGTTGTAAGTGAAAGACACATGAAGAGCATTCTTATACTTTTTTGTCACACGCATATTTAGGGACCGTCTCACAATTACATGCGACATTGGCATAAACGTTTGTAACTTCAATAGCATTTGAAGACAATGACTTACAGTCATAAAACCAACTGTACATTGTTCACCCAGGTCTCATGTATGATGCACACCTTTTAGATTTTTGATATTTATGACAATAAACTGCTAAATCATATGCAAATATTGCTTTTAAATGGAGAAAAATCGATCATAACTCCAGTAAACTATGGAGTGCCGCAGGGATCTGTATTAGGCCCTCTGTTATTCTCAATATATATGATGCCACTTGGAAATATTATAAGGAAACATGGAATTAGTTTCCATTGTTATGCTGATGACACTCAAATATATATTTCATCACGGCCGGATGAAAACGCTAAATTTTCCAAATTGATTGAGTGTGTTAAAGATATAAAAGATTGGATGACGCGTAATTTTCTTTTATTAAATCCAGACAAGACAGAGGTAATACTTATCGGTTCAAAAAACCGCCCACAAAACCTCGCACAATACAACTTTAACATCATAGGATGTCCTGTTATTTTATCCTCTACAGTAAAAGACCTGGGTGTTATACTCGATTGCAACCTGTCTTTTGAAAATCATATTTCATATGTTACAAAAACAGCCTTTTTCCACCTTAGAAACATTGCTAAGCTACGTAATATGCTATCAATTTCTGATGCAGAAAAGTTAGTTCATGCATTCATGACCTCGAGACTAGATTACTGTAATGCTTTATTAGCTGGTTGTCCTGCATCCTCAATAAACAAGCTACAGTTAGTCCAAAATGCCGCTGCTAGAGTTCTTACTAGATCAAGAAAATATGATCATATAACACCGATTTTATCATCACTGCATTGGTTATCTATAAAGTTCCGTATTAATTACAAGGTATTGCTACTGACTTATAAAGCCCTAAACGGCTTAGCTCCAGTCTATTTAACGGATCTTCTATCGCCCTATAATCCATCGCGCTCTTTAAGATCACTAAATTCAAGGCTTTTGGTCATACCTAGGATATCCAGAACCACCAAAGGAGGGAGAGCATTTTCACATTTGGCTCCAAAACTCTGGAATAGTCTTCCTGATACTGTTCGTTGCTCAGACTCGCTCTCCCAGTTTAAAACTAGATTAAAGTCGCATCTCTTCAGCCAGGCATTCATATAATATTTTTAATCTTACAGTTCAAACTACAATCCGGCCTCTAGCTCATAAATGCCAGAGGAGAACTGGCCCCCGACTGAGCCTGGGTTCTCCCAAGGTTTTTTTTCTCCATTAGGTCACCTGATGGAGTTTTAGGACACCATTAGGTCACTTGATGGAGTTTTTCGGTTCCTTGCCACTGTTGCCTTTGGCTTGCTCAGTTGGGGATATTTTGGGGATATTTAATTTAATTTTATCAATCAATAAATTCCACTAGAAACAAACCTTGTTGTATTATTTTAATTTAATACTGTGAAGCTGCTTTGATACAATCTGTATTGTGAAAAGCGCTATACAAATATACTTGACTTGACTTGACTTAATGCTAAATCCTGAAGTATCCCTTTAAGACAGGGCTGTAGTACTCGAGTCCGGTCTTGAACTCGAGTCCGGACTCGAGACCGTTTTTCTATGGTCTCGAACTCGCTGGTATTCGGACTCGGACTTGTCTCGGTCTCGGCCACTGGTCTTGCTAAATATGTCTTTTGGTCTCGACCGAGTCCAGGTTTCTTTATTATGTTCCCAGTAATAACGTATTATTGTAGTATGCTTCCCGCAGGCTTCCGCAGAAACCTCCCTAGATGACGACCTGCGCTTGTGTTATTTATTTTCTACTATTTGCTACTGCAATACCGGCGAATAGCTGAAATAATAGATCCGTCTATTCACTGCCGATCATAATATCAAATTGCTATATGGACTAGTGACTGTGAATATTAAAGACTGCTATCAAAGTCTGATTATGATTGTTCAGCGAGTCTCTGCAAATGAGTGCAGCTTCATGTACTACACATACTCAAGTACACGTTCATCTTCAGCATTTCATCATCAGATACGCTCAGAAACCCGTCAAAATAAAAGTTCGGTTTAACGTGAAGAAATTATCACAGATATATTTTACTGGAGTGAAGCTATATTGTCATTTAGTTGCTCAAATGCTCAGTACTAGTACCTAGCAGTGGTAATAGTAGTGGGTTGGTGTTTGTACTGTATATCAGTTCTAACACTGCTATTATCACCATATGTCATCATTCTGTTTTCTTTAGATTAGAAGATTATATGATATCAATGGGAATATCTATACTTAAAAATCCTGGGTGTTGTGACACTGTTTTTGCTTTTAGATCAACAAATAAAAACCCAAAATATTTGTCTTGATAATGTCATGCATAAGACTTTTTTTTCCTGTCCTGTCCTGGACTCGGTCTTGACTCGGACTCTAACCTTTTTGGACTCGGTCTTGTCTTGGACTCGAACCTCTTTGGACTTGGTCTTGACTTGGACTCGACTAGTCCTGGTCTTGGACTTGTCTTGGACTCGACAAAGGTGGTCTTGACTACAGCCCTACTTTAAGAAGACAGAAAGAGACGAAAGTTAAGATGACAGAAAGAGACGACAGTTAAGATGACAGAACCAGATGACAGAAAGAGATGACAGTTAAGATGACAGAAAGAGATGACAAAACCAGATGACAGAAAGAGACGACAGTTAAGATGACAGAACCAGATGACAGAAAGAGATGACAGTTAAGATGACAGAACCAGATGACAGAACCAGATGACAGAAAGAGATGACAGTTAAGATAACAGAACCAGATGACAGAAAGAGATGACAGTTAAGACGACAGAACCAGATGACAGAAAGAGACGACAGTTAAGATGACAGAACCAGATGACAGAAAGAGATGACAGTTAAGACGACAGAACCAGATGACAGAAAGAGATGACAGTTAAGACGACAGAACCAGATGACAGAAAGAGATGACAGTTAAGATGACAGAACCAGATGACAGAAAGAGATGACAGTTAAGATGACAGAAAGAGATGACAGAAAGAGATGACAGTTAAGATGACAGAAAGAGATGACAGAACCAGATGACAGAAAGAGATGACAGTTAAGATGACAGAAAGAGATGACAGAACCAGATGACAGAAAGAGACGACAGTTAAGACGACAAAACCAGATGACAGAAAGAGATGACAGTTAAGATGACAGAAAGAGATGACAGAACCAGATGACAGAAAGAGATGACAGAACCAGATGACAGAAAGAGACGACAGTTAAGACGACAAAACCAGATGACAGAAAGAGATGACAGTTAAGATGACAGAAAGAGATGACAGAACCAGATGACAGAAAGAGATGACAGAACCAGATGACAGAAAGAGATGACAGTTAAGATGACAGAACCAGATGACAGAAAGAGATGACAGTTAAGATGACAGAACCAGATGACAGAAAGAGATGACAGAACCAGATGACAGAAAGAGATGACAGAAAGAGATGACAGAAAGAGATGACAGTTAAGATGACAGAACCAGATGACAGAAAGAGATGACAGTTAAGATGACAGAACCAGATGACAGAAAGAGATGACAGTTAAGATGACAGAAAGAGATGACAGAAAGAGATGACAGAAAGAGACGACAGTTAAGACGACAGAAAGAGATGACAGAACCAGATGACAGAAAGAGATGACAGTTAAGATGACAGAACCAGATGACAGAAAGAGATGACAGTTAAGACGACAGAACCAGATGACAGAACCAGATGACAGAAAGAGATGACAGTTAAGATGACAGTTAAGATGACAGAACCAGATGACAGAAAGAGATGACAGTTAAGATGACAGAACCAGATGACAGAACCAGATGACAGAAAGAGACGACAGTTAAGACGACAGAACCAGATGACAGAAAGAGATGACAGTTAAGACGACAGAAAGAGATGACAGAAAGAGATGACAGAACCAGATGACAGAACCAGATGACAGAAAGAGACGACAGTTAAGACGACAGAACCAGATGACAGAAAGAGATGACAGTTAAGACGACAGAACCAGACGACAGAAAGAGATGACAGTTAAGACGACAGAACCAGATGACAGAACCAGATGACAGAAAGAGATGACAGTTAAGATGACAGAACCAGATGACAGAAAGAGATGACTGTTAAGATGACAGAACCAGATGACAGAAAGAGATGACAGTTAAGATGACAGAAAGAGATGACAGAAAGAGATGACAGAAAGAGACGACAGTTAAGACGACAGAAAGAGATGACAGTTAAGACGACAGAACCAGACGACAGAACCAGATGACAGAAAGAGATGACAGAAAGAGACGACAGTTAAGACGACAGAAAGAGATGACAGAACCAGATGACAGAAAGAGATGACAGTTAAGATGACAGAACCAGACGACAGAACCAGATGACAGAAAGAGATGACAGTTAAGATGACAGAACCAGATGACAGAAAGAGATGATAGTTAAGACGACAGAACAGATGACAGAAAGAGACGACAGTTAAGACGACAGAACCAGATGACAGAAAGAGATGACAGTTAAGACGACAGAACAGATGACAGAAAGAGACGACAGTTAAGACGACAGAACCAGATGACAGAAAGAGATGATAGTTAAGACGACAGAACAGATGACAGAAAGAGACGACAGTTAAGACGACAGAACCAGATGACAGAAAGAGACGACAGTTAAGACGACAGAACCAGATGACAGAAAGAGATGACAGTTAAGATGACAGAACCAGACGACAGAACCAGATGACAGAAAGAGATGACAGTTAAGATGACAGAACCAGATGACAGAAAGAGATGATAGTTAAGACGACAGAACAGATGACAGAAAGAGACGACAGTTAAGATGACAGAACCAGATGACAGAAAGAGACGACAGTTAAGACGACAGAACCAGATGACAGAAAGAGATGACAGTTAAGATGACAGAACCAGATGACAGAAAGAGATGACAGTTAAGACGACAGAACCAGATGACAGAAAGAGACGACAGTTAAGATGACAGAACCAGATGACAGAAAGAGATGACAGTTAAGATGACAGAACCAGATGACAGAAAGAGACGACAGTTAAGACGACAGAACCGGATGACAGAAAGAGATGACAGTTAAGATGACAGAACCAGATGACAGAAAGAGATGACAGTTAAGACGACAGAACCAGATGACAGAAAGAGACGACAGTTAAGATGACAGAACCAGATGACAGAAAGAGATGACAGTTAAGACGACAGAACCAGATGACAGAAAGAGACGACAGTTAAGACGACAGAACCAGATGACAGAAAGAGACGACAGTTAAGACGACAGAACCAGATGACAGAAAGAGATGATAGTTAAGACGACAGAACCAGATGACAGAAAGAGATGATAGTTAAGACGACAGAACCAGATGACAGAACCAGATGACAGAAAGAGATGACAGAAAGAGATGACAGAAAGAGACGACAGTTAAGACGACAGAACCAGATGACAGAAAGAGATGACAGTTAAGATGACAGAACCAGATGACAGAAAGAGATGACAGTTAAGATGACATAACCAGATGACAGAAAGAGACGACAGTTAAGACGACAGAACCAGATGACAGAAAGAGATGACAGTTAAGATGACAGAACCAGATGACAGAAAGAGACGACAGTTAAGATGACAGAACCAGATGACAGAAAGAGACGACAGAACCAGATGACAGAACCAGATGACAGAAAGAGACGACAGAACCAGATGACAGAAAGAGATGACAGTTAAGATGACAGAACCAGATGACAGAACCAGATGACAGAAAGAGACGACAGAACCAGATGACAGAAAGAGACGACAGTTAAGACGACAGAACCAGATGACAGAAAGAGATGACAGTTAAGACGACAGAACAAGATGACAGAACCAGATGACAGAAAGAGACGACAGAACCAGATGACAGAAAGAGACGACAGTTAAGACGACAGAACCAGATGACAGAACCAGATGACAGAAAGAGACGACAGAACCAGATGACAGAAAGAGACGACAGTTAAGACGACAGAACCAGATGACAGAAAGAGATGACAGTTAAGATGACAGAACCAGATGACAGAAAGAGATGACAGTTAAGATGACAGAACCAGATGACAGAAAGAGACGACAGTTAAGATGACAGAACCAGATGACAGAACCAGATGACAGAAGAGACGACAGAACCAGATGACAGAAAGAGACGACAGTTAAGACGACAGAACCAGATGACAGAAAGAGATGACAGTTAAGATGACAGAACCAGATGACAGAAAGAGACGACAGTTAAGACGACAGAACCAGATGACAGAAAGAGATGACAGTTAAGATGACAGAACCAGATGACAGAAAGAGATGACAGTTAAGACGACAGAACCAGATGACAGAAAGAGACGACAGTTAAGATAACAGAACCAGATGACAGAAAGAGATGACAGTTAAGATGACAGAACCAGATGACAGAAAGAGACGACAGTTAAGACGACAGAACCAGATGACAGAAAGAGATGACAGTTAAGATGACAGAACCAGATGACAGAAAGAGATGACAGTTAAGACGACAGAACCAGATGACAGAAAGAGACGACAGTTAAGATGACAGAACCAGATGACAGAAAGAGATGACAGTTAAGACGACAGAACCAGATGACAGAAAGAGATGACAGTTAAGACGACAGAACCAGATGACAGAAAGAGACGACAGTTAAGACGACAGAACCAGATGACAGAAAGAGACGACAGTTAAGACGACAGAACCAGATGACAGAAAGAGATGATAGTTAAGACGACAGAACCAGATGACAGAAAGAGATGATAGTTAAGACGACAGAACCAGATGACAGAAAGAGATGACAGTTAAGATGACAGAACCAGATGACAGAAAGAGACGACAGTTAAGACGACAGAACCAGATGACAGAAAGAGATGACAGTTAAGATGACAGAACCAGATGACAGAAAGAGATGACAGTTAAGATGACATAACCAGATGACAGAAAGAGATGACAGTTAAGACGACAGAACCAGATGACAGAAAGAGATGACAGTTAAGATGACAGAACCAGATGACAGAAAGAGACGACAGTTAAGATGACAGAACCAGATGACAGAAAGAGACGACAGAACCAGATGACAGAACCAGATGACAGAAAGAGGCGACAGAACCAGATGACAGAAAGAGATGACAGTTAAGATGACAGAACCAGATGACAGAACCAGATGACAGAAAGAGACGACAGAACCAGATGACAGAAAGAGACGACAGTTAAGACGACAGAACCAGATGACAGAACCAGATGACAGAAAGAGACGACAGAACCAGATGACAGAACCAGATGACAGAAAGAGACGACAGAACCAGATGACAGAAAGAGATGACAGTTAAGATGACAGAACCAGATGACAGAACCAGATGACAGAAAGAGACGACAGAACCAGATGACAGAAAGAGACGACAGTTAAGACGACAGAACCAGATGACAGAAAGAGATGACAGTTAAGATGACAGAACCAGATGACAGAAAGAGATGACAGTTAAGATGACAGAACCAGATGACAGAAAGAACGACAGTTAAGATGACAGAACCAGATGACAGAACCAGATGACAGAAAGAGACGACAGAACCAGATGACAGAAAGAGACGACAGTTAAGACGACAGAACCAGATGACAGAAAGAGATGACAGTTAAGATGACAGAACCAGATGACAGAAAGAGATGACAGTTAAGATGACAGAACCAGATGACAGAACCAGATGACAGAAAGAGACGACAGAACCAGATGACAGAAAGAGATGACAGTTAAGATGACAGAACAAGATGACAGAAAGAGATGACAGTTAAGACGACAGAACCAGATGACAGAAAGAGACGACAGTTAAGACGACAGAACCAGATGACAGAAAGAGATGACAGTTAAGATGACAGAACCAGATGACAGAAAGAGATGACAGTTAAGATGACAGAACCAGATGACAGAAAGAGACGACAGTTAAGACGACAGAACCAGATGACAGAAAGAGATGACAGTTAAGATGACAGAACCAGATGACAGAAAGAGACGACAGTTAAGATGACAGAACCAGATGACAGAAAGAGATGACAGTTAAGACGACAGAACCAGATGACAGAAAGAGATGACAGTTAAGACGACAGAACCAGATGACAGAAAGAGATGACAGTTAAGATGACAGAACCAGATGACAGAAAGAGATGACAGTTAAGATGACAGAAAGAGATGACAGAAAGAGATGACAGTTAAGATGACAGAAAGAGATGACAGAACCAGATGACAGAAAGAGATGACAGTTAAGATGACAGAAAGAGATGACAGAACCAGATGACAGAAAGAGACGACAGTTAAGACGACAAAACCAGATGACAGAAAGAGATGACAGTTAAGATGACAGAACCAGATGACAGAAAGAGATGACAGAACCAGATGACAGAAAGAGACGACAGTTAAGACGACAAAACCAGATGACAGAAAGAGATGACAGTTAAGATGACAGAAAGAGATGACAGAACCAGATGACAGAAAGAGATGACAGAACCAGATGACAGAAAGAGATGACAGTTAAGATGACAGAACCAGATGACAGAAAGAGATGACAGTTAAGATGACAGAACCAGATGACAGAAAGAGATGACAGAACCAGATGACAGAAAGAGATGACAGAAAGAGATGACAGAAAGAGATGACAGTTAAGATGACAGAACCAGATGACAGAAAGAGATGACAGTTAAGATGACAGAACCAGATGACAGAAAGAGATGACAGTTAAGATGACAGAAAGAGATGACAGAAAGAGATGACAGAAAGAGACGACAGTTAAGACGACAGAAAGAGATGACAGAACCAGATGACAGAAAGAGATGACAGTTAAGATGACAGAACCAGATGACAGAAAGAGATGACAGTTAAGACGACAGAACCAGATGACAGAACCAGATGACAGAAAGAGATGACAGTTAAGATGACAGTTAAGATGACAGAACCAGATGACAGAAAGAGATGACAGTTAAGATGACAGAACCAGATGACAGAACCAGATGACAGAAAGAGACGACAGTTAAGACGACAGAACCAGATGACAGAAAGAGATGACAGTTAAGACGACAGAAAGAGATGACAGAAAGAGATGACAGAACCAGATGACAGAACCAGATGACAGAAAGAGACGACAGTTAAGACGACAGAACCAGATGACAGAAAGAGATGACAGTTAAGACGACAGAACCAGACGACAGAAAGAGATGACAGTTAAGACGACAGAACCAGATGACTGAACCAGATGACAGAAAGAGATGACAGTTAAGATGACAGAACCAGATGACAGAAAGAGATGACTGTTAAGATGACAGAACCAGATGACAGAAAGAGATGACAGTTAAGATGATAGAAAGAGATGACAGAAAGAGATGACAGAAAGAGACGACAGTTAAGACGACAGAAAGAGATGACAGTTAAGACGACAGAACCAGACGACAGAACCAGATGACAGAAAGAGATGACAGAAAGAGACGACAGTTAAGACGACAGAAAGAGATGACAGAACCAGATGACAGAAAGAGATGACAGTTAAGATGACAGAACCAGACGACAGAACCAGATGACAGAAAGAGATGACAGTTAAGATGACAGAACCAGATGACAGAAAGAGATGATAGTTAAGACGACAGAACAGATGACAGAAAGAGACGACAGTTAAGACGACAGAACCAGATGACAGAAAGAGATGACAGTTAGGATGACAGAACCAGATGACAGAAAGAGACGACAGTTAAGACGACAGAACCAGATGACAGAAAGAGATGACAGTTAAGATGACAGAACCAGATGACAGAAAGAGATGACAGTTAAGACGACAGAACCAGATGACAGAAAGAGACGACAGTTAAGATGACAGAACCAGATGACAGAAAGAGATGACAGTTAAGATGACAGAACCAGATGACAGAAAGAGATGACAGTTAAGACGACAGAACCAGATGACAGAAAGAGATGACAGTTAAGATGACAGAACCAGATGACAGAAAGAGATGACAGTTAAGACGACAGAACCAGATGACAGAAAGAGACGACAGTTAAGATGACAGAACCAGATGACAGAAAGAGATGACAGTTAAGACGACAGAACCAGATGACAGAAAGAGACGACAGTTAAGACGACAGAACCAGATGACAGAAAGAGACGACAGTTAAGACGACAGAACCAGATGACAGAAAGAGATGATAGTTAAGACGACAGAACCAGATGACAGAAAGAGATGATAGTTAAGACGACAGAACCAGATGACAGAAAGAGATGACAGTTAAGATGACAGAACCAGATGACAGAAAGAGACGACAGTTAAGACGACAGAACCAGATGACAGAAAGAGATGACAGTTAAGATGACAGAACCAGATGACAGAAAGAGATGACAGTTAAGATGACATAACCAGATGACAGAAAGAGACGACAGTTAAGACGACAGAACCAGATGACAGAAAGAGATGACAGTTAAGATGACAGAACCAGATGACAGAAAGAGACGACAGTTAAGATGACAGAACCAGATGACAGAAAGAGACGACAGAACCAGATGACAGAACCAGATGACAGAAAGAGACGACAGAACCAGATGACAGAAAGAGATGACAGTTAAGATGACAGAACCAGATGACAGAACCAGATGACAGAAAGAGACGACAGAACCAGATGACAGAAAGAGACGACAGTTAAGACGACAGAACCAGATGACAGAAAGAGATGACAGTTAAGACGACAGAACAAGATGACAGAACCAGATGACAGAAAGAGACGACAGAACCAGATGACAGAAAGAGACGACAGTTAAGACGACAGAACCAGATGACAGAACCAGATGACAGAAAGAGACGACAGAACCAGATGACAGAAAGAGACGACAGTTAAGACGACAGAACCAGATGACAGAAAGAGATGACAGTTAAGATGACAGAACCAGATGACAGAAAGAGATGACAGTTAAGATGACAGAACCAGATGACAGAAAGAGACGACAGTTAAGATGACAGAACCAGATGACAGAACCAGATGACAGAAAGAGACGACAGAACCAGATGACAGAAAGAGACGACAGTTAAGACGACAGAACCAGATGACAGAAAGAGATGACAGTTAAGATGACAGAACCAGATGACAGAAAGAGACGACAGTTAAGACGACAGAACCAGATGACAGAAAGAGATGACAGTTAAGATGACAGAACCAGATGACAGAAAGAGATGACAGTTAAGACGACAGAACCAGATGACAGAAAGAGACGACAGTTAAGATAACAGAACCAGATGACAGAAAGAGATGACAGTTAAGATGACAGAACCAGATGACAGAAAGAGACGACAGTTAAGACGACAGAACCAGATGACAGAAAGAGATGACAGTTAAGATGACAGAACCAGATGACAGAAAGAGATGACAGTTAAGACGACAGAACCAGATGACAGAAAGAGACGACAGTTAAGATGACAGAACCAGATGACAGAAAGAGATGACAGTTAAGACGACAGAACCAGATGACAGAAAGAGATGACAGTTAAGACGACAGAACCAGATGACAGAAAGAGACGACAGTTAAGACGACAGAACCAGATGACAGAAAGAGACGACAGTTAAGACGACAGAACCAGATGACAGAAAGAGATGATAGTTAAGACGACAGAACCAGATGACAGAAAGAGATGATAGTTAAGACGACAGAACCAGATGACAGAAAGAGATGACAGTTAAGATGACAGAACCAGATGACAGAAAGAGACGACAGTTAAGACGACAGAACCAGATGACAGAAAGAGATGACAGTTAAGATGACAGAACCAGATGACAGAAAGAGATGACAGTTAAGATGACATAACCAGATGACAGAAAGAGACGACAGTTAAGACGACAGAACCAGATGACAGAAAGAGATGACAGTTAAGATGACAGAACCAGATGACAGAAAGAGACGACAGTTAAGATGACAGAACCAGATGACAGAAAGAGACGACAGAACCAGATGACAGAACCAGATGACAGAAAGAGGCGACAGAACCAGATGACAGAAAGAGATGACAGTTAAGATGACAGAACCAGATGACAGAACCAGATGACAGAAAGAGACGACAGAACCAGATGACAGAAAGAGACGACAGTTAAGACGACAGAACCAGATGACAGAAAGAGATGACAGTTAAGACGACAGAACCAGATGACAGAACCAGATGACAGAAAGAGACGACAGAACCAGATGACAGAAAGAGATGACAGTTAAGATGACAGAACCAGATGACAGAACCAGATGACAGAAAGAGACGACAGAACCAGATGACAGAAAGAGACGACAGTTAAGACGACAGAACCAGATGACAGAAAGAGATGACAGTTAAGATGACAGAACCAGATGACAGAAAGAGATGACAGTTAAGATGACAGAACCAGATGACAGAAAGAACGACAGTTAAGACGACAGAACCAGATGACAGAACCAGATGACAGAAAGAGACGACAGAACCAGATGACAGAAAGAGACGACAGTTAAGACGACAGAACCAGATGACAGAAAGAGATGACAGTTAAGATGACAGAACCAGATGACAGAAAGAGATGACAGTTAAGATGACAGAACCAGATGACAGAACCAGATGACAGAAAGAGACGACAGAACCAGATGACAGAAAGAGATGACAGTTAAGATGACAGAACAAGATGACAGAAAGAGATGACAGTTAAGATGACAGAACAAGATGACAGAAAGAGATGACAGTTAAGATGACAGAACAAGATGACAGAAAGAGATGACAGTTAAGATGACAGAACCAGATGACAGAAAGAGATGACAGTTAAGATGACAGAACCAGATGACAGAAAGAACGACAGTTAAGACGACAGAACCAGATGACAGAACCAGATGACAGAAAGAGACGACAGAACCAGATGACAGAAAGAGACGACAGTTAAGACGACAGAACCAGATGACAGAAAGAGATGACAGTTAAGATGACAGAACCAGATGACAGAAAGAGATGACAGTTAAGATGACAGAACCAGATGACAGAACCAGATGACAGAAAGAGACGACAGAACCAGATGACAGAAAGAGATGACAGTTAAGATGACAGAACAAGATGACAGAAAGAGATGACAGTTAAGACGACAGAACCAGATGACAGAAAGAGACGACAGTTAAGACGACAGAACCAGATGACAGAAAGAGATGACAGTTAAGATGACAGAACCAGATGACAGAAAGAGATGACAGTTAAGATGACAGAACCAGATGACAGAAAGAGACGACAGTTAAGACGACAGAACCAGATGACAGAAAGAGATGACAGTTAAGATGACAGAACCAGATGACAGAAAGAGACGACAGTTAAGATGACAGAACCAGATGACAGAAAGAGATGACAGTTAAGACGACAGAACCAGATGACAGAAAGAGATGACAGTTAAGACGACAGAACCAGATGACAGAAAGAGATGACAGTTAAGATGACAGAACCAGATGACAGAAAGAGATGACAGTTAAGACGACAGAACCAGATGACAGAAAGAGACGACAGTTAAGATGACAGAACCAGATGACAGAAAGAGACGACAGTTAAGATGACAGAACCAGATGACAGAAAGAGATGACAGTTAAGATGACAGAACCAGATGACAGAAAGAGACGACAGTTAAGATGACAGAACCAGATGACAGAAAGAGATGACAGTTAAGATGACAGAACCAGATGACAGAAAGAGACGACAGTTAAGATGACAGAACCAGATGACAGAAAGAGATGACAGTTAAGATGACAGAACCAGATGACAGAAAGAGATGACAGTTAAGACGACAGAACCAGATGACAGAAAGAGATGACAGTTAAGATGACAGAACCAGATGACAGAAAGAGATGACAGTTAAGATGACAGAACCAGATGACAGAACCAGATGACAGAACCAGATGACAGAAAGAGATGACAGTTAAGATGACAGAACCAGATGACAGAAAGAGATGACAGTTAAGATGACAGAACCAGATGACAGAAAGAGACGACAGTTAAGATGACAGAACCAGATGACAGAACCAGATGACAGAACCAGATGACAGTTAAGATGACAGAACCAGATGACAGAAAGAGACGACAGTTAAGATGACATAACCAGATGACAGAAAGAGATGACAGTTAAGACGACAGAACCAGATGACAGAAAGAGATGACAGTTAAGATGACAGAACCAGATGACAGAAAGAGACGACAGTTAAGATGACATAACGAGATGACAGTTAAGATGACAGAACCAGATGACAGAAAGAGATGACAGTTAAGATGACAGAACCAGATGACAGAAAGAGATGACAGTTAAGATGACAGAACCAGATGACAGAAAGAGACGACAGTTAAGACGACAGAACCAGATGACAGAAAGAGACGACAGTTAAGATGACAGAACCAGATGACAGAAAGAGATGACAGTTAAGATGACAGAACCAGATGACAGAAAGAGATGACAGTTAAGATGACAGAACCAGATGACAGAAAGAGAAGACAGTTAAGACGACAGAACCAGATGACAGAAAGAGATGACAGTTAAGATGACAGAACCAGATGACAGAAAGAGATGACAGTTAAGATGACAGAACCAGATGACAGAAAGAGATGACAGTTAAGATGACAGAACCAGATGACAGAAAGAGACGACAGTTAAGACGACAGAACCAGATGACAGAAAGAGATGACAGTTAAGATGACAGAACCAGATGACAGAAAGAGATGACAGTTAAGATGACAGAACCAGATGACAGAAAGAGATGACAGTTAAGATGACAGAACCAGATGACAGAAAGAGAAGACAGTTAAGATGACAGAACCAGATGACAGAAAGAGATGACAGTTAAGATGACAGAACCAGATGACAGAAAGAGACGACAGTTAAGACGACAGAACCAGATGACAGAAAGAGATGACAGTTAAGATGACATAACCAGATGACAGAAAGAGATGACAGTTAAGATGACAGAACCAGATGACAGAAAGAGACGACAGTTAAGATGACAGAACCAGATGACAGAAAGAGACGACAGTTAAGACGACAGAACCAGATGACAGAAAGAGACGACAGTTAAGATGACAGAACCAGATGACAAAAAGAGACGACAGTTAAGATGACAGAACCAGATGACAGAAAGAGATGACAGTTAAGATGACAGAAAGAGATGACAGTTAAGATGACAGAACCAGATGACAGAAAGAGATGACAGTTAAGATGACAGAACCAGATGACAGAAAGAGATGACAGTTAAGACGACAGAACCAGATGACAGAAAGAGATGACAGTTAAGATGACAGAACCAGATGACAGAAAGAGACGACAGTTAAGATGACAGAACCAGATGACAGAAAGAGACGACAGTTAAGATGACAGAACCAGATGACAGAAAGAGACGACAGTTAAGATGACAGAACCAGATGACAGAAAGAGATGACAGTTAAGATGACAGAAAGAGATGACAGTTAAGATGACAGAACCAGATGACAGAAAGAGATGACAGTTAAGATGACAGAAAGAGATGACAGTTAAGATGACAGAACCAGATGACAGAAAGAGATGACAGTTAAGATGACAGAACCAGATGACAGAAAGAGATGACAGTTAAGATGACAGAACCAGATGACAGAAAGAGACGACAGTTAAGATGACAGAACCAGATGACAGAAAGAGATGACAGTTAAGATGACAGAACCAGATGACAGAAAGAGACGACAGTTAAGACGACAGAACCAGATGACAGAAAGAGACGACAGTTAAGATGACAGAACCAGATGACAGAAAGAGATGACAGTTAAGATGACAGAACCAGATGACAGAAATAGACGACAGTTAAGATGACAGAACCAGATGACAGAAAGAGATGACAGTTAAGATGACAGAACCAGATGACAGAAAGAGACGACAGTTAAGATGACAGAACCAGATGACAGAAAGAGATGACAGTTAAGATGACAGAACCAGATGACAGAAAGAGATGACAGTTAAGATGACAGAACCAGATGACAGAAAGAGATGACAGTTAAGATGACAGAAAGAGATGACAGTTAAGATGACAGAACCAGATGACAGAAAGAGATGACAGTTAAGATGACAGAACCAGATGACAGAAAGAGATGACAGTTAAGATGACAGAAAGAGATGACAGTTAAGATGACAGAACCAGATGACAGAAAGAGATGACAGAACCAGATGACAGAAAGAGATGACAGTTAAGATGACAGAACCAGATGACAGAAAGAGACGACAGTTAAGATGACAGAACCAGATGACAGAAAGAGATGACAGTTAAGATGACAGAACCAGATGACAGAAAGAGATGACAGTTAAGATGACAGAACCAGATGACAGAAAGAGATGACAGTTAAGATGACAGAAAGAGATGACAGTTAAGATGACAGAACCAGATGACAGAAAGAGATGACAGTTAAGATGACAGAACCAGATGACAGAAAGAGACGACAGTTAAGATGACAGAACCAGATGACAGAAAGAGATGACAGTTAAGATGACAGAACCAGATGACAGAAAGAGACGACAGTTAAGATGACAGAACCAGATGACAGAAAGATATGACAGTTAAGATGACAGAACCAGATGACAGAAAGAGACGACAGTTAAGACGACAGAACCAGATGACAGAAAGAGATGACAGTTAAGATGACAGTTAAGATGACAGAACCAGATGACAGAAAGAGATGACAGTTAAGATGACAGAAAGAGATGACAGTTAAGATGACAGAAAGAGACGACAGTTAAGACGACAGAACCAGATGACAGAAAGAGATGACAGTTAAGATGACAGTTAAGATGACAGAAAGAGATGACAGTTAAGATGACAGAAAGAGATGACAGTTAAGATGACAGAAAGAGACGACAGTTAAGACGACAGAACCAGATGACAGAAAGAGATGACAGTTAAGATGACAGTTAAGATGACAGAACCAGATGACAGAAAGAGATGACAGTTAAGATGACAGAAAGAGATGACAGTTAAGATGACAGAAAGATATTGTCACATGCCTGTCCTGTCTTGTGCTGCACATGGGTGTTTTGTTGTTTTGTGCCATGTGCTCTCCTGTCTATTGTCTAGCCCCTCCCATCTTGTTATCTGATTATTGGTTAATTTGTCCCACCTGTCTTTCTCGTTACCCTCCTTTGTTTGTTCCCCTATTTAGCCTCCCTGTGTTTGTAGTCCTGTGCTGGTTCGTTGTCCAAGTTACCTGTTCCTGGTGTTTCCTTCCTTCCTTCCTTCCTGCTTGCTACTGGAGTTTTTGTATCTTGTCTGCCAGTTTCTAATAAATTTCCTCTGCATTTGAATCCTCGTCTCATGTTCAACTATTCCGTGACAGATATGACAGTTAAGATGACAGAAGAGATGACAAAACCAGATGACAGAAAGAGACGATAGTTAGATAGACGACAGAACAAGACGACAGAGCAAGATTACATAAACAGAGAACATACATATCAGCATATACTAATTTATCTGAACAACTAGGCAATGACTGTTATCAAGGACAAATGTATAGTACAAAGCACAAAGCAGTCTCTCTCTCATTTTTGGCACAAATGGAACCCCATACTAAAGAAAATGCTACCTGATATTAGTGTTTAATTGGGTCTGTGTTTTATGATTGACAAAGTGTGTATGTTGGTTGAAAACCTCATAGTGTTCTGGAAGAATGGCTTGATTTGAGTCATGTATAAAGTGTTTTGGTAGTTTTAGTGCATTGTGGATGTGAAATTAACTGCTGTGAAGCTGAAAGTTGGTAGAACTGTGTGAAGAAGAGTTTTGAAAAAGTGACCTAAGTAGTGAGAAATGTGTCCTAGTGATTGTAAAAACCTGTAATGTTAGTTAATGCATTAACCAAAATTAATTAATGAGTGTTACCAAATGAACACATTTTAAACAAACATTTATGGACTTTAATTTTCAGCAGATGAATACAGAAATGTTACAGATGCTGAAAGAAAACGTGTCACACACTGTTATTTTAGTATCCTTGAGATAGTTTTTAGTAACATTTTGAATCATTTTTTTTAGATTTACCATTTTAATTTTGTTTTTAGTTATTGTGTTGTGTGTTTTTATCATTTTTATTAGTTATAGTATGTCTTTTATTATTTTTTTATTTTAGTTTATTTTAGTACATCAAGTTAAACTAGAGGAAAATTGGAAACATTGCCCCAACTAGCTGAAAGTTTAAGTTTTAATATTTTACTTGATTTCAGTGTTTCATTTATTTATTTCAAGTAATGAAAAAGTTTCTTTTTTTTTTGTTAACTATAACAACCCTGGTAATATGTTTTGAATACAGAATTCTAACTGAAACTGATGAAGGGGGTGGCATCAAATTATAGTTTCTTCATTGTTTCTTCTATAGAATAGGTCAGAACTATTTGGGCAGGTTTGAACCTGTGAATCTTTAGAAAATAAACGATTTTGTCTTAGTCACATTTCAGAAGTGAGGGGGACAGAAATGTCAAGTGTAATACCAATTTTTTCTGAACTTTTTCTAACTGACAGGTTGAATTTTTTTCTCATCTCTTGCTTTTAATTGGCTAGGAAATCAAATACGCTGTTGAACCATAGCCATTCATTTATGCTAGAACATTGGGTCCTGGAGGACCCCGACTGCACATTTTAGATGTCTCCATAATCAAACTCTGATTCAGATCATCAGTTAATTATCAAAAGGTGTGTTGGACTTGAAGAGGGGCAGTGCCGCTTCAAGTCCAACACAACTAAACGCTCCAAGACCTCAGATGGGATGGATTTTTGCAAAATCAATAAAAAGAGTTTGTTTGGCTGAGTGAACTGTTGTTAACACATGTGAGAATTTTGTATGCAATGCTTTGAGAAAATGATGCATATGATTTGTAATTTGTATGAAAATATTGAAAACTTACAATCTGTTCAGGACAATTACAAAGTGTTCAGATCACCGTGTTAGTTCTTTTGAGTGCAGTGATATGAGTTTGGATAAATGTGCCAAACTGACTGAGAAAGATTGTAAAACACACCTAAAACACATAGTTTAGATGCAGGGGTAATGTCTCCACAACACATAAAAACCAGGCAAAAATGTCTTTTTACTTGGGTATTTAATTTTTAATTTGGTCTGTTTCTGATTTCAATGGGTTTGTGATTTGAAAACTATCTGCCCCTTTACACCCTCCATAGTTCAAACACATATTAGCTTTTCTCTGTGCATTTAAGATAAGATAAGATAAGAAAAACCTTTATTTGTCCCACAATGGGGAAATTACGGTTTGCAACACTAAGACAGGACAGAATAGATAAATGTACA
Organism: Leuciscus idus; assembly: GCA_021554675.1. Lineage (NCBI taxonomy): Eukaryota > Metazoa > Chordata > Actinopteri > Cypriniformes > Leuciscidae > Leuciscus > Leuciscus idus. Next base: position 49,518,406 of record CM038624.1, on the reverse strand, counting down.
GTTAGAAGATCAGTGCACAGAAGTCAGGTATAGCACACTAAATGGGACATGTGATATAAATATAAATATAAATATAAAAATAATAAAATAAAATAAAATAGTCCAAAGTCAACAGTGTTCGTTGTACAGTCTGACGGCCGCTGGTAGGAAAGATCTGCGGTATCTCTCCCTCACACAGCGGGGATGGCGCAGCCTATCACTGAAGCTACTCTCCAGGGCTGACAGAGTATAGTGCAGTGGGTGGGACTCATGGGTCAGCATAGCTGTCAATTTAGCGAAGACCCTTCTGTCTCCTACCTCCCTCACTGAGTCCAGCGGACAGCCCAGGACAGAGCTGGATTTCTTGATCACCTTATCCAACTTTTTCATGTCCCTCTCAGTAATGCTGCTGCTCCAGCAAGCCACAGCATAGAGGATGGCTGACGCCACCACAGAGTCATAAAAAGTCTTAAGGAGGGGCCCTGTCACTCCAAAGGACCTCAGCCTCCTCAGGAAGTACAGTCTGCTCTGACCTCTCTTGTACAGAGCATTGGTGTTGTGAGTCCAGTCCAGCTTGTTATTTAAGTGAACACCCAGGTACTTATAAGTGTCCACTCTCTCAATATCCCTTCCCTGGATGTTCACCAAAGGGGGGAGAGCAGGCCGCCGTCTGCGAAAGTCGACCACCATCTCCCTGGTCTTCCCCGCGTTGATCCGGAGGTGATTGCGCTGACTCCAGTCCACAAAGTTCTGTATCAGTCCTCTGTACTCTGCATCATCATCCTCAGTGATGAGGCCAACAATGGCAGAGTCATCAGAGAACTTCTGCAGAACACATCTATCCGAGTTGTGTCTGAAGTCTGCCGTATAGAGGGTGAAGAGGAAGGGGGCCAGCACAGTTCCCTGGGGGACACCCGTACTACACATGAGACGGTCAGACACGCCGTCACGTGCTCTCACAAACTGTGGCCGGTTCGTGAGATAGTTCAAAACCCACTGTGACAGCAGGTGGTCCACACCAGTCCTCTCCAGCTTATCCTTCAGAAGCATCGGCTGTATGGTATTAAAAGCGCTCGAGAAATCAAAAAACATGATTCTTACGGTGCTGCCGGGCTTTTCCAGGTGGGCGAGGGCATGATGCTGCAGGAAGATGACAGCGTCCTCCACCCCGATGTTGGGCCTGTAGGCAAACTGTAGAGGGTCCATGGAGGGGCCCACTGTGGAGCGGAGATGTTGCAGGACCAATCTCTCCAGCGTCTTCATCAAGTGTGATGTAAGAGCCACTGGCCTGTAGCAGTTGAGATCTTTAGGGTGCGATGTTTTTGGCACCACACACATTTAGACATTATATGTAAACCCCACCCTCAACCCCAACCCCCACATACAAGGAAATTACATGGAAAACTTTTTTTGTTTAAGAAACACTATAGTTGTTAAAAAACTAAAAACTCCCATTTAAAGAGAATTCTAACCGTAACTGAAGAAGGAAGTGGCATCACATTATTATGCAATATTTTTTGAGGCTATGTGAATGCTTACAGATGTTTTTACAAAATAAACTCTTGTCTTACTGTTATTCTCAATCGATTTCATATTTCTCCAAACTCGGGTCACCGCTGTCAAAACAATTAAGATAACACAAAACCTTCCATGTGTTTTTAACCTTTGTCTAATTGACAGGTTTTATTTTTTTCTTATCTCTTGCTTTTAATTACTTGCATAATCAGTCATTTGGGTTATACTTTATTTTAAGGTGTCATTGTTACAGTGTAATTATATATTTAAGTACTGAGTAATATTAATTAACTACATGTACTTACTATAGGGTTAGGATTTGGTTGAGGGTTAGTTGCATGTAATTATGCATAATTTACTGTTATTACTATGGTAAGTACATGTAACATATGTAACAAGGACACTGTAAAATAAAGTGTTACCGTAATTTGTAATGATGCACCTAAAGACTCCAAGACCTCAGATGGGATGAATTTTTGTAAAATCAATCAATCAATCAATCAATCAATCAATCAATCAATCAATCAATCAATCAATCAATCAGAATTTTGTACACAATGCTTTGAGAAAATTATGTATATGATTTGTAATTTGTATGAAATGAATGAAAATTACAAATGACAAGTGTTCAGATCACCGTGTTGATTGTTTTGAGAGCAATGATCCGATTTGGAGATTTGGAGAAGTGTATAAAATCGATTGAAGAAAACTGTAAAACACACTTTTCACACTATTTAGATGCAGAGGTAATGTCTCCACAACACAGCAAAACCAGCCAAAAAGGGCTTTTTGCTTAGGTATTTAAGTTTTAATTTAATTTGATATGTTTCTGATTTCATTGGGTTTGTGGTTTGAAAACGATCTGCTCCATATAGTTCAAACACATATTAGCTTTTACACTTCTATGCATTTAGACATGGTATACAAAGTACAGTAACCCTACGGTCCACACCCACCCCAAGGAAATTACATGGGAAACTTGTTCTGTTCTCTGGAGTTCAGGTTTATCACCTCCACCTCCCACGATGATATCTAGACCTTCAGAGTCCTATAAAAGAGCCTCTTCTGTCTGATCTGAGAGTCGACGGCTGCTGTGCTGATATTGCTGAAGCATCACGATTTTACAAGACTTTACAGGAACAGTGAGTATACTGTATGTTTTAAAGTTAGTTTTTAGTTTAAAGTTACAAACTTGCATTTAAAAAAGAAAAACTGTGGCATAATAATCGATATTTGAGGTATTTTTATCAAAAGAACTGTCAAGATTTTCCAAAGATGTTCCCTATTAGTTTTGGAATTATACTCTGTTGTTTTATAGATGAGAGCATCAAAAGCCCAGGAAAGGTAATTCTGCTCAGACTCCTGTGATTAAATCTGTGCACTTCATTATATATATATAAATACCGTATTGCATCACAATTAACATCTATAAACTAGATAATTCTAACAATAACTTTTCTAGAATATATAAAATAGCTGTATAAATTCATCACTGGTCTGTCTGTCGCTGCAGTGGTTCGGTGAGAATCGGACACTCTCTGAATAAGAACGAGGAGGAGTTTGTCGCCAGAAGGAGAAATGATGTTCTACAAAGCCTAGAGAAAATGAAGATAACCTGCAGTGAGGTAATATTATACTTTGTTTATCTGCCTGGATATTTATAAATGGTGTTGTATCTGATGAACATCAATTGTTTGCTAAATCAATCACAGATCAAAGTGCCAAACATTGCATTACTGGGATCTGGAGGAGGACAAAGAGCCATGGTGGGTTTGCTGGGATCCCTGGATCAACTCCAGAAAGCAGGTCTTCTGGACTGTGTGCTTTATCTGAGCGGAGTCTCTGGATCTACCTGGTATACACACACACACACACACACACACACACACACACACACACACACACACACACACACACACACACACACACACACACACTTGATTTCTTTATTTGAATCCGCCAATCAAATTCTTTACAGAAAGGATTCAAATATTCTCAGAGATAACACAGCTTTGACATTCAAGGCTACATAAAGCATCGCTTACGCCACACAGCAAGGCTGCCTATCACAGCTGATATGGAGCAGAATTTGGCCAGCTGTTTAGACTTTCCTTTTGGTAGCCCTGCCGGTCTTAGTCCACTAATAGTCAATTTTTGGACATGTCTCAGGCTGCCAAATATCAATGCCACAAACTTACATGCATAGCCTAGGTCACTGATCTTTACACACACACACACACACACACACACACACACACACACACACACACACACACACTGAATGTCATAAATGCATAAATAAGAGCATATGTTGTTCTTCTGAAGGTGCATGGCCTCCTTATATCAGGAGCCAGACTGGTCCACCAACCTAAAGAAGAACTGAAGAAAGATTATACAGACACAAGAAAAGACGAAAAACTATTCAGCTTGACTGACGTCTGGGCAGCGATGGTCGTCACGGATTATGTGAAAGAGGTCTGTAACTATTCATAATACAACAACACTCAATGATGTATGATCTTAAAGGAACAGTTCACTTCATTTAAATTCTGTCCTCATTAGGGGCTTTCGCACCAGAGGAACCTTTTCATAGTTTCCTTCGATTTTTCACGATTTCGGTTCTAGGAACTCCTTTTGGAGGTACTAATTTGGCTCCTACTTCAGAGTCGGGTCTTAACCATAGACTGTAAAAAAAAAACATTTGGTTGATGGACCCCATTGACTTCCATAGTAGTAAAAAAAAAAAAATAGAAGGGAAGTCAAAAGTCTAAGACCATATTGAAAATCTGAGATTTATAAACAATTCCTAACTGTCGTAGGCCAGTGAGAGCTGTGTGTGTAAACCTCACTCCCCTGATCTCAAGAGTAACTAGAGACTGCGAGTATGGCAAGCCGTTTTAACATTTAATCATTTAAAACTACTAGTTTCTATTTTCATGCTACTACTTATTTTTTAGATACTAGTATCTATTCCATTAAGTACTAGTACTTATTCATTAGCTACTAGTACTTATTCATTAGCTACTAATGCTTATTGATTAGCTACTAGTGCTTATTCTTTGGGTACTAGTGCCTTTTCTTAGTGCTTATTCTTTAGATACTAGTACCTTTTTAAAGATACTAGTACTTATTCATTAGATTCTAGTGCCTATTAAATTGGTTCTAGTACTTATTCATTAGATACTAGTACTTATTCATTAGTTACTAGTACTTATTATTAGATACTAGTACTTATTCATTAGTTACTAGTATTGGTCTGAGCTGTCGACACGACAGATCTCGTCACAGTTGTTGTTGTTGGTGCGTCCTACGATGCGAATAGAGGCTGATCCTTGACGCACATGGCCGGCCACAGGCGTTGCACACAAACTGGCTAGATGTTGTTATAGATGTTGTTAAAGCATTGTGCTTTCTGCGTCTTCGCTTGTCTACAGCAGTAGTGATGCGGCTGAACTCAAAGGAGTGTATGGCAGTATGGCACTGTGCTCGCCATGATGTCCTGTCTGCAGCCATCTCTTCAAGGGCATTTGGGTCCATGTTGCATAGTTTTAAATTGGCTTTGAGGCCGTCCTTGTAGCGTTTTAGTTGCCCTCCTTGGGAGCGCATGCCGCTCTGGAGCTGGCCATAAAAAACCTGTTTCGGCAGGCGTGAATCTGCCATGCGTACAACATGTCCAGGCCAGCGAAACTGCGCAGCAAGCAGGAAGGCCTCAATACCAGTGATGCCACAGGTCTGAAGTACCTCAGTATTTGGGACTTTGTCCTGCCATTTGACATGTGCAATACGACGGAGACAACGCATATGGAACTGGTCAAGTTTGGTAATCTGCCGGCGATAAATGGTCCAGGACTCAGATCCATACAACAGCACAGTGAGGATGACTGCCTTATATACTGCCACTTTTGTGTCCAGCCGAATGCCGTGCTCATCCCATATTCTCTTGGACAGTCGACCGAAGGCAAAACTAGCCTTTGCAATGCGGGCACTGATGTCGGAGTCCGCTGTCGTATCAGCTGCGAGAATGCTACCGAGGTAGCAGAATTTGTCAACAGCCGTCAGCACTGTCTCACCTGCAGTAATTACCGGTGGATTGGAATTTAACTTGTTCACCGCTTGAAACATGACTTCTGTCTTCTTTAGACTGACAGTGAGCCCAAACCTAGAAGCTGCAGTTCGGAAACGATCGAATAGTGACTGAGCTTCGGTAAGGGTGTGCGCCATCAGTGCGCAATCATCTGCATACAGGAGGTCACGCAGAATTGCAGAATGTGTCTTTGTACGAGCCTGAAGCCTGCGTAGATTGAAAACACAGCCATCTGTACGGAATTGGATTGGAATGCCCATGTCACAGTCCTTAAAAGCCATGGACAGCATCATGGAAAAAAATATGCTGAATAACAGTGGGGCGAGCACACAGCCCTGTTTGGTGCCATTGGACATGCCAAATGGGTCAGACAGCTCACCATCATCCAGCACCTGACCAAGCATACCATCATGAAATGAACAGATGATGTTAATGAATTTCTCTGGGCATCCAATCTTATGCAGAATGAGCCAGAGCCCAGTGCGGGGAACTGAGTTGAAGGCTTTCGTGAGGTCAATAAAGATCATATAAAGATCAAGGTGTTGTTCTCGGCACTTCTCCTGAATCTGCCTAGCAGTAAACACCATGTCCATAGTACCGCGCCCTGTACGAAATCCACACTGACTTTCCAGGATGATGTCACTGTCATAAACGTGTTGTTGGAGGCGATTCAGCAGAATTCTTGCCCAAACTTTGCCTGCAGTGGAGAGCAACGAGATGCCACGATGATTGTCACAGCAGGCTCTTTCTCCCTTGCGCTTGTAAATGTGAACAATCAATGCGTCTTTAAAATCTTGAGACACAGCTTCCTCGCTCCATATTTTACTGAATAATGCATTGAGTGCGGAGAGAAGAGATAGTCTACCTTCCTTCAGCACCTCACTTGGAATGCCATCAGAACCTGGAGCTTTACCAGAGGGCATCTGCTTAATGGCACATGCGACTTCCTTCTGGGACGGGATATCGTCCAGGTCCGAGGCCATTGGCCAATGCGCTATGTCGCCAAGCAGTGAGTCATCGAAAGCAGCTGGCTGGTTCAATACCAATTGAAAATGGTCTACCCAGCGTCTGAGGTTCTCGGCCTTGTCAGAAAGTAGGGTTCCGTCAATGGCACGTACAGGTGTAGAACCAGCTCTCAGGGGCCCATAGACTGCCTTTAGACCGTGATAGAATGCCTTCATATCATATCGGTCTGCAGCAAACTGAAGTTCCTCAGCTTTTGACTGCCACCATCTGTTCTTCATTTCACGCAGGCGGGTCTGTGCTGCATTTCTTGTCCTAGTATATGCTGACTTTTTCGCAGTGCTGGATTTATCATTGACCCAAGCCAAGTGAGCTGTGTGCATTGTGTTCAACAGGGCTTGAGCTTCAACATCCTGATCGTCAAACCAGTCCTTATATTTGGATGTGGTGAAGCCGAGGACTTCAGCAGCTGTGTTGTACGTGATATCCCTGATTTTGGACCATGTCTCCTCAACATTAATGGTAGCTTGATTGTCCAAGGTGCTGAGCCTGTCTGAAAGGGTCTGACAGAAGTTAATATGGCAAGAGTCAACACGAAGCTTAGAAACATCCAGTCGCTTCCGCCTTTTGGCTTTATGTCGACGAGATGGAGCTAGGTCCAGAGACAACACACTACGCAGCAGTCGGTGGTCAGACCAACAGCTTGTGCCTCGCATGGCTCGAGTTATATGGACCTCCCTGAGATGTTCCTGCCGGGTGATGATATAGTCCAACACGTGCCAGTGCTTTGATCGAGGATGTTGCCACGTGGTCTTGTACTTGTTCGCCTAATGATAGAAGGAGTTTGTGATCGCCAGCTCATGTTGCCCACATATCTCCAGCAGCAGCGTGCCGTTTGTGTTCTCGTTTCCCACTGAGTGTTGCCCCAAGACTTTCGGCCATGCAATGACATCACGTCCCACACGTGCATTAAAGTCTCCCATAAGGAAGAGCCGGTGTTTATGAGGCACTGAACGTAAGTCAGTGTTAAGGTGTTCATAGAAAGACTCCTTCTGGTCATCACTGGCGGTCACTGTGGGTGCATAGGCACTAATCAAGACAGCACTGTTGCCATTCTTGAGCATCAGCTGCAAGGTCATCAGCCTTGGCGACAGGCCGCGAGGTTGCACTTCTAGGAGTGGTAGCAATGATTTGCAGTCTTCACTGCAAATCCAACTCCAGCCTGCCTTGGCTGACCTTCGGGCTGCCCAATGCAGAAGAATGTGTAGCCGGCGTTGGCTTCTGTGAGTTTGGTTTCTCCAGAAATTCTTGTCTCACTGAGAGCAGCAATGTCTATTCTGTATCTCGCCAGTTCACGGGGCAATGATTGCAGTTCTCCATTCATGACGATCAGCAGAGTCCAAAAGTGTGAGCACATTCCAAGAGGCCAGACACAGTTTAGTCTTTATCTTTTGTACTTTTTGTCGACCGCAGAATTGGATACTCAGCTGGTCGTGGTGAACCAGCAGAGTGAGTGGAACGAGCGATGTTTAAGGAACCTTTTCTATCCCCTTCTTCCGTGGAAGAGAACAGCGCTGTCCCTAAAAAGGGCTGCTCTGTCGTCTGGGCAGGGTACGGATGGTGCTGTCATTCCAGGTCAGCATCAGACGACCATCACACCCAGGTCGCCTACATGCAGGTTCGTGGCTAAGTGCTCCCAGTGGTATCCTCCACCTGAACCCGTCGCCACTTGCCCATCGCCGCAGGACTTGACATCTGTGACATACCATCACAATGAATGGATTATAGTGGGAAAAGCTTGTGTGACTGATCCCACTCTCTCTTCCAACAGTGACCGTTGCCAGCAAGCTCAGAACCTGAGACGTGCAGGCTGGTGACTGCTGGCGCAGCAAGCTGGGCGGAAGTGATCCCAAGATGGGAGCCCTACCGCCCTCCAGAGTGGCTTGTGACTGCTCCGCTGCGGTGCTGTCTTCGCCAATGTCGTGACGTGCCGAGTTGTAGCCAGAAGACACCATGGCAGTCTTTGCCGGAGCCCACTTAGCCAGTCATTTTCAGGGTTCCTGCAAGGCCTTTCCATCTCGCGTAACGCCCTAGGTGATACTTCAGTGCGAGCACCTTCATCACTGATGGCATAGCCCGAGTAGGCAATCCCCTACTTAACTGTTCACCCCCTCACCACGTTGAGGTGTGGGTCGGACTCAGAGGGGGAGTTACTAGTACTTATTATTAGATACTAGTACTTATTCATTAGTTACTAGTACTTATTATTAGATACTAGTACTTATTCATTAGTTACTAGTACTTATTATTAGATACTAGTACTTATTCATTAGATACTAGTACCTATTTCGATAGTGACTAGTAACTATTATTTTGTTACTAGTAACAAATGTAAATTTTTGCCATTTACTTCTATGGGGATCTGTCATTCAGATAAACTATTCAGTTCTGACTAGAATGTATTCCAATTGTGACTAGTATAATAAGATACTAGTAGTTATTCATTAGGTACTAGTACTTATTTTTTAGATACTAGTACCTATTACTAGATACTAGTATATATATACCAAGTATTGAGGTCTCTGCGTTCACATAACTTGTAATCTCTGTAATGTAGATATGGTGTCTTGCTCAATATGTAATTATAATAAGTGAAACATATTTTGTAAAAGAGAGGGTTATTTCAATGTTATATTGTTAGAATGAAATATATTGCAAAGGAAACTTCAACTAAATAGATATTACTCAACCTTTTACAAGCAAAGTTAAAATTACATATTTACTTTTTTACTTTCACTTAACTTAGTTAAGTAGAATTTACTTAGTTCTATATTTGAAATTTACTTTAAAAATATGCGTGTGAAATTTACTCTAAAAATATTTGTGCAAAAACTTGCCAAAGAAAAAGTAAGTACATTAGTACAAAAGTAAGATGATTCCTGCTCTGTCCAAACGATACCGTTTGATTAACTGCTCGTCGTCAAACATTTCAAAACATTCTTCCTCTCCTGAAAGATTTCAGCACGTCTCTGTCTCAGTGCATCACAAGCCCCTACTGGACACTCCTAACCACTTGAGAGACCTCTCGAGCTGTCAATAACTGGGGGAGTAAGAGTGATTCTTAGATTTAAAGGGTCATGAAACCCCCCTCTTTCAGCTCAAGTCTAGCTCACAATCTTTTTGAAAAATGCAACTTAAATGGGCGTGGATGGCTGTGAGAAGAAGGGAGGGAGTGGGTGTGGTATGGCCATCACTGTCATCGCCAGTGGCCCATGCATGTCGACTGTCACAAAAAATCTGTGGTAAAACGTGAGGAAATGCTAGATTTTTTTTATAGCTGACAAAGTTAAAGTCTAATGAAATACACTGACACTTTATTATTGTCCTTTCAAAAGTAATTAAATGCCCTGCTACATATATTAGCCTACAGTAATCGTAATTCTATTTAAAACATATTAATGTGCATGTATAATTATAATGTCATTATAAAATATATAGTTGTTTATATACACACTATAAATGCATATATTTGAAAATAATAAAATTTTCACTTAAAAAAAACGTTCCGTGCATAGCCTAGATCTACGCGCCCGCTGAACCCTCATAATAAAGATGGACAGTGACATAGAAATTTGCAGTGGCAGCAGTACACAGGGCTCTGTGGAGGTGGACTTCTCATTTTAGACACACACATACCTCTGAAGGGATAGAAAAGTCCTCGGGACTTGGTACCTCATCTCTCGCAAGACGAAACCTGCATTGGTCGTCAACAAGGCGAAGTCCACCATTCTCCAATTCTCGAAGCTCTCTCGAGAAAAATGTTTGCGGCACACACTATAGTTTAGATGTGTCCGTGGTTGATGGCAAACCAACCGCCCGGAGCCAGAGTTTAGCCCTGGCAGCATCGCGGGGAAACATATTCAACCCACTTGGACTTTTGCACCACGAAAACAAACACCTGCGTGCGTCCCATGATTGCCTCTCTCATTTACTACGCGATAACACAGTTTGACATGTCTGTCATTGGAAAGATCCACGTGGTGTCATGAATAATTAAGAGACAGTGTCTTCTCATAGAATATGAAAACTCAGTCTAATTAATAAATATGAGACACCGATGAGTCATCAAAGTACTATAGTGCTCTGCCACGTCACAGCCTGTGACGTGGACACGATGAAGATTTTAAACCCGGAAGATGAAAAAAGCGGAAAAATAAAATTTTACCATTTTCACCCTACTATTAAATCTAACAGATGCTAACATTGTCTTCAATGGTGTTCAACACACATACCTCTGTTAAAATCTCAGAAAATTTGGTTTTGGGTTTCATGACCCTTTAAGAAATAACTTGCTTTTACATTAAAGTAGGTGTAAATTTCATGAATTCTCAGCGCTTAAGACTATGAGACTTTGAGAAGCTTAATAAATACGGGCCCAGGTCTGTCAAAACTGAAATATAAAGCATTAAAATTAAAAATGCTGAAAAATCTTTTCACCAACACACTGAGGTGCTGTTTTTCAACATAAACCTTCTCATTACACAGTGATTTAAAGGAAAGATCATTTTTGCTTAAGAATAAGAGCCTAAATCAGACTGTTTGTATTACGCATTTTATTTTAAAAATGATACATTTTTGTTTATTGTGAACACTTTTAAGCTTAACTGTGTTTTCTGCAGGTCTGTGCGGCAGCGCTTTAGCCGATGGAGTCGAGATCCGTAAAGTCCTCTGGGAAAAAATTAAAGGTGCAACTTCATTTGTTCTGAAGATTCAGTTCTGTCTAAAGCTGAGAGTCATTTCATTATCATGTGAACCTTAATTCTATTTGATTTCCCCCCCAGAGTTATTACAGCATTTAAAACCTAAATTTAAATCACAAACCATGATGATGTGTACGGAATCGAGTGGAGGTAAAGCATTTATTACAGCTTTTATTTATTGACAAGTGTATTTATCTTTTGTGGTATGGGTGGTAGATCATTGAGTGCTGTGGCTCTGAAACTCTGGAATTCTCTTCCTCTAACTCTTTGTTACAGTTCTACTATACACTCAACTAAAAACCTCTTGTATGTATATGTACTATGTAATGCATACTAATGCTTAATGCTGTGTTTTTGTTATATTCTTGTAGCGACCTTGAGCTTGGGAAAGGCGCTTTATAAATAAAACGTATTATTATTATTATTATTATTATTTTGTGTCTAATGATCTGTTCATGCTTACTGCTGAGGAATAAAAAGTTAAACTCTTTAATGATGAAAAATAAAAGTGAGCTATAATGATGATTATTCACCGGAAAACACCTGATATCTGCCAAAACACTTGATATTCAAGACATTTTGCCCTGTTTTCATGTTTGTTCAAGGTGTGTTTTCTACAGAAGAGTCAAACTCCCCTCACATAGACGAATGTTACCAGGTGCTCATGGATCTCGTGGACATGAATCTCTTGGTTTTGGATGGCAAAGATCCATCTGATCTTGAAGAACGCATCAGAACAGAGCTGAGCGGTAAGAATACACAAAAGTGTGCTATCTTTAATGCCCTTTCAGCAACATTTAAACAGTAAAATAAACTACAAACTAATTGATGAAACAGTAATATGCAAAAACATCAGTTATGGCCAACAAAAACTCTAATTAACACAAGATACACAAACCTGCATCAGATTAAAAGAACTCAATCATGTTCTCATCTTTTCACAGATATCACTGGAGTCAATCATCAGATGATTTTTAAAACAAAGCGTTTGGAAATCGCTAAAATCGCTAATGCAAAACAGTCTGTGGAACATTTCACTGAGGATGTCTGTAATAAATTGAGTAGTTGGTTCAGTTTCTGGCAGCTTGGTAGGTTGACCTGTCTTTACAATGTGTTGATTTGTATAATGTACTTCATTTTTGATTTTCTAGCCAAGATTAATGCATAAACCGAATGTGCTTTACTCTAAGATTCCATAAAGCTTCCAATAGCACCATCTTAGTGAAAAACAAATATATTAAAATGTATTTAAAATACATTGTTTTGTGCTAAGTATACTACAAATACATTACATATGTATTTGCTTAATAAAAATACCCTGCAATTGTACTTTTGGAATACCAAACGGTATTCTTAAAGTCTGCTAAACTGGAACAACTAGTTTTGTACTTAATACACTTTAATTGTGAGGAAATAGTGCTGAGGTCCAGCTGAAGATATACTTAAGTATATTTTATTTTTATATTTGCTAAAGTGGAACAATTGCAAGTATACTTTAAGTACACTTTAAATATCATGCATTTAACTGATATTATACAGCAATCATACAATCTTTATTAATAATGATATCAAAACACATTTTAGGCATAATATAAAGAAATGTGCAGTGAGAAATAAAGAAATACTCCAAATAAAGTTGAATTATATTTTATATCAGTAAGTATTAAGTGATATGTCAATGAAAATGTTAATGGATTTAAAGTATCCTTAGTATGAAATAAATGTATTTTAAATATGTATTTTAAATATATTTTGGTATAGGTTTTTTTTTACTAGGGCAACAAAAATGGTTTTAACAGACTGATGCCACAGCAAAACCTTTTAGACATCCAATGATGTACTTTAAATCTGAAGAATCTATCGTGAAACATGTCTCCAAAGAACCATAGTCAACTAAAAAACATTTACGGAATATAAAGTCATTTCAGAACCATTTACTGAATATAAGAACCACTGTATTTGTTTTACAGGTCTTTGGAAGAGTATTTTTGATTGCATGGCTCAGTGGATCTGGGGCAGGAAATATGACTTTCTTCACAACATGAAAGGTGAGAACAGAAACTCATAGACAGATGCTAACTGGAAATTCATTGTAAATAATATAATAATGCTGTGATCTCTCAGATAAAGCTGTGCCCCCTGCTCTTCTGGAAAGTAAGACGAGAGACTATATAGACACTGCACTGTTGCTGAACTCACCCTACTTCTCAGTGCTGAGAGAAGAGAGAGACATCGACCTCATCATTTCACTGGATTTCAGTGAGGGTGATCCTTTCATGGTATTATATGCATTTACTCATAGAAGTTAATTTAAAGGGGAAAAAATAAATCACCTATCAATCATCATTTACTCCCTCGCGTGTCGTTCCAAACGTGACTTGTTTCTTCTGTAGAACACAATAGGCAAGGCAAGGCAAGGCAAGGCAAGGCAAGTTTATTTATATAGCACATTTCATACACAATGGCAATTCAAAGTGCTTTACATAGAAGAAATTAAAATAATGAAAAGAAATAAGAATAATTAAATTAGAAAAATTAAATAAAATACAGTACTTAAAAAAAAATTTAAAAAAAAATAAAAATATTATTATAAATCTTTCCTTCAAAGGAATCCCTTAAGACTTAAATCTTTCAACCTTCTTTTAACCTTCAATCTTCTTACGACTTCCATCTATCAACTTTCCTTTAACTTTCTTTTCTCCCTCATTTACTCACACGTTCTTTTCACTTTCTTTAGCACTGCGTTCACATTCTTTCTCAGCATTTAAATACTGTTCTACTTTCAGACCCACATTAATACACGTCACTTTCACATTATCACCTTCTGAGTGGGCATTTACAGTTACGGGCTAAATGCCCTGCTGACATAGGAGAAATTAAAATAATTAAAAGAAATAAGAATAATTAAAACAGTTTAGAAAAATAAAATAAAATACAGTACAGTACAAACAGTCGGACGAACAGCGGCACAGTGCTCATTCAGTAAATGCACAGCTAAACAGAAGTGTTTTGAGTCTGGATTTGAATGTGACTACTGTAGGAGCACATCTGATCTCTTCTGGAAGCTGGTTCCAGCTGTGGCTGGCATAATAGCTAAAAGCAGACTCACCATGTTTAGAGTGAACCCTTGGTATTTCTAGCTGATATGATCCTAATGATCTGAGTGATCTGTTGGGTTTATATTCAGTGAGCATATCTGCAATGTATTGAGGTCCTAGGCCATTGAATGATTTATATACCAGTAATAATACTTTAAAATCAATCCTAAATCTAACTGGGAGCCAGTGTAAAGACCTGAGGACTGGTGTGATATGTTCATATTTTCTGGTTCTGCTCAGAATCCTGGCGGCAGCGTTCTGTATGAGCTGCAACTGTCTTATGGTCTTTTTGGGAAGGCCAGTGAGGAGTCCATTACAATAATCCACCCTGCTGGTGATGAAAGCATGCACAAGTTTCTCTAAGTCTTGTCTGGAAACAAAGCATCTAATTCTTGCAATATTTTTCAGATGATAGTATGCTGATTTAGTTATTGCTTTGACATGACTACTGAAACTAAGGTCTGACTCTAGTGTCACACCAAGATTCCTGACTTGATGTTTAGTTGTTTGACCCCTGGAGTGAAGGTATGCGTTCACTTTGAGAACTTCATCTTTGTTTCCAAACGCAATAACTTCAGTTTTGTCTTTGTTTAATTGAAGAAAGTTTTGACACATCCAACTGTTGACTTCATCAATGCATCGGCACAAGGAGTCAATGGGGCTGTAATCATTGGGCGATAGGGCTAAGTACAGCTGTGTATCGTCTGCATAGCTGTGGTAAGCAATTTGATTATTTCTCATTATTTGGCTCATTGGGAGCATATACAGGTTGAACAGGAGTGGTGCAAGGATTGACCCTTGAGGGACTCCGCATGTCATGGATGTCCACTCAGACTTATGGTCTCCTATACTAACATAATAACCTCTCCCATCTAAGTATGACCTGAACCATTTTAGGACTATCCCAGAAAGCCCCACCCAGTTTTCCAGCCTGTCCAGAAGTATGTTATGATCGACAGTGTCAAATGCAGCACTGAGGTCGAGTAGTACCAGCACTGATAATTTTCCTGAATCAGTATTTAAGCGAATATCGTTTATTATCTTTATGAGCGCTGTCTCTGTGCTGTGATGCGGTCGGAAACCAGATTGAAAATTGTCAAAGTATCCATTCGAGCTTAAGAATTTGTTCAGCTGATTGAAGACAACTTTTTCAATGAGCTTGCCTATGAAAGGAAGATTTGAGATCGGTCTATAGTTGCTTAATATGGTCTTATCCAGATTGCTCTTTTTCAGGAGGGGCTTGACAACTGCAGTTTTAAGGGAGTTTGGAAAACTCCCAGAGAGAAGTGAGGCATTTACCACTTCTAGAAGATCTGCTTCTAAACTGTTTTGCACACTTTTGAAAAAAGATGTGGGAAGTGTGTCAAGAGCGCAGGTTGATGTTTTGAGGTGTTGTACGGTTTCTTCCAAAATTTTGCCATCAATTTCTTTGAAGTCAGACATAGTAACTACTTTCTCAGGTGGTCTGATCTGTCTGACCTCAGTGCAACTCAAGGATGTGCTGATCACCTTTCTAATATTATTGATTTTCTCAGAGAAGAAAGAAGCAAACTCACTGCACTTGCTGTCTGAGAGCATTTCACTGGGAATCTGGCTTGGGGGGTTTGTCAGTCTCTCTACAGTAGCAAAAAGAGTGCGTGTGTTGTTTAAATTGCTGTTTATAACATTTGAGAAGAAAGTCTGTCTAGCCTTGCCTAGTTCCATATTGAAAGCATGCAGGCTGTCTTTGTAGATGTTATAATGGACTACAAGTTTTGTCTTCCGCCACATGCGCTCTGCTTTTCTGCATTTTCTTTTCATATTTTTGAATAGGAGATTTTTTTAAATAATCTTGCTGCTTTTTTCCTCATGACATTCATAGTGATCACCAGAATTCACACTAACATAAAATAAACACATTAACAGATAATTACAAATGCTGTATAATTTAAACGGCTAAAAAAAACAAAAACAAGAAAGAAAACCATTTAAAAATAGAGCATGTGTTTTCATCTAACCCTATTTATTTATAATACTAGAGAGTGCTGTCCGTTAGCATTCCCATTTATCTCAAAGGGGGTTTCTTATCCTGACGATTTTGGTGAATACTTTAAATTTAAACTTGAAATGTCTGTCTTATCCTTTTAATCAAACAATAATGAGCTGTTTTTCCACTGCAGACAGTGAGGGAAACTGCTGAGACGTGCAAGAAACTAAACATCCCTTTCCCTGAGGTCAACATTCCTGATGAAGACTTAAAGAAACCGAAGGACTTCTATGTGTTCAAAGGCCAAAACACTCCAACCGTGATACACATCCCTCTCTTTAATGTGGTCAACTGTGGAGGCAAGTTATGATCTTAATATCCTGAATAAAACTGAAATATCAACTGTGTTCTGATTTATATTTAATGATCGGATTAATGTTTCTTCAGGTGATATTAAAACCTACAACTCCTACAAGGAAAAATATGCCACTTTTCAAGGTTCTTACAGTGCTGAGAAGATCACTGATCTTATGGAGGTCGCTGGAAAAAACATCACAAACAACAAAGAGAAACTGCTGGAGCAGATCCGTCTGTTCATGAAAAACACAAATGATGAACAATAAATATCAGTGGTGTGCAGCGCAAAGGCGGCAAAGAAACTTGGCGGCAAAGTCCTCACTGTTTGTTTTAATGTTTTTAAAAAAATAAGTAATTTCCAGTTACACTTAATGTTGACATTTTTGACGCATGTGAAATGTGCATGAAAACACGTGAACGGAGCAATAAGCCAATCATTGTTATTTTTTCTGTTTAATGTTAAACATGCTTCTGCACGTTACATTCTGTTCATATAAACAGCTGATCATTAATAATCAAATAAACCATAACACACAGATTGATTTACAACTATGATTGCTGATTAAAATAGTGTATTACTTTGCTTCTGTTCCAATTAATTAATAAATCTTTTTCTACAAATATGGTTTTGTCCTGGTCATTTGATATCAAACAGCACAAATGCTCATTATTATGAAGCTGATAGTTGTGGTCCTGGATGCTGATTGGACAATTCAGAGTTCTCTTACGAGAGGTACTCTCGTACTGCGTAAATCTTACGCTAGGGGAAAATCTCTTTTCCGCGAGATACTGAAGCCAAAAATTATCCTTAATTTTGAAATAATGTAAAACGCGTTGCGGCAGCATGCAGACACAGGCGAGACGGCTTGTGCGCCTATTGGCTGCCCTGCGGCAACTGCAGCAGCCTATCGATAAGGCCCACTCGTGACGTCAGCTCCAATGGGGGCGCTTCGCGCCCAATACGTCACGTCCCGCCAGAATGGGCGTGGTCTAGGGCTATAAACATAGCTTCGAGAGGCTAGCTCACTGATTTTTCATCTCTTCAGCGAAGCTCTCGCATCGCTGGATCCGGAGAGAAGCCACGCCGTCTGAAGAAGCCTTTCAGCGGGACGAGTCGACACTCTGAAGCCGCTGGCCGCGCCGCCTTCAGTCGCCTTCCTGCTGCGCTATCCGGCGTTATATCCTTTCTCTGCTACTGTGTTTTGTGTATGTGTGTGTGCTCGCCGCCGCGACACACACTCTCATTGCACTAAAAGAGCCGGGCGTCTTTTTCAAGACGCCCCTTTCCTGAGGATCACGCAGCTCTCGCGCTCACGCTCGCGCTCGCTGACGGCGACCGCCCTCACTGCGAGCCAGTTACTGCCTATGGTGACTCTGAGGACTCACCTGGCATCCTTCTCCGAGACTGCCCCTCCGCCCCCCCCAACCCGCAAAGCTCGCCGGTTCGCCCGCTTGCCTTGCCTGCTTGGGGGAGGATACCTGCTCTCCCTCTGTTTGAGCCGCGCAAACCGCGCCGTTCACAGGGGATGTCAGGAGCGGACGGTCACGGGGCTAGCTTTCTCTCTCCCTCTGTTCGAGCCGCGCAAACTGCGCCGTTCACAAGGGAGGCTGGAAGCGGACGACCGGGGTTAGTTTTTCTTTACGTTACAAGAAAGCTACCCTGCCCTTGCGCCCCATTCACGCGTCACTCACCGGCGAAAAGAGAACTCAGTTCCCTGATTAGGCGACTGGAAATATCAATATTGCAGCAAACGAGCCTGTTGTAACACGCACGCTTGCAAGCAAACGCCGAAGAAAACATGTTGACGCTCTCTTATATGCTCATGCATCTATACACCTTTGTGTTCCCCCCTGTGGCTCAGTGGCGGAATCTTAGGTTTTTCGCACGAGAGACCGGGGTTCGAATCCCGGTCTAACGGCAGATATATTATGCCGCCAATGCTTCGCTCTGTCAGTTCCCTGAAAGGCGACTGCAGATGTGCATTTTGCAGCCAACGAGCGCGCTGTACAACCCGCTCGCCTGCACCCAAACACCGTTTCTATGGTTCCCGTGCGTCACTGGCGAAAGGAGAAAAGGGTGTTTTTAGCCCCGCTGCGGCCGGGCCGACCTCCACTCCTGACACATTTCTCATTCCCCTCTTAAGTTCAGGTGACTGGAAATGTCAATATTGCAGTGAGCGAGCCTGTTGTTGTGCACGCACGCCTGCAAACAAACGCCAGCATGTTGAAGCTCTTTGATAATACTCGCGCTACTGAATGTCTATGTGTCTTCCTCTGTGGTCCAGTGGTAGATCATCAGATTTTCGCGCGAGAGACCCGCGATCGAATCCCGGGTCTACCGGCAAAACACATTTTTGCCGTCAATTCTCGCTCTGGCAGTTCCCTGAAAAGGCGACTGCAGATGTGTATTTTGCAGCCAACGAGCGCGTGGTACAACCCGCTCGCCTGCACCCAAACTCTGTTTCTATGGTTTCCGCCTCTGAAGTTCAGACGACTGGAAATGTCAATATTGCAGTGAACAAGCCTGCTGTAATACACGCACGCCTGCAAACAAACGCCAGCATGTTGACGCTCTCTGTTTCTATGGCAACTTCTCGCTCGTTCAGTTCCAGTAAATGCGACTGTTCCAGTGTATTCTGCAGTAAACAAGTCGGCGAAGCAGCCCGCTTGCCTGCACACAAACGCCGCTTTTACGGCTACCCAGATAAATCCCATAAGAGTGTATTTTCTGGTGTCCCCGGCCACGGCCGATGGTGTTACGAATGTAGACGAAATGCCCACTGCCCAGTGCTCATTCCTACACACAAACACAGCCCGTCACACAGGGCTCGCGCACATGAAATCGACCCAGGTCGATTGCGCATTAAACGTGGTAAATGTGCCCACTGCCCAGTGCCCACAAACACTACGTTCCGCATATCTCAAGGTTTCTGTAAAAACAAAACCAACGTGCATTCGCTCTGCTCAATGCTCTCAGTGTTGTAAATGTGCCCGCTATCCCGCGCCCACATTCACACATAGACATGACAGGTCCTACGGGACTCGCCCAGCCCTCCCCTCTCGGTTGACCACCGCAAAGGAGTCGAGCGCGGGCAATCTGCCCGCTGTTATCAGCGCGCCCCCTGCCTCGAAGCGCGACGCTTATGTTACAGCACACCGAAGCCCCTCTGTCGCTGAGCGACCAGAGCGCGCTCCGCATTCAGCCCCTAGCCATTCGTGCAGATGCATGGGCAAGGCTACCCGGGGGTTTTGAAGTGGGTGCTAGACATTATAGAAAGAGGCTATTCGCTACAGTTTCGCCGACGCCCTCGCCGCTATGTGACGCGCGTCGAAGCTACGGTAAAAACAGAAGTAGCACCACCTACTTCGAGCCGAAATTTTGAAACTGTTGAGCAAAGGGGCCATAGAGCCTTTATCTCAAGCTCAGAGTGAAGGAGGGCTATACAGCAGATACTTCCTGGTACTGAAAAAAGACGGGGGTCTCAGACCCATACTAGATCTAAGGCAACTGAACAGAGTGCTTGCGAAGCAACAGTTCAGAATGCTCACGACCAGAAAAACCCTCACGCAGATGCGCCGAGGAGATTGGTTTGTGTCAATAGATCTGAAAGACGCATATTTTCAAATACAAATAGCGTCACGTCACAGGCGACGTTTGAGATTCGCCTTCGAGGGCCAGGCATATCAGTGCTCAGTCCTACCGTTCGGCTTGTCTCTAGCCGCTCGCACCCCTCAGACTACAGGGCATGCGAGTATTGAACTACTTGGACGATTGGCTGATTCTAGCTCAATCTCACTCGGTGCTCATAGAGCACAGGACCATTTTGCTCGATCACCTCGAGAATCTGGGTCAATTGGGCGAAGAGTTCTCTGTCTCCCAGACAGATAATATCTTTTCTGGGCACAGAACTGGACTCGCTGTCTATGATAGCGCGACTGTCACCAGAGCGCGTACTAGACATTCAGCGCGCAGCGAGCTCTTTCCGCTGCGGCGCATCTGTCCCGCTCAAGAAATTTCAGAGGATGCTAGGTCTCATGGCCTCAGCATCATCAGTACTTCAGCTGGGCTTGCTTCGCATGCGCCCGCTACAGTTCTGGCTGAAAGCGCGAGTACCGCGCCGAGCGTGGGCTTCCGGTCTGCTTCGTCTCAAGGTCAATCAGAAATGCATCGCAGCTCTGAAACCTTGGAAAGCAAACGACTTGTACCAATCAGGTGTTAGCCTGGGGACTTCCTCGAGTGTGAAGGTAGTGTCTACGGACGCCTCCACCTTGGGATGGGGAGCACTGCTCAAGGGCAGACCGTTCTTCGGCCAATGGTCAGAACGGGAGAAGCTTCTACACATAAACTGCCTCGAAATGTTGGCAGTAGACAACGCACTGACGCGTTTTTGTCCCTAAATACGAGGACACCACGTCCTGGTCCGCTCGGACAACATGTCAGTGGTGTCCTACATAAATCGCCAGGGCGGCCTCAGGTCCCGAAACCTGCACAGGCTGACAGAACGCCTCCTGGTGTGGGCTCAGCGCAACCTGCTCTCGCCGAGAGAAGCGCATGTGCCAGGGCTCCTGAACGTAGGACCGAACAGACTGTCCAGGAACAATGTTCCGACAGGCGAATGGCCTCTACACCCACAGACAGTCCAGCTGCTGTGGAAGAAATTCGGCAGAGCGGAAGTAGACCTGTTCGCGTCTCAAGAAAACGCTCACTGTCTGGAATTTTTCTCCAAGAGCAGGGACGCGCTGGCTCACGTATGGCCCCGCCGCCCGCTCTATGCCTTTCCTCCCGTCTCTCTCATGCCTCAGGTGATAGAACGGATCAGAGAAGGATGCTCAGTGCTACTCGTAGCGCCGTTCTGGAAAAACCAACCCTGGTTCCCAGTTCTGATGCAGCTAGCAAGCACTGCCCCATGGCCAGTGCCAGTGAGGAGGGACCTCCTCTCTCAGGCCAAGGGCTCGTTTTGGCATCCGCGCCCAGAGCTGTGGTCCCTTCATGTTTGGGCCATCAACGGGTACCCGCTGACCTCCCCAAGCGGAGTGTTAAACACGATCACGCAGGCTAGAGCTCCGTCTATGCGACGTCTCTATTCCTCGAAATGGTCAGTGTTCTCCAGCTGGTGCACAGCTCGTGGCGTGTCGCCCCTAGACTGTGGGGTGACGGAGGTTCTCTCCTTCCTACAAGAGCTGTTGGACAAGGGCAGGACCCCTTCCACGCTCAAAGTGTATGTGGCGGCCATAGCAGCGTTCTCAAAAACAACGCTGGGTCAGTCAGTAGGAAGGAACGATTTAGTCATCGTCTTCCTTAGAGGAGCTAAGAGACTGAATCCTCCCAGACCTCCCTCAGTCCCTGTATGGAACCTTTCTACAGTGCTGGAAGCCATGAAAGGTGACCCATTCGAGCCTTTACAGACGATTGATCTTAAACACCTGTCTTTCAAGACAGTGTTTCTTCTGGCTCTCGCTTCAGTGAAGCGCACAGGGGACTTACACGCGCTCTCAGTAAGCGCGACGTGTATGGAGTTTGGGCCTAATGACTCAAGAGTTATACTCAAACCTAAGCACGGTTATGTTCCAAAATCCCTCAACACACCGTTTAGGGCGCAGGTCATTCCCTGTCAGCCCTACCGGTCTCTGACGAGGAAGGAGACGCAAGCTTCCTTTGCCCAGTCAGGGCATTAAGAGCTTATGTGTCTCGCACGTCTGTTTTCAGACAGACAGAGCAGCTCTTTGTTTTCACTCTACGGACGTTCTAAGGGACTTGCCGTGTCGAAACAGAGCCTATCCAGTTGGATAGTTGAAGCTATAGCGCTGGCTTATACCTCTAAGGGCTTACAGTGCCCATTTGGAATCAGAGCACACTCCACGAGAGGCGTGGCCTCGTCGTGGGCTTGGTCTAGTGGGATTGCCTTGCAAGATATCTGTATGGCGGCAGGCTGGGCCTCCCCGTCTACATTTACAAGGTTTTATAACCTAGAGGTTCCCGCCTTGCAGGCTAAGCTGCTTTCGGTCTAAAATCGGTACTGTCTGCCCTGATGTGTTCGGGCCAGAATACTGAAACTGCTTGAGCAAATGCTCGCTGTTGGATCGCACAGCTCTATGGGCAGTGTGTAAGACCCACTATATTCGTCAGTCCAGGCCGGGGGTCGCCCTGACTGTACGACACATCATCAGTATAACTGCTCCTTATAAGATGTTATATTATTACAGGAATGATGCTATTCTAGCCACTCTTTCCTGGGCTCTCTGTGAGTCCCTTATGATCATGTACTATATGAGCCCGGGCACTTGCCCTTGGGACTTTGGTGCTGGATCTTAGCATGCACGGCGTTTTACACTGTTTCCCCTAGCGTAAGATTTACGCAGTACGAGAGTACCTCTCGTAAGAGAACGTACTCGGTTACTAACGTAACCTCGGTTCTCTCTAGAGAGGAAACGAGTACTGCGTATCTTGCCGTGCCTGCACACGCTCTGGTTCGCTTCGGCGATGAAAAACCAGTGAGCTAGCCTCTCGAAGCTATGTTTATAGCCCTAGACCACGCCCATTCTGGCGGGACGTGACGTATTGGGCGCGAAGCGCCCCCATTGGAGCTGACGTCACGAGTGGGCCTTATCGATAGGCTGCTGCAGTTGCCGCAGGGCAGCCAATAGGCGCACAAGCCGTCTCGCCTGTGTCTGCATGCTGCCGCAACGCGTTTTACATTATTTCAAAATTAAGGATAATTTTTGGCTTCAGTATCTCGCGGAAAAGAGATTTTCCCCTAGCGTAAGATTTACGCAGTACTCGTTTCCTCTCTAGAGAGAACCGAGGTTACGTTAGTAACCGAGTACGTTCCAGTGTACAATCTCATAACCCTTTATCATTTTCGAGAGAGAGAGAGAGAGAGAGAGAGAGAGAGAGAGAGAGACAGAGAGACAGAGAGAGAGAGAGAGAGAGAGAGAGAGAGATAGAGAGAGAGAGAGAGTTAACTGAAAACTTAATTGAAGTTGATGCATTTCTTAAATCTCTAAGGTTGTTTAAGAACAAGAAAAGTGACAGATTCTTGAAATATTATGATGATTTTTTTGGTAATACCACTGACGCATAGTGTTTCCTCTATATATATGTTTGTTTTTTCTTCTTTTTCTTTTTTGTATTTGGTAGTTTCATTACTGTAGAAGTTCTATATGTTCTGTCCTTTATATCTGCTTATTGTTTGATACATAATAAAAAAATAATAAATAAAAAAATAATAAATAAAAAACTGGAATAATAATAAAATACTAGAAATAAAAATAGAGGGGGACAAAACAACAACAATATCAACATGTACAACATGAGCTGTAGATAATGCATACAAAAGAACAAAACGCAAAGACGAAATGATAATGGACAAAGCATTTGATGACCACAAGAGAGTGACAAAGTGCAACATTCTCTGCTTGGAAGGGCAGTATTTCTTTTTTTTCTTTTTTTATAAAAAAAACTATTACAATATATATTTTGTTTTGTCATGTTCAATGTAATAAAATGTAAGAAATATGATGCATTTTAAAAGATTTTATATAGAAATGTATATATATATATATATATATATATATATATATATATTAAAGGTGAGGGAAGAACAAAACACTACAATTTTTTATCTGACACAGTTACTTGCCATAAGCAGCTACAGGTTTTATTTTACTAAATAAAAAAATGCATAGAAAACTAAAAGCTGACAGGAAAAAGCAAACATTGATTGCAACATTATCAGTTATTAATATTTGGTTGGTTCTCTCGTCTATGCAAGTGTTCATAATTTCTTTCTATGACCGCCTGGACAAATTATATTGCACAATTTGGCATGTTTCATTGCGTTATTTTTACAAATAAAACAATCAACTTCAAGCACAACTACGCAATATGATTATCAATGAAATATCGTTAACACATTTTTTAAAATATTTTAAATAAATAAATCAAGATTTCTCAGGGAACCTACAAACCATAGACATTCCCTTTCAAGGGAACTCAACAATGCATCAGTAACTGACGCTATGGGGACGTTAATACCCACTACGCCATGCTGACCAATGCCTGCCTGTGCACTGTAAAGGTCACCAAGGGGTTTGTTGGGATTAATGGGTGAATGAAAACCGGGCTTCAATTTGGAAAAATGAAATACGGAGTGAATCCTCCTGTACGCCGGAGGGAGTTTGAGGCGGACTGCCCCTGGATTAATGATCTTAGTGAAAGTGAACAGGCCAATAAAATTAGGAGCTAATTTCTTGCCCTACATTATAAACCGATGCTGAAGCTGCGGCTGAAATCGGTCCCTTGTTCACACATTTGCTATTGTCTACATGGTGAATGGCACCTAGGGGATAGGGACAGTGTAAATATGTTTTCCATTGGGGTGAATGAAGTCTGGTTTCACGTTAGTGTCACACGAACCACCGCAGCTCCAGTCCAGAAACACGATAGCACAGAGCGGAGCATGTGAGACCAGAAAACGTATAGGAGGAGAAACGGTTTGAGATTAGGAGGAAACTGTGGCTTTACTGAGCTCAACGCGGCTCTTAGCTGTGATATAAACCAAACGCTATTGGCTATTTTAAAAAAGGAGAGGAGCTGTTTGATATGTCCTGTTGTAGTGGACATTATGTCTACACATTGAATAATGCAGCACGTTTCAAGGCACTTCATTGGGCATTTAATGATGAAAAATAAAAGTGAGCCATAATGATAATTATCACCTGATAACTTAATGTCATAGATTTGGTGATGGAAATACTTGCATTCAAGACATCTTGCACTGTGTTCATGTTTGTTCAATGTGTGTTTCTTCAGAAAATACAAACTCCCCTCCCATCGACAAATGTCTCCAGGTGCTCATGGATCTCGTGGACATGAATCTCTCGGTTTTGAATGGCAAAGATCCGTCTGCTCATGATACATCCATCAGAACAAAGCTGAGCGGTAAGATTTTGCAAAAGTGTGCAAGAAAATGTATGCTTTTCAGCAACATTTAAACAGTAAAACAAACCACAAGCTAATTGATGAAAGGGCAATATGCAAAAACATCAATTTGTCCAACAAAACCTCTAATTGACACAAGATACACAAACCTGCATCAGATTAAAATAACTCAATCATGTTCTCCTCTTTTCACAGAGATCTCTGAAGGCAAACATCAGCTGAGTTTTCAAAAGAAAAACCTGAATCTCACTGATAAAGAAGCTGCAAAACAGTATATGAAATGATACACTGGATTTGTTTAATGGTTTGAGTCATTTCTGGCCTTTTGGTAGTTTGAACTTTCTTTACAATCTGTTGATTTGTATAATGTACTGAATTTTTTATATTCTACCCAGATTAATGCATAAACTGAAATGTGTTGATTCCATCTTCCAATTAGCTTCAACAAAAGGTTTTAACAGACTGAAGCCACTAAAGTACATCATTGGATGTCTAAATGTTCTTCTAACCTTAAACTATATTAAACCTCAGATCTTTTCTCCGAAGAACCATATAGTCAACTAAAAACATTTACAGAATATAAAACCATATCAAATACAGTGGTTTTTAAATTCATTAAAATGGTTCTGTTTTACAGATCTTTGGGCGAGTATTTTTAGATGCATGGCTTAGTGGATCTGGGGCAGGAACTATGACTTTTCTTCACAACATGAAAGGTGAGAACAGAAACTCATAGACAGATGCTAACTGGAAATTCATTGTGAATAATATAATAATGCTGTGATCTCTCAGATAAAGCAGTTCCCCCTGCTCTTCTGGAAAGTGAGACGAGAGACTATATAGACGGAGGACTGTTGCTCAACTCGCCCTATTTCTCATTGCTGAGAGAAGAGAGAGACATCGACCTCATCATTTCACTGGATTTCAGTGACGATAATGATCCTTTCACGGTATTATACGCTCAGAGAATGACTCCTAGTTCATTTAAAGGGAAAAAATCCCCTAGAAATCATTGTTTATTCCCTCTCATATCATTCCAAACCCGTGACTTGTTTCCTCTGTTAACAACAGGAGTTTTTTAGGGACCTATTATGCAAAATCCACTTTTACATGGTGTTTGAACGTAAATGTGTTGGCAGTGTGTACACATCCAACTAGTATAATGGTAAAAATCCATCCACTTAAAAAAAAAAAAAAATCCCCATAAATCATAAGCAGGGTCTCATAATAAGCTGTTTGCAGTTTCTGTGCAATGTGATGTCACATGATTAGGCCCCATCCACTACTGGTGATAGACTCCACCCTATTAGCATACTCTACCCTGAGTTAGCCATAGGCCCCGCCCACTACTGGTGATAGACTCCGCCCTATTAGCACACTCTACCCTGAGTTAGCCATAGGCCCCGCCCACTACTGGTGATAGACTCCGCCCTATTAGTATAGACTCTGCCCTCAGTGAGCTGTACAGTGAGGGATTTTCTGTTTTTCTTTTGTTTGATTCATATCAACAGCATATATCAGCATATGTCAAAAACACAGTTCACAAACAGTTTAAGCGCAATAAGACATGAAAGAGAACTTGGTTTAATACTCACGAGAACTGCATAATCAAAACCAAACAGATGTTTTGGTTTTTGCTGAGTATCCAAGGCACGAGCTGTACAGGCTTCGCCCTCTTCTGGAAAGTGAGGCGGGGCGGACCAGCAGCTCATTTCCATTAAAATGTTTCTGTCGTCCTTCTGCTTCTCAAAACATTTTGGAAATGTGTAGCTCAAATAGTAGAGCGTTGGCGCTTGCAACGCCAAGGTCATGGGTTCGATTCCCAGGGAAAGCAAGAACTGATAAGAATGTAAACGTCTACCTTGAAATGCAATGTAAATCGCTTTGGATAAAAGCGTCTGCCAAATGCATAAATGTAAATGTAAAATGTTTAAAAAAATATATATACAGTAGAAGTCGTTTCATAAACGACTGAACAGGACTACAGAACAAGAGGACAGAAGGATGACAGTAAAGACGACATAAATGTCACGGGTGACAAAATGCTGTGAAAAGCGGAACCTTTGTTTTCTTTTCATGTTCCCCGAGGGGAATTATTTTGGTGTAACGCCTCACTCCGGTTCCGGGTGTAGCGGAGATATTGTCCAAACTAATTACCGCCGATGCACGACAGGTGTGAGGCAGAGAGGAGCGGTGTTTACACAGGCTTTCCGCTTCACAAGAGGAGGATAAAAGAGCCACTCGAAGTCGAGTTGAAGGGACGGTTGGAACTGGTAAAAGTCAATCGGTGTTCAGTTTAGGGTGACCAGATGAGATTGGCTGAAATTCGGGACGGGGGGGGGGGGGGGGGGGGGTGTCTATGGGTCTGGGGGGGGGTGTCTATGGGTCTGGGGGGGGGGGGGTGTCTATGGGTCTGGGGGGGGGGGGGGTGTCTATGGGTCTGGGGGGGGGGGGGGTGTCTATGGGTCTGGGGTCTGGGGTCTGGGGTGACGGGATGTGGGGCTTCTATGATATTAGACAGCGTAGCCTATAATAAAAGATAATGAATTTCAAACCTGAACCAAACATATTTTTATTCAAAGATCAACAGTCTGTCATTATTCTTTAGTCTGCCACAAAACAATGACTGTTGTAAGTAACAGTGCGTAAATCAGACCTTTCAGTATAGCCTAACGCTAATAAGCTTAAACGAAAAAAACGAGATAATTGTGTAGTGAAGTATTTTGTCCTCGCGGCTGCAGCAACTTGCGCTCTAATAATAGGCAAAATAGGCTACAGAATATTTCGTTCTGTATTGACAGGTGCAATATTTGAAAATCGATCATATATTTTTTTTATTACATTTATATCTGCATTTATGTAAAAACTTAAACTTTCAAACATCAAAATGTCATTTATTAATATGTTTTCATGTCAAAATGACATACAAACATCTTTTCCTATTCTATCTTGCCTGGAAACGCTTCCAACACGCTTGCGTGTCGCGTGAAAAATAGGCGTCGGTTCTATTTATAGCATGCACGCGTTTTCCGCGCGGCTCGAGGCGCGTGTGTCACGCAGGCAGTGTGCAAGCCATATAAACTGGACACAGCGACCCCATAGGTTTCAACGGAGAAAAGTGAAGCAAATTAGAAGCACTCATTTCCTGATTGCCGAGCGAACTGCGCAGACTCAAACTGAGCTTGACGACGTGGATGTGACGTGAGCAGCCTGTCTGACAGTTGTAAGTCTTCTAGGAGATGTGCCAAGAGAAATCTGAATCATTCCCTTCCGAAACTTGCAGAGACGGAGAGCGTGAGTAGGAGCTGTCCATGAGCTAGGAGCAGGAGCAACTTTATGACTCTCTATGGGCTTCTCCCTTGACTTTATCGGACTTTATGCCTCCACGTCCCCCCGATTGACTGCGAGCTTCTCCTCCTGTCTCTACGGTAATTTCCAGAGAGTCGCGTGGTTATGACGCAATCGTTAGCCTGTTTTTACAAAATCTGCTTCTACGTGGCCATAACGTAAGATACAAGGTAATGGAGCATTTTATACATTGTCGTGTTTCTTTAGAAATAAATAATGGACAAATGGAGTCTTTAAACGCCTCAGATGTAAAGTTATTCGCTGTCAAAGTGACGCCAAAATGAATGGGAGTCAATGGGATGCTAACAGCAGGTGAAGGCTTGTTAGCCAATGGCGGCCGCCGGGGGTGGTACGGAAATCGAGAGCTCGATTACCCCCCTGGTGCAAGCTCTAACCTGTTAACAGGGGAGCCGAAATAAAAACGGACACGCCACGCAGCCAGTGTGTCGCCGGCCTCAACCTCCGCAGACAGTTTTTAATGTTTATCAGACAATAACTACTCAATATTTTGCTTTAGTATAATTTTCGGGACAATTAGGGCCAGATTCGGGATTCGGGACAACAGTTTAGATTTCGGGACTGTCCCGAATTTTTCGGGACGTCTGGTCACCCTAGTTCAGTTGATCAGTTGTTTGGCTGGGTCTCAGTCGTTGTGTTTTGGGGTAGAAGATCTCCTGTTTGAGTGCTTGCATTTGATGCTGTGATCCTGGAAATTTGTGTAAGTGAAGAACTGTTATTGGAGTCTGTCGTTTAGAACTGCTTGTGGAATACTACTGGATTGAACTGCTGCTTGGATCTGCGCTGGAAGAGGAAGGAAGAAAGATAAGTGAATTAATTTCATCATTGAATCAAATGTAAAGCTTGAAGAAAAGACTGTGAATGTGAAATTTACTGTTGAGGAGGACATCTGTTTCAGATACATTGGAGAGGAATTGAGAGTTGAATATTCCCGTTGAAATGCATGGATGAAGCGAGGCTTCTGATCAGCCCTACTGTGTGAGTGATTTGCAGTTGTTTGCCTTACCTGATGCACGTCGAATTAATGCTGTGGATTTGTAGTGAACACGAGTGCTGTGTGCTATGCTGAGAAGAGTCTTCCAACGCCTGCTTTCATTCTTGTGAGATGATCTACTGGTCTCCATCTAAATCCCAGAACGATACAACTGAACTGGTGAAGTAATGCTTTGTATTGTCCTCTCTTCCACTGAATATTGTCGTGAAGTAATTCCTCATTGAAGGCTCCTGTTAATCCTCTCCCTCTCTCTGAAAGTACAAGTCTCGTGAAGAACCGTATGGCTGTGGAAAAGTTTGAATCGTTATACTTACTGACCGAGCTCTGAAGATGTACAACATCGCTGGTAAAGCTGCCTATCGAGTCTCTCGCTAATGTCTGATGAAAGTGTTTTGATGTTAAGAGAAGAAATCTTACCTGTTACCTACCGTCTGAGTCCTGCAGATGTGCAGCAACGCTGTGAAGTGAGTTTTAAAGTCACAATTCCCCTTTCACGTCCTGATAAGAGAAGCTGCTGTTAAGAGAAGAAACCTTACCTGTTACCTACCGTCTGAGTCCTGCAGATGTGCAGCAACGCTGTGAAGTGAGTTTTAAAGTCGCAATTTCCCTTTCATGTCATGATAAGAGAATCTGCTGTTGAGAGAAGAATACATTACCTGTGACTTCCCGTTTGAGTCCTGTAGATGTGCAGCAACGCTGTGAAGTAAGCTTTTAGAGTCACTGTCTCACTATTGTGCCTGACGACGTATCTGATACTGAGAAGAATACATTACCTGTTACTTACTGTCTGAGTCCGGTAGATGTGCAGCAATGCTGTGAAGTAAGCTTTTAGAGTCACTATCGCACTATTGTGTCCCGAAGGCAGTGAAGAATCGATCTAGCGGCTACTCCGGTCAAATAGCCCTAGAAGAGGAGAGTTGCTGATTCTTTTCTCAAGTTGATTGCTATTCAATAAAGATTGTTACTTTGAACTCAATTACTTGCCTCCTCTTTTGTCCATCTGTTGCGTGCCTGTGGTGTCGGCTCCTCACGGTGGTGTCTGGAGTCAGGGGCGGCTGGTCATCCGAGTCCGCCCCGGCCTGCACCGGTGACATAAACATACACATCAACATACTAATTTATCTGAACAACTAGGCAATGACTGTAGACAAAGACAAATGTATAGTACGAAGCACAAAGCAGTCGACTAATTTTTGGCACAAATGCAACCTCATACATGACAGCTAAAACATTCTATATAGTATGTATGTGTGTAGTATGAATAGGCCTACTACATTCGCCATGTTGTCATTATCATGTGCCATTCACAAATCCTCTCCTGTGGCCTCATGGGATTGTAAAGTGTCCATCGCAGGCACACTTCAGAATCTCACCAGAAGTTGTAGGTCATCCAGGTACTTTTGCCTACTCTTTTATGAGTTCAGTAAATTCAGACATACTTTTTTTGTCACACACTGTTTTTCACCTTCTATATAGTTTTTGTTTAAATGTTTTTGTTTCGTTTCATGACCTTTCTTATTGTTTCTATCAGTTACCTGTTTCCCTTTGTTCCAGGTTCCCGCTCCTCGTTTCTTACTATGGTTTCTGATGAATGAGTCGCCACCTGTTTGTCATTCAATCACCATGTGTATTTAAGTTCCTCCTTTTCATTCAGTTGTTGTCTGGTATTGTTTGTGTATGTGTAAAACACTCTGTTACACTGCCTTCCTGCATTGGATTACCTTAGTTTGTTTTATCTTACCTTTTTGTCATCAAATACTGTATGTCCAAAATACAAGAAAAAAGGTAAACATTATAAAGGGTTATAAGGTTGTACACTCAAACTCTGAATTGTCCAATCAGCATCCAGGTCCACAACTATCAGTTTTAAAATGATGAGCATTTGTGCTGTTTGATATCAAATGACCAGGACTAAACCTTGTTTTTAGAGAACAGTTTATTAATTAATTGGAACAGAAACGAAATATTACTTTTATTTTATTTTATTATCAACAATCATATTTGTAAATCAGTCTGTGTTGTGGTTGATTTGATTATTAATGATTAGCAATTTATTGCTTAATGAACAGACTGAAACATGTTTATCATATTAATCAAAAAGTAACATAATGATTGGCCTATAGAGCTTTTTCAGAGCAGTGTCAGGACGAATAAAAGCAAAGCTCTGGGAGACGTACCATGTTTTCAATGGCATCCGCTGTAAAAAGCTGTATAAAGGTCCTGTATCACTTATAATTTTCTGCAGCTCATGTTGTCTGGAGTTTTTTGACTAATGAAATTTCTTGGAAAGTTATTTTGCCGTTTTTCATTTCAAAAACACATTAAATAACAGTACAACCCACTGAAGAGATGTATGTCTATCCCTCACAGTCTCAATTTCATTCCCTTTAAAAATCAAAGATGACACTGAATATTGTCTGTCTGGCCTATTGTTCTGGTCACACAATAAATCCCGCCTTTCATTTTCATTCACATTCCATATGTGTCGACATTTAGTGTAACTGGAACAAGAATTTACATTCAAAACATTAAAACAAAAAGTGAGGACTTTGCCACCTCATTTCAGAACACACCACGCTCTGATATTTATCATTCATTATTTAGTGTATTTTTTTGCCATATGGCCAGACGGATCTGATCCAGAAGTTTCTCTCTGTTGTTTGTGATGTTTTTTCCAGCGACCTCTATCAGTTCAGTGATCATCTCAGCGCTGTAAGGACCTTGAAAAGTGTGATATTTTTCCTTGCGTTCCTCAAAATCATCTGAAGAAACATTAACACACTTAAATCAGAACATTGCATTGTTTTATTCAGGACATTGTAAGATCATAACTTGCCTCCACAGTTGACCACATTAAAGAGAGGGATGTGTATCACGGTTGGAGCGTTTTGGCCTTTGAACACATAGAAGTCCTTCGGTTTCTTTACTTCTTCACTTGGTATGTTGACCTCAGGGAAAGGGATGTTTAGTTTCCCGCACGTCTCAGCAGCTTTCTTCACTGTCTGCAGTGGAAAAACAGCTCATTATTATGTTGATTAAAAAGGTTAGACTGTTTAAATTTAAGAAATGTTGTTTGAAATTGTCAGGATGAGAACCCCCCTCTGAGATAAATGGGAATGCTAACGGATATCACTCTTTAGGTATCATAATATGGTTACATGAAAACCCATGCACTTATTTTTAAATGTTTTTCTTTTATCTGTTTAAATTATGTTGTCAGGTGTCTTGGTTGTTGTGAATCGTACGAACAGGAAAATACTAAGTCTTAAAGGGATAATTCACCCAAAAATGAACATTTTCCCCTGATTTACTCACCCTGAAGCCCGCCTAGGTGTATATGACATCCTTCTTTCAGACGAATACAATCGGAGTAAAATGTCCTGGCTCTTCCAAGCTTTATAATGGGGAGTGAATGGGCACACTTGTATAGTCCATACAAGTGCATCTATCCATCATAAAAGTGTCCCAAACGGCTCCGAGGGGTTAATAAAGGCCTTCTGAAGTGAAGCGCTGCGTTGGTGTAAGAAAAATATCTAAAGAGTAACCCTTGAACTTGACGCACAACGTAATAACGAATGCAGTTGCCCAGCCCTGTTTGTTTGAACCACGAGAGGCGTCGAAGCTTACGCAACTCCTACGCAGGGCTGGACTGGGACAAAAAAAATAAATAAAATAAAATAAAATAAAATCGGCCCTGGCATTTTGGCCCAGACTGGCCCACTATATGATCATAAACACTACCCATCTTTGCACGCCCTTAAATATATGCATACCAACTCCTATTCCTTAAAACCACTAATGCCATGTAACGAGTGAGAGTTAACAGATGAATAAGTAAAAATTCGACATTTATTAATACTGTTGAACTATACTCCAGCCCACAGTGATGAATCCTAAAACAAGCTATAAGCTGCATTGGCATAGCAATACCAGTGTTTGTCACAGGATTTTTGGTTAAACTGTCGTGGGTGGACCTTGGTCCTTCTAGGGGGGTTTGGGGGAATGCCCCCCCATAAGAATTTTTTTTGCATTTTAATGTTAAATTCATCAATCTGGTGCACTTTGAGAGTTCAAAATTAAAAGCTCCAACCCATACTCAGTGTGCAAATTAAACAATGAAAAATTCAAACCTCTTTTAGTTACAGTGTCTATTTACATTCAGGGTTGGGGAGTAATACATGTAACGGCGTTATGTAATCAGGATACAAAAATCCAGTAACTGTAATCCGTTACAGTTACGTCAAAAAACGTAGTAATCAGATTAAAGTTACATTTTGAAAAAAGGGGGAATACTTTCAGAATTACAATGGTTTCATTTAAAACTAAATAAATAAGTATTTTGGCATAATAACACTATATTAAGCGCTGCTTGATTATACAGTAGTTCCTGGTTCTGTTGCCAGTAATGACTCACGTGTGTCACGCGCTGGTGCATGTGCAAATAACAGCTTTCTACAATCTCCTCAGACGCAGAGTGAATCACTGCTGCTAGTAGAAACGATGCTGCCTGCGGGTAAAATCGCTTTTCTATTCTACAAAATTCTATTTTGTAGAAATTAGGAGAGTAGCTTTTTTAGTAGGCTACCCAAAATGTCATTTCTTATCTTTTCTCACGTAACGGGATGTTCGCTGTCTAGGTAACGTAGGGGAACTCCCACTGCCAACGCCCCAAGTTCAGTCAGGCAAATTAAGAAAGATCACGGCTTTAGTCAACATGTAGGCCTATTTTAAAATAAACTAATATGTAGAGTGTGTAAAAATGTTAAATGTTGTGTTTTTATTTTTTTGTTAAAAATTAGTTAAAAATAAAACAAAATAATCTGTAATACCATACATTAGCCATTAGATGTCTGTATAGCCCTTTTTATAAATATATATTCAGGCATGTGTGTATATTTTGCAAATATTGTACACTGGACCAAATTCTTAATAAATAAAGTAAAAAAAAAATGTTTTTAATAATATTTCTTCTTGCTTGACTTTATTTATATAAGTGACCTTTAAGTAATCAGTCACATTACTTTCATATTATAGTTCTTGGATTACGTTACTGAATACTTTTTTTATGAAGTAATTTAACGGAATACATTTTTAAAGTAACCCTCCCAAGCCTGTTTACATTACACCTACTACATATTAATAGTTATAACATTAATCCAATGACAGTAATAGCCATATTTTGTAAAACAAATGCACTAAAAAATAAAGGAAACTTTCATAATTAGTTTTGTACCAATTTCTATACTTGAAAGAGATAAGCACATGATCTTTTATTTTGACGGAAACTGCATCAAGCTTTTATTTTGGCGGAAAACATGGTTTACAAACGCCTCTCATTAAATTTCTAGTGAATTGCGGAAATTGTCAACAGATGTGGAAATAATCTGTAACTGAGTTATGGGTTCCTACAAACTCATGACATAGCCTAAGTGTTTTGAAAGTAGTTCTGCTTACCGCAGGCTCTACACTTTCTCATCTTTCTCCTGATCCTCCTCACTATCATCATCATCATCATCATCATCACTGGAGCTGATGAAGGGCAGAAAACATATATTTTGACACAGTTTACAGTGTCTGCTTTAAGGGCCTGTTTCTATTTTTTTTTAACGCTATTTCTCTGCACATTCCTTGCGTTTCTTCTCCATCTCGCAGACTATTTTGACAGATACAACTGACACTGCTGCACGCTCGCTCACTCGTTTAAAGTTGTGATTGGGCCAGCCCAGTGTCAATCAAGAAAAGAACCAATGGGCCGCTGATCTACGCGTTTCATGGACTGGTCTGTCAGAAAAAGAAAAGAAAACTAACGCTGACTTTTTTTGATCAATGGATCATACGGCACAAACCCAGTGCCACCAATTAAGCAAAACAAAACAAAACGAATGGGCCGCTGATGTACACATTTTATGGGCCGTTAAAAAAAGAAAAGAAATAATAATAATAATAATAAAAAATTATATATGAGTATATGATGTATCGGCCCAAAAAGCACGTCGGCCCACCGGGAAAGTGCCCGGAATGCCCGATGGCCAGTCCAGCCCTGCTCCTACGTCATACATCTTCAAGTGTTACTCTTGTGACGCAAGTCAAAGTACGGCCGTTTGCCGAAAGCTAGTTATTTTAGACGATAAAGTTTTAAATATGGATATTTTTCATACAAAAACACAACGCTTCGCTTCAGAAGGCCTTTATTAACCCCTCTGAGCCGTTTGGGACACTTTTATGATGGATAGATGCAGTTGTATGGACTTCAAAAAAATCTCCCATTATAATGCTTGGAAGAGCCAGGACATTTTACGACGATTGTATTCGTCTGAAAGAAGAATGTCACACTTAGGATGGCTTCAGGGTGAGTAAATCAGGGGAAAATGTTCATTTTGGGGTGAACTATACCTTTAAATAATAATGTTCAGGGCACGCAGGAGAACACAGGAAAATATAGACATCAACCAAGTTAAAACTTAGACAACACGGAACAATGAACAGAGAAAACTGAGGGTTTAAATACACAGACAGAGTAGTCAAGTCAAGTCAAGTTTATTTGTATAGCGCTTTTCACAATACAGATTGTATAAAAGCAGCTTCACAGTATTCAATTTAAATACAACAAAGTTTGTTTCAAGAGGAATTTATTGATTGATAAAATTAAATTAAATATCCCCAAAATATCCCCAACTGAGCAAGCCAAAGGCAACAGTGGCAAGGAACCGAAAAACTCCATCAAGTGACCTAATGGTGTCCTAAAACTCCATCAGGTGACCTAATGGAGAAAAAAAACCTTGGGAGAACCCAGGCTCAGTCGGGGGCCAGTTCTCCTCTGGCATTTATGAGCTAGAGGACGGATTGTAGTTTGATCTGTAGGATTATATGAATGCCTGGCTGAAGAGATGCGACTTTAATCTAGTTTTAAACTAAGAGAGCGAGTCTGAGCAACGAACAGTATCAGGAAGACTATTCCAGAGTTTTGGAGCCAAATGTGAAAATGCTCTCCCTCCTTTGGTGGTTCTGAATATCCTAGGTATGACCAAAAGCCTTGAATTTAGTGATCTTAAAGAGCGCGATGGATTATAGGGCGATAGAAGATCCGTTAAATAGACTGGAGCTAAGCCGTTTAGGGCTTTATAAGTCAGTAGCAATACCTTGTAATTAATACGGAACTTTATAGGTAACCAATGCAGTGATGATAAAATCGGTGTTATATGATCATATTTTCTTGATCTCGTAAGAACTCTAGCGGCGGCATTTTGGACTAACTGTAGCTTGTTTATTGAGGATGCAGGACAACCAGCTAATAAGGCATTACAGTAATCCAGTCTCGAGGTCATGAATGCATGAACTAACTTTTCTGCATCAGAAACTGATAGCATATTACGTAGCTTAGCAATGTTTCTAAGGTGGAAAAAGGCTGTTTTTGTAACATATGAAATATGATTTTCAAAAGACAGGTTGCAATCGAGTATAACACCCAGGTCTTTTACTGTAGAGGATAAAGTAACAGGACATCCTATGATGTTAAAGTTGTATTGTGCAAGGTTTTGTGGGCGGTTTTTTGAACCGATAAGTATTACCTCTGTCTTGTCTGGATTTAATAAAAGAAAATTACGCGTCATCCAATCTTTTATATCTTTAACACACTCTGTCAATTTGGAAAATTTAGCGTTTTCATCCGGCCTTGATGAAATATATATTTGAGTGTCATCAGCATAACAATGGAAACTAATTCCATGTTTCCTTATAATATTTCCAAGTGGCATCATATATATTGAAAATAACAGAGGGCCTAACACAGATCCCTGCGGCACTCCATAGTTAACTGGAGTTATGATAGATTTTTCTCCATTTAAATAGACAAAATGGTAGCGGTCAGATAGGTATGATTTGAACCAGCTTAGTGCTTGTCCTTGAACACCAGTATAATTTTGTAGTCGATCTAAGAGTATTGTGTGATCTATAGTATCGAACGCAGCACTAAGATCAAGTAAAACTAGTATTGAGATACAGCCTTGGTCAGAAGCTAAAAGTAAATCATTTGTGATTTTAACGAGCGCAGTTTCAGTGCTATGATGCGGTCTGAATCCAGACTGAAACTTTTCATAGATATCATTTTGTTGCAAGAAAGAGCCCAGTTGAGCGGACACCACTTTTTCTAATATTTTAGACATAAATGGAAGATTTGAAATGGGTCTATAATTTGCTAGATTATTATGATCTAATTGTGGTTTCTTAATGAGAGGTTTTATAACTGCCAGTTTAAATGTTCTTGGAACATGACCTAGAGATAAAGACGAGTTAATAATATTGAGGAGAGGCTCTTCCACTACAGGTAACACTTCTTTCAGTAGTTTAGTT
Source organism: Leuciscus idus (assembly GCA_021554675.1). Classification (NCBI taxonomy): domain Eukaryota; kingdom Metazoa; phylum Chordata; class Actinopteri; order Cypriniformes; family Leuciscidae; genus Leuciscus; species Leuciscus idus. Next base: position 49,480,034 of record CM038624.1, on the reverse strand, counting down.
GGTATAGGATCTAATAAACATGTTGTTGTTTTAGATGAAGTGATAAGTTTATTTAACTCTTTTTGTTCTATAGTTGTAAAGCACTGTAATTGTTCTTGCGGGGTGATAATTGAAGCTGAATTATAAGGCGCGATTGAAGATTGAACGTTTACAATTGTGGTTCTGATGCTTTCTATTTTCTCAGTGAAGAAGTTCATGAAATCATTACTACTGAACTGTAACGGGATATTTTGTTCGGGTGACGTCTGTTTATTTGTTAGTTTAGCCACGGTGTTAAATAAAAACCTTGGATTATTTTGGTTGTGCTCAGCCCTGGCCGCTTTTAGGGCCTTTTTATAACGTGACATACTGTCTTTCCACGCGATTCTAAAGACCTCTAAATTAGTTTGTTTCCATTTACGCTCTAAAATACGGGTTTCTCTCTTTAAAACATGCGTAGTATTATTGTACCATGGTGCTTTGTTTTTCTCTCTGACCTTTTTTAATTTAATAGGTGCAACCACATCCAATGTTCTAGAGAGAATGGTGCTCATAGTGCTAGTTAGTTCTTCTAGTTCATCTGTTTGTTTGGGTTCAGGCAGCAGCTGAGACAAATTAGATAAGCAATTTGAGAAATTATCTATGGTGGATGGAAGGATTGTTCTGCCTGGTCGATAACGCGGCGCTGCATGACATATTACAGCAGTACGTAATATGCAAGTTACCATGTAGTGATCAGTGACTTCATCACTTTGTGGAATGATATCTATATCGGTTGGATCGGTTCCATGTGATATAATTAAATCGAGTGTATGATTAAGACGATGTGTTGGTCCGATGACGTTTTGCTTGACCCCAAATGAATTTAATAAATCTGTAAACGCAGCTCCTAACGCATCATTTGGATTATCTACGTGTATGTTAAAATCTCCAACAATTAATGCTTTATCGACATTGACTAATAGGTCTGAGAGAAAATCTGCAAACTCTTTTAGGAAATCAGCGTAAGGCCCTGGCGGTCTATATACGGTAGCCAAGGCTAGAGATAATAGTGATGTTTTTCTAACATCTAAGAGCGTAACATTTAGTACAAGTACTTCAAATGAAATAAACGTATAACCCGTTTTCTGAGTAACATTTAGAATATCTCTATAAATGGTTGCAACACCTCCGCCACGACCAATCAGACGGGGCTCATGCTTATAACAGTATCCAGGAGGAGTAGACTCATTAATACCGAAATAATCATTTGGTTTAAGCCAGGTTTCAGTAAGGCAAAGTACATCGAAGCTATTATCTGTGACTATTTCATTTACAATAACTGCCTTAGGTGTGAGTGATCTAATGTTTAGAAGACTTAGCTTTAGAAATAGTTTTTGTTTACTAATAGCAACATTTTCTGTTTTAATAACAATTAGATTTTTCCTAGATCCTGCATTAGATTTATTATTTGATCTCACTAAACGAGGAATAGACACGGTTTCTATGCAATGTTCTACACTAGTATTTATATCAGTTGAATTGGAGCAGCAGAGACTATGATTTGGACTTTTGGTTACTAGTCAAAGGGTATTTAACTTTTTAGAGATGTTATCTGACAGAAGAGCCGCTCCGAATCTGCTTGGGTGTAAGCCATCAGCACGGAAAAGCCTAGGACGCTCCCAAAACAGATTCCAATTATTTACAAAGAGCAGTTTCTGCTCATTGCACCATGACATTAACCATTCATTTAGCGCAAATAATCTGCTGAACTTTTCATGCCCTAGTCGGTACGTGGGAAGCGGTCCTGACACAATGATTGTTGTTTCAGGCGATGTGCTGAGTACCGTATCGAATAGATTCCTGAAGTCTTTCTTCAGAATCTCCGTCTGGCGAAGCCTGATGTCATTCACTCCCGCGTGCAGGACCACAGTTCCGACGCGCTCGTCACCGTTCAGGATCTCGGGAACGCGAGCAGCGATTTCAGAAACACGAGCACCAGGAAAGCAGTGACTTTGCACCTTACTTTTACCTAACGTAGCGTGTACGTGCCGAACGATGGAATCGCCGATGATCACAGCATCGTGTTCTGTTTCGCGTAGAGGTGAGAAGGTTTTGTGTGGATAACTCGAAAACCGGGAGGGTCGGAGAAAGTCTTGGTCTAAACCTGACTCGCGTCTTCCGCTGCGGAACCACCCAGGCTTCGTGGTGGCGTGTTGGAGCCGGAGTGAACGAGACCATGGCTGATTGCGACCGATGCTGAGGAACGCACGGAGTAGACGCGGTCGGAGTCAGCGGGTTAGTAACGTTAAACACTGATTTGTGTGCATCGGCACGTGATGTTTCAAGAGCCAAACACCGGTCTCTCAGCTCGGCCTGTCTCAATAAAAGGTTGTGGATCTGTTTCTCAACAGCTTCCAGCTCAGACTGCAGTGCGTGCAGCTCAAATGTGTCCTCACCTGCACCAAACGGTAGACTACTTACATCTGATATATTCGCCATTTTAACAGATGGACAGTGAGTTAGCAACGAAGCTACCAGTGATGCTATCAATATTAATACTAATTTATATTATAAGTTTGTTTGTTTGTAAGTGAGTGTGGAGAAGACGCGTTCAGCCGTTATCCACGGACGTAACCTTTAAGAGTATGCAGCGTTGGATCACTAATAGGCTTGAGACGTGTCTGCTCAACAGTCCGCGTTGTAACTATGCGTTTTTTTAGTTTTTTTTTTTTAGTGGTAGGGGTGTAGAGTAGACGCACGATAGGCGAAAAAAAAAAAAAAAAAAAAAAAAATGTTTGTTTATAAGTGAGTGTGGAGAAGACGCGTTCAGCCGTGATCCACGGACGTAACCTTTAAGAGTATGCAGCGTTGGATCACTAATAGGCTTGAGACGCGTCTGCTCAACAGTCCGCGTTGTAACAATGAGGTTTGAGCAGTAGTGCTTCTCAGTGAGGAAAAGTAGAAAATCTTCGTTGTAAGCGAGTTTAAAGAGAAAAAATCAAGAATTATAAATCAAATCGATAGAGCTCCAAAAACAACCACGCATTCAGACGCAACGCATGATAATAACAGGACAAGACATTACTCACCGTGTTTGTTGAGTGATTCTTACTCACCTGAGCTTTTATGAACTCAAAGGCGTGAGAGAAAATAAATAAATAAAAATAGCTGAGCGCACGGGTGACGCTAACAGGCTAGCGAATTACCAGCGTGTTGTGTTAGTAGTAACGGAAGCCAGCGATGTTGGGTAAGCTGTATTTAGTAGTAGTATAAACAACTAGAAATTGTAGTAAATGATGGTTCAAAACAAGGAAATACGAGGCTATACGAGGCTAATACGAGGCTAATACGGAGCTTACAGCACCGAAGCAGACAAACTCACAGCAGACAGCGAGGCAGACAGGAGCAATCGAGCGGAATCAAAAAGGAGTGCCTTTTAGTCCTTCAGAGTAATCAAATACCAATGCTCTTTGATACCAATCTTTCATTTGAAAGTCACGTGTCTAGTATCTATAAAACCGCATTTTTCCATCTTAAAAATATATCTAAATTATGTCATATGCTCTCAATGACAAATGCAGAACAATTAGTCCATGCGTTCATGACATCAAGGCTAGATTTTTGTAATGCTATTATGGGTGGTTGCCCTGCACGCTTAATAAACAAACTACAGCTGGTCCAAAACGCAGCAGCTCGAGTTCTTACCAGAACCAGGAAGTATGACCATATTAGCCCGGTTCTGTCAACACTGCATTGGCTCCCTATTAAACATCGTATACATTTTAAAATATTGCTGATTACTTACAAAGCACTAAATGGTTTAGCTCCGCAGTACTTGAGCGAGCTCTCAACGCATTATAGTCCTTCACGTCTACTGCGATCTCAAAATTCCGGCCAGTTGATAATACCTAGAATATCAAAATTGACTGCCGGCGGTAGATCCTTCTCCTATTTAGCACCAAAACTCTGGAACAGTCTTCCTAACATTGTCTGGGAAGCAGACACACTCTGTCAGTTCAAAGCTAGACTAAAAACACATCTCTTTGACCTAGCATACACATAACACATTATAGACTTCTATAATTCAATGTTAGGCTGCATAGATCAGGTCAGCCGGAACCGGGAACACTTCCCATAAATCCTGATGTACTCGTTACATCATAAGAAGAATGGCGTCTACGCTAATATTAGTCTCTTTGTTTATCCCGAGGTTTACCGCAGTCCGCCGGCTCCAGGCCGTATCCAGATCTGATGAAGGACCTGCGCCTGGACACGAAGACAACACAGTCCTGAAGTGTCAACTAGTCTCTCCCCTGTGAAGGCCTCCTTCCCCTCCCTTTACCGCTCTACAGATAAAGCGTGGTCGGGATCATTCCGGTTCGCTTGGCTACGCAGAAGCGATAAAAATTCTGTATTATAAATTTTAAGGCCAGACAAGTAGTTTGTTGAGGGTTGGTTTGTAGGGAAGGACTACACGCCTGCACACATATATTCAAACACACATACCTATAGACTGAACTCGTAATACGCATGTGCACGCCATCAGCATTTTTGAAGTTTGCGCAAAAAGAACTTAAGAGTTTTCTGATAAAACGTTGTCGTGTTAGCGGCCCCTAAGTTAATAACTAATGATCGCTGCGACGGAAGTGAATCAATCAAACTAACTTTAGCTGGACAATATCTTTATTCTAGAGTGGCTATAAAGTCAAAACAATCTCTATTACTTTAATTTCCTATTATCAATGTAAAGCCTCTTTGGAACAATCTACATTGTTAAAAGCGCTATATAAATGAAGATGACTTGACTCAAAGGAACTACGAACAGGCTTGGAACTAATGAATAACAATGAAAACTAACAATCTCAGAGAAATTGGTAAAACGGAACTAAAACAAAACATATTTGTAATTATCTTTTAAAGGGATACTCCACTTTAAAATGAGAATTCTGTCATCATATACTCACCCTCATGTTGTTTCAAACCTGTATGAATTTCTTTCTTCTGCTGAACAGAAAGGAAGATATTTAGAAGAATGTCAGTAACCAGACAGTTTCTGGTCTCATTGACTTCCATAGTGGGAAAAAAATATACTATGGAAGTCAATGAGACCAGAAACTGTCTGGTTACTGACATTCTTCTAAATATCTTCCTTTCTGTTCAGCAGAAGAAAGAAATTCATAAAGGATTGAAACAACATGAGGGTGAGTATATGATGACAGAATTTTCATTTTAAAGTGGAGAATCCCTTTAATGTGTTTAAAATCCTGTACATGGGTTAGTGTGAATTCTGGTGGTCAATAAGAATGAAAAAAAGCAGCAAGATTATTTAAAAAAAATCTCCTGTTGTGTTTTACAGAAGAAACAAGTCACGGGTTTGGAACGACATGAGGGAGTAAATGATGATTTCTACGGGATTTATCTCTTTAAATGAACTTCTATGAGTGAATTCTCTGTGTGTTTAATACCGTGAAAGGATCATTATTGTCACTGAAATCCAGTGAAATGATGAGGTCGATGTCTCTCTCTTCTCTCAGCACTGAGAAGTAGGGTGAGTTCAGCAACAGTCCTCCGTCTATATAGTCTCTCGTCTCACTTTTCAGAAGAGCAGGGGGCACAGCTTTATCTGAGAGATCACAGCATTATTATATTATTTACAATGAATTTCCAGTTAGCATCTGTCTATGAGTTTCTGTTCTCACCTTTCATGTTGTAAAGAAAGTCATATTTACTGCCCCAGATCCACTGAGCCATGCATATAACAATTCTCTTCCAAAGACCTGTAAAACAAATACACAGTGGTTCTTAATTGTTTTATATTCTGTATACAGTATGTTTTTAGTTGACTATATTTTTTTGGAGAAAAGGTTTTGATGTTTCATTATCGTTTCTTCAAAAGTACATCATTGGATGTCTAAAGGTTCTTCTGTGGCATCAGTCTGTTAAAACCGGTTTTGTTGAAGCTAATTGAAGCTTTATGGAAGCTTAGAGTAAAGCACATTTGGTTTATGCATTAATCTGGCTAGAAAATCACTAAGTAAGTACATTAATCAAATACAACACATTGTAGAGACAGTTTAACCTACCAAAAGGCCAGAAACTGAAGGAATGACTCAAATCATTACACACATCCTCAGTGTATTGTTTCATATACTGTTTTGCAGCTTCTTTATCAGTGAGATTTAGTTTTTTCTTTTGAATAACCTGCTGATGTTTGCCTCCAGTGAGCTCTGGGAAAAGAGGGGAACATGATTGAGTTCTTGTTATCTGATGCAAGTAAAACATTTTTTTATCTATCTTGTGTTAGTTTTTGTTAGCCAAAATGGATGTTTTTGCATGTTAATGTATCCATATTAGTGGTTTCATCAATTAGCTTGTTTAAGTGTTGCTGAAAAGCCATTAAAGATACATTTTCTAGCACACTTTAGGAAAATCTTACCATTCAGCTTTGTTCTGATGGATTCATCAAGAGCTGACGGATCGATGCCATTCAAAACAGAGAGATTCATGTCCACGAGATCCATGAGCACCTGGAGACATTTGTCTTCTGAAGAAAACACATATTGAACAAACATGTGTCCCCAAATTTATGACATTCAGATATCAGGTGTTTTCAGGTGATAATCATCATTTTAGCATTTTAGCTTTAAAGAGCTTTAAATTTTCATGAACAGATCATTAGACACAAAAGATTGATCAACTTGTCAATAAATAAAAGCTGTAAGAAATGCTTTACCTTTACTCATTTCCTCAAACATCCCTGTTTCTCTTATAAGCAGGAAATTATGAAAGAAATCTGGGGGATGGGGGGGGGGGGGTAAATAGAATTAAGGTTCACATGATAATGAAATGACTGTCAACTTTAGACAGAACTAAATCCTGAGAAGAAATGAAGTTGCACCTTTTATTCGTTCCCAGAGGAATTTCTTATCCTCGTCTCCATCGGCTAAAACACTGCCACACAGAGCTGTAGAAAACACATTTAATGATGTTTTATTAACAAAGTTCGGGAGGAGCAGGTTCAGATAATTAACCAAATTATGCACAGCTGGAGATTAATCAGTAATCAACTCAATGACAGAGTATAAATTCACAGCAGACCTATCTCTGTCCATTGAAAGTTTGTCAGCATCCCTCCTCCACCCCATCTCCTCACTTCCAGTTCCATCTACACTTACCAACTGGGGGGAGTACTCCGGGTTCGGGCCTAACTCCGAGCTCGGAGCCCTCCCCCCGGACAGCACGCCAAATACGCATAAACTTATTGTACTAATTATATGTAGATGTGAACTCGTGAAAGTTTAAAACTGTTAACAATAAACCAGAATGTATCATTGTATCCTGTATCAACAAACAGTCTGATGCATAAAGTTATTATTTAAGCTCTTATTGTTAAGGATCTCTCCTTTAAATCTGTAACAGTGACTACGTTTACAAGCTGTTAAAATTCGGGTTAAGGTCACTATTTGGGTTTCTGAAACATTCGGAATAACCCGTTTACATGCGTGAGTAGAGAGAGTTACTCCTGTATACATGGAATTTGTAATCAATTGGCAATATCCAGATGTAAACGGCGACGCACGGTTAGCGTCTGGACGTACGGACAACCTTAAGACGCAATATGCGTCATTTCCGATTCTTCTTCCTGTATCCAAAGGCAACAACAACAGCAGCAGCACGCGGATAATGAATAGTTCGGGGCAGATAGCGATCACCTTTGTTTGCGCTTTCCTCCTCGCTCCAAAAGTGTGGTGCTGTGCTGCATCTCGCCATGTTTACCTCTACTTCTTGTTTACTTCCGGTATACTGCACGCGGGTTTTTGTATGCGCCGTCTCTCCTCAAAAGACCAAGATTCCTTGCGAATAGAACATGCGCAGGGGATATGCCGATACACGTTTACATGACCAAATATTCGGGTTAGAAAAGGGGTACCCCAGGGGTCATATCCGGGTTTTTAAAAACTGGGATATGAGCATATCCGGGTTTTTGCCGGTGTTTACATGGCCGTGCGCGACCGGGTTATTGCTAATATCCCGGTTTTGAACGGGTTATTGGCTGCATGTAAACGTAGTTACTGACTACGTTTACAAGCTGTCAATATTCGGGTTATGGTCGGGTTAAGGTCACTATTTGGGTTTCTGAAACATTCGGAAAAACCCGTTTACATGCGTGAGCAGAGAGAGTTACTCCTGTATACATGGACTTTGTAATCAATTGGCAATATCCCGATGTAAACGGCGACGCACGGTTAGCGTCTGGACGTACGGACAACCTTAAGACGGAATATGCGTCATTTCCGATTCTTCTTCCTGTATCCAAAGACGACAACAACAGCAGCAGCACGCGGATAATGAATAGTTCGGGGCAGATAGCAATCGCCTTTGTTTGCGCTTTCCTCCTCGCTCCAAAAGTGTGGTGCTGTGCTGCGTCTCGCCATGTTTACCTTTACTTCTTGTTTACTTCCGGTATGCTGCACGCAGGTTTTTGTATGCGCCGTCTATACTCAAAAGACCAAGATTCCTTGCGAATAGAACATGCGCAGAACACAAATCAATGTTCCTTTTGATGGGGATATGCCGATACGCGTTTACATGACCAAATATTCGGGTTAGAAAAGGGGTACCCCAGGGATCATATTCGGGTTTTTAAAAACCGGGATATGAGCATATTCGGGGTTTTGCCGGTGTTTACATGGCCGTGTGCGACCGGGTTATTGCTAATATTCCGGTTTTGAATGGGTTATTGGCTGCATGTAAACGTAGTCAATGAGGTAGGAACGAAGCGGAGAGAGAATCCACATGCAAGCACTACTTTAATAAAACAAACAGGTAATCCAGGGCAAACAACGGAACATGGAACTCAGGACAGGAACATGGAACAGGAAACAGGAAACAGCTACAACAACCGACAAACAACAACTGAAGCACAGAGGTTTAAATACACAGGCAAACAAGCTAAACAAGATAACAACACCTGGAGAGACTAATAAACAAGAAAAAACTACAAAGGACTACAAAACATGGCACAGAACAGGAAATAGCAAAAGTCCACACAAGACAAGGGGAACACAAGACAGGAATCATGACAAAATCACTGTGTAATGAGAAGTTTTATGTTAAAAAGCAGCACCTCATTGTGTTGGTGAAATTACTTTTTAAATGATTTTCAATATTTCTGACTGTAATGTTTATATTTCAGTTTTGACAGACCTGATCTCCAGATCAATATACATCACAGAGACTATTGATCAATTTTAGACTATTCTTTAATTCAGGTCAATGTACAGTGTACAATAGACAATCTGTAGAAGTTGATATTATAAATATGAATACACTCTCCTTTAAAACAGAGTTTGTTACCTTGCAGGTACAGCATGTCAATCTCAGGCTGGTCCTCGATTTTACAGCCATTTTCAAACTTGCTGCCAAAGCTGGAGGTTTCCACAAATGCTCCAGTGAGGGAATAACCGGCTTCATATGGAGTGAACTCAAACCATGGGTCTGCAGACAGAAAAAATAGGTTACTGTCGTAACTCCTGTTCTCTGAAACATCGAATGGAGAGATCCACCTATGGGAAGGGCATCCGTACCTGACCTCTGCAGAAGCATCCAATTGCACCAAGTCTGGCTAGACCAACAGAAGCACGCAGCCAATGCCAGGTAAGGCCCCTCCCCCTTACCTGAGAGCATTTAAGGCCTGCAAGCGCTGCTATTCTGTTGCGCAACGAATCCTCCACCATCGTCACGCGATCAGTGAACTGTGATTCGTGCTGCACTGTGTGCAACTGCAACTTGTGCTGGATTAGCAGAGCAGACATTTACAATAGTTTACAATGGTTTTTATTTGGATAAAAAAACAGCATGTAAGGTGAATGTAGCGGTGGCATATTCTATGCTAATTTCACCCTCACGCTCCGTCATGGTGATACCACGAGACAGCTTTTCGTTCGACGAGAAATCTCGTCACATTTTAGTCTCGCGAGATCTTGTCACTCCCCTATCTTTGAACACAGGGTGGGCACCCACTAGTATGGGGAGGCTGACCTCGCCAACAGAGACCCTCCGCTTCTTTAACGGGGGAATAAGAAGAGCAGAACAGGCGTCCGGCGAGCTGTTCACCTGCGAACATGGACTCAAAGCCCCTCGTGGCCGTGCATCAGGCCGTCCGCTTGAGGTTGGGATCAGAGGGAGTGGAATTATGGGGTTTCTTGGCCGTGGCGAAGGATGGCGAAGGATTTTCCCCCACGGTTTAGCAGGCGAGGGATTACCGTGCTGCGCTGGTGGTTTGCCTCGAGGTTTGGCTCTGACTGAACCTTGCAAATTACGACCCGCTGCGGGCGTGTTAGATGGCCGTGGAGGGGGAACCTGGCACGACGCTGATTTCCGGGGAAGACGTGAATTAAATGCCTCGTCCTCTTTCTTTTTGACGTCGCAGCACTGCTGCATAAGGGTGGCGGCAGGACCAAAGAGGGCTTGACCAGCCACCACAGGTGCTCCCGCGACACGCCGCGCCGCTTCTCGCTATTGGGGAGACCAAATAGGTTGAGCCACAGTGTGCGCACTCCGATGAAGGAAAGAGCCTTTGAACGCCCGCTGGCTTGGACAGCCTGGCGGGCATTGCGAAGAAAGTAGGGAGGAAACATTCAAAGCTCTGACGGCTAATGCCGAGACCTTGTAGGAAGCCTGATGGATGGACACAGAGAAACAATCCATTTTGCTAGGGAGAACAGGCTTGGGAGGGGCGAGCAGCCCACCTTGAGAAGCGTTGAGGTGTCTGGCGATGGAAGGCTCGATGGCGGGGGGGTCGCCCATGCCGAAAGCCGTCATGTCTTTCACCTCGAGACCCGCAAAGCCGTGTTTAAGGTCGAGCGGATCTCCCCAGCTTTGCTTCATGTGCTTGGCACAAGCGGGAAGGACAGGGACAAGCTGGTTTCTCAGGCCGGGAGGCGGTCCCAGGAGTTTCCCATAATAGATGTCCCTTTACTGGTCGGTGGCACTTTGCAATGCCGGCCATTCAATATTGAGCCGAGCGGCCGCTCGCTCACAACATTCAATGAGGACGGATTGGGGTAAAGCAGCAGGCGTGTGAGCTTGAGGAGCGACAGAAGGCGGGATAGGCTCCTCATCCTCCAAGCCTTCGAGAAGGCCTGCGTCGTCCTCGTCCCCTCGTCATCGTTTGTAAAATGAGGGTTCACCCGCTAAGAAGTCCTCAAGGAAAGCGGACTTCGAGCGGTCAGTCCAACTCAAAGCTGGCGCTCCACTGGAGTCCCCAGGGTGCGCGATCTCGTCGCCATTTCCCCTGTCAGAGTCCGACTGTTCGAAATCCACACTCTTAGTAGCGACCACCTTACGCCTGCGGCGCAGTAGCTTCTTGGAAAGCCAGGCAGTGGCTGCAATTTTCGGGGAAAAGGGAACGAGCGAGAAAAAAGGCGGACAGTCTAATGTGAAGTGCAGCGTGGGCAGCTTGCAGGACGACACAGCTGAAATGGAGAACAAGACAATCACGTCCGGCGGAGGCTGATGTGAATGATATGTCCTCCTGAAGACAAATGTGCACGTCCGAACAAATCCACGAGCTGTGAGAAAGATGTCCAGAGGTCGCGAGAAGCGAATGTCAACTGGAGAACAGCATGCAGGCCTTATATGCTCTCAGGTAAGGGGGAGGGGCCTTACCTGGCATTGGCTGCGCACTTCTGTCTGTCTAGCCAGACTTGGTGCAATTGGATGCTTCTGCAGAGGTCAGGTACGGACGCCCTTCGCATAGGTGGATCTCGAACATGAGATGAAAGAGAACACATCCATATAACAGCTGAAACAAACACATTATCTCCGTCTGTCTGTCTTTCTCTCTCTCTCTCACACACACACACACAGACCTCCATCATTGCTCTGTTTGCATTTCTTGTCGATCACTGTGTAGATTGGAAACGGGTCTTTACTCTTCTGGTCCCACTGATCTGAGAGTGTGTGTTCGTCTATCTGAAGAGAATAATTTCTTCAGTGACAAACAAGCTCAAGTGGAAACCTCCTGCTAGAAACTGTTTTTCTTTGTGGAAGCTTTGCATTTAATGAGCTTACGAAAAAAGTTTCTCGTTATTATGTCTTACAAAATCATATTTTTAATCTAGTGTGTCATACATATCAATAGCCTACTAAAAATATAGCACTTTTTTATACTGAATGTGAGCAGCTCATTAAGATCATACAGGATTGTATTATGAATAGTTACAGACCTCTTTCACATAACCTGTAACGAACATCGCTGCCCAGACGTCAGTCAAGCTGAATATGTCTTTCTCATAGTAATATTTCTTCAGTTTGTCATGAGCATCTCCCCAGCTGACTGCAGGACCGCTGAGTCTCTCGATGATCTTGTCTTTCACAGTCTCTAGTTTGGTGGACCAGTCTGGCTCCTGATATAAGGAGGCCATGCACCTTCAGAAGAACAAAATATGCTCTCATTTATGACATTCAACCAGTGTGTGTGTGTGTGTGTGTGTGTGTGTGTGTGTGTGTGTGTGTGTTGTACCAGGTAGATCCAGAGACTCCGCTCAGATAAAGCACACAGTACAGAAGACCTGCTTTCTGGAGTTGATCCAGGGATCCCAGCAAACCCACCATGGCTCTTTCTCCTCCTCCAGATCCCAGTAATGCAATGTTTGGCACCTCATTCTGAAACACAAACAGTTTGACTTTGCAAACATTTGATGTTTATCAGTTACGGCATCATTTGTAAGAAAAAGGAATAGCCAGGCAGATATAAAGTAGCATATACAATAAGGTTTTACCTCACTGCAGTGTATCTGAAGCTTCTTCAGGCTTTGTAGAACATCTTTTCTCCTATTGTCTACAAACTCCTTCTCCTTCTTATTCAGAGAGTGTTCGATTCTAATAGAACCACTGCAGTGACAGACAGACCAGTGCTGAATTTAACACCACATACTGCTATTTCATATTTTGATATTAGAATTTAAATACATTGAAGTCTTAATAAATAAAGAATAAGTCTTATTTGCAGAATTATCCATTTTGTAATTGATGTTAATTGTGAAGTAATCTGAGCAGAACTACCTTTCCTGGGGTTTGGATGCACTCATCTATAAAACAATGGAGTCAACATTAAAGTTAAAATCTATAATTCAAAAATTAATAATTCTTTTGAAAATCTTTTGATCATCTTATATAATTCTTTT